>CM076571.1:325303680-325476687 GCA_034641835.2 Pinus albicaulis
GTATCTCTGGTGGTGTTCTAGTTCTCATAATTCTGTTTCATTCCCTGATATTTTTTATGAAGATGCCTTGATGATTTGTTGTTGAAAGTGTTTAGGATGCACAAGCTAAGGGGGAGATTTGGTCATATGGAAAGGATGCATTGGTTTCACAGTTTCAGGAGGAGCATTAGCCTCGTTGAGTATAATGCATTGTTGGCATTATGATGGTTCTGAATCATGATCTCTGTCTTGAGGTATTCTTGGTATTGGTCATAAAAATTCATATTTGTATTTTGATAAAAATGGTCGTGTTGAGACCTATGATGTAAACTTGTAATTTTCAGTCATGTAAAGGACTTGTTCAAATTTTGTAAATCCACTTGGTTGGATCATTGATGTAAGTATGAGTCCTTGGTGATAGGAAAGGTCATGGAGTCATGTACTTCATTGAAAAATATGTTTGAACTTTCAGCATGAACTCAGGGGGAGCATGGTAACTTCAGTGCACATCATATCTACAATGCTCTTCTTTCTACATGAGGAGAACAACCTTGTGTTGGTTTTGATCCGTCCTTTGCCCTTGATGTCAAAGGGGGAGAGCAACATGGTGTTTTAATAGGGGGAGAATATCATGTATCTATCTGTTGTGATCAAACACCATCATAGTTTCCTTCAATTCCAAAGGGGGAGATTGTTGGCAACCTAATTGATGAAATGAGATGATTGGCAATATGATGTAGAGTGTTGTCCTTGATGGAAACCTACTTGATGAAGTTGATGGCAAAGGAATTGGCAAAGGTCAGCAGAGAAGAACAGAAGGAGCAGAGATAGAATGGGAGAAAAGAATACAAAGGCGCAGCAGAGTTTTTGGTGAACAGCAACACACATTCAAAAAGGATGGGCAGCGTCATTTTACGGTGGAATGAAGACATTTGTAGTTCCAGACTACGGAGGAGTAGAGTTTATTTAAAAAAAATCATTTCAGGCGTTTAAGCCCTCAACAACCAAGTATGAAGGAAATTGATTAAAGCAGGTGGAAGTCCTTTTATTTCTAAATTGGCGGGACAAGTGATCCCCACCATTTATATGTCAATCGGAATAGCAAAGTTATTTTGGTGCAGTGTCTTGTTGATATCAAGATTTGCGATGCGATCCAATCGCAATCACCAATCGCAATAATCAAATTTCTTGTGGATGTGTAGAGTTCTGCAATGGAACGATTATATATAAAACATACAACCAAACCTTATATAAATCGCCCCCACCACAGCAGCGAAGGCCCATGGGTCCACTTGACCACGTGGCGATGTTTTAATGGAATCGCAAGTCTTGAATCGCAAGGTTCAATCGGCGGAGTTTTGTTATGTGCTCCGATCAAAGGCCAGACCCGATCGAGTTATATGCCACAGTTTATTGCTAATCGCATCCGAGTTCCCAATCGCAATCAAGTGTTGGGCCTGATTGCACCTTGAAATTGGCGGACCCGATGGCGTTATACGATGGAGTTAATAGGTTCAATCACATCCGGGATCTTAATCGCAATCAGAACTTTCTGATTGATCGTACGCCTTTTGTAATATGTTGTGATTGAAGTGGCAGACCCGATCCAGTTATATGCTGGAGTTAATATGTGAAAATCGCATCTGTGTCCTAATCGCAATCGGAACTTTTCTATTGTGTGCCCCGATTGCATTTGTTCAAATTTCGGACCCGATTGCGCTATGAGCCATGTTTTATGTGGTCATCGCATCCGGTTGATCAATTGCAATCGCAAGTTTTGTTTGACACCCCCGATCCGCCGACTGCGATGTGGGCCCGAGGTCAAAGAATGGAATTTGATTCAAAGCTTTATTGAAATATTATTTGGTAGGGAAAAGAATACCTTTGGGACATTTCGTGTATAGAAGAATGAAGATTGGATTGGCTCAAATTTTAATATGAATACCATTAGTAATTGAATGGTTTTGACCCATGGTTTTAATAAGGGCATAAACTATATAAAGTGATGAGATTTATGACGAAGGGTGTGCAAAAGGGTCAATAATAAAAGAATCTCTTTTAGAGATATCTGTATGAATAAACTCTGATATATCTAAATCTATGGTGCACCTGTGAATATAATGAGGAGATTGACTAACAAAAGGATGAAGAACATGTGCATAAGGGTGATGAATGAATGAAGCTCTCGAAGGAATATCTAGATGGGTGAATTCTGTTCTTAACAGTAAAATCTGAATGAACCTCTGGTCTTAAACGACGGACGAAGTCATGAAGAACTGGCGCATGTCTGCTAAAAGAAAACATATGAATCCGATTGGGGTTTCTGAAGATTAATATGCATAGAAGGATACACGGAATGTTGAATGAATATATTCTTTGAAGTCTGGGTTATTTCTGATATTTTGGTTATAGTGGTCTCACTGTTTTGTTATGAAGTTTTGGGCAAAATATGTTTGTAGATAATTGATTAAAGGGTTGCATTGAAACTGCTGGATCCAGTCTGAAAATTGATGAAACGTGTTCCGCAGTGATGCTGAGGGTTGAAGCCTTCAGTGAGGGGGTTGTAGCTCCCTTCCAATGGTGGCTGGTAAACGAGAGCAGGGGGTTGTGGCTCACTTCCAGGAGAGGCTGGTAAACGAGATAAGGTTGTAGCCTTCTGCAGGTGGGTGCCTACGTGCTAGTATGAGTCTGAACCAGCATAAAATTGTAAGAAGTTTTCTTTATAATAAATATTGAAGACAGAGATTACAACAGTGGTGGTTTTCTCCCGAATTGGGTTTCCACCTTAAATCCTGGTGCTCATATGTGTCGCTTATGTTTTGTTATTTCTGTTCATGCTTACTGCTTATGAATGATGCAATGATCTAAGTAAAGACATAATAAGATCTTTGGACATACAAGTTGGATGCAGTAATGTAATATATGGTTTTAAGGGAAGGAAAACAAAAAAAATAATTGTCAGTCAGATCTAAATACTGATTCACCACCCCCCCCCCTCTCAGTATTTTTCCCAACACCTAGGAGTAAAGTGGAAAAATTAGTGGCTAATTTTAAAGCCTCCCGCCAAGAGGTTTCAGAATTACAGTCCAGGCTGCAGCTCGGAACCCGACCAGAAGCCTATGCCCAGCGTACTATAATGATCACAGAATCCATTATGATGATCAAGGGGAAAATCGATCAAGGTACCGCCTTAATGAAATCCGCCATACAGCTTTGGTCCCGGGTCCAGCACAACCCCGTTCTTCAACAAATCAATCAGGAATTATGCCAGCATGAGAAGGTTGTGGAAGAAATCAGTGCTACGTTGCTACTTTGGTACCTGCACAATGTTTAGCATGACTAAAACCCAGTAATAACCTCTAGGATGAGATTACGAATCTTCGACAGAAACAAAATGTTGTGACCGAATTCCTGAAGCATTGGACTGCTTCGGCAATCCAATTAACACATGACCTTGATGACACCAATAAGCGCCTTAATCAGTTATTAGAAAGTGTCACCTCGACTAATGACGATCGAACTTCTCAGAAGATGGTCACTCTCACATAGAAAGCTGCGACTCAAAGCCAGGTAGTCCTCCCTCTGCTTACATGCTCTCTGGATACTCTGCAAACACAAGTCAGTGATGCACTGGTGGAGTGACTCGGGACGAGTCACAAGATTGTGTTGGGGGACTGTTGGAATGGGGTGTCCTAACAAACTATGAAACCAACCCATTTTGGTTATTTTTGTTATATTTAGTATAGCGCAGGGGTTTTGGGCTGGGTCAAAGCCCCGAAAATCATTGTAATGGGGTTAAAGGGTAAACTAGGGGTCTGAAAACCATGGGTTGCGGACCATAGGAATGTTAAAGCTAGATTCTTATAAATAGAGAGGCATTTCGGATTGTAAGAGGCAAGAATTGGCTAAGATATTGATGCAATCTATTGTGTAAATGATATTTTGGGGTTTTTGGGGAACATACTCCAGTTGGCTGTGTGCGCGGAGATCCTAGTCCAGCTGTGTGTAGACCTTGCTGCTATGTGCGCAGGCTGGGAAGGGAATTGTAAGGGTAATGAATGAATGAATATGCGAGATTATTGGATCTGAATCTGTGAGTATTATTGAATGAATTTCTGATACTTATTGTGCTATGCATTTCTCTGTCTTTGCACTGTGAAGGTCTGTATATTGAATGATTGGATCTATTCTTCTTTGGTTATAGTATGTTGCGAAAGTTTGTGTATTAAAGCAAACCTATATATGTTATGTCCGGGTATGTAATGCTGTGTTAAGGGTACGAAAAGCTTCTAATGGTAGATCTAGTGCACATGGATGCAATTGGACATATACTTGACCCTGCGCAGAGATAATATGAACAGAACGTAGCCCTGATTACCTCACCCTTCCTTTCTCATGGTGTGGAAACCTGGTTCCAACACCCACCCATACTATTTCGGGTGAGACTGTGACCTGCATAAGAAGTTCACTCCTGAAAGGGCCAGTAGTATAGGGGTTTGTTGGCAAACCTTGCACACCGAACCTGGGTCAGGACCCCTCAATCCAACAGTATCCCAAGGGCAAAAATTTCATTATTCATGCCTTTACAGATGCAGATTGGGTAGGAAGCATTGATTATAGTGAGAGTACTCGTGAAGCATTGGAATATCTTCGCCAGAAGCTTGGGATTCTCCCAAGTTCTCATTATATTTTCCTTATTCTAAATATAAAGGGGGAGTGGAAGTGCTTATAGGTTCGCAGGATTTTTTTGCGTCAGGGGGAGCTACCCTTTTCTATTGATGTCAAATGGGGAGAGAATGTTGTAGGAAGAGGTGTCATGATCGGAGGGGGAGTACTTGTGCTGCCATCAATGCCAAAGGGGGAGATCATTGATCAACGGTTGTTGTTGATGTCAACCCAAGAAACATCGGTGGCTACCCAAATATTGCATGGGAATTTTGACCTACCAAATTACTATATTTTGGGTCAAGAACTATTTTTATGGTTTCTACTTGTCAAGATGTTTCCGTTGATATATGACATGCCACGTAATTCTTCACGGTTTGAGAGATATTCATGTTTGAAATTTTTAAACCTAGTTAGTGGGCTAAAAACCCATGGGGTTGTGGCATGGGTCATTGAAAAGTCAATAATTAATAATTTTTAAGCTCCTAAAATCCATCCCACTTTCACTTGTTAAATCCCCTCTCGACCTAAGCATTTATATAAATTGTGATCCTCATATCCTCCTCATGTAGGGATTTCTCTATCTGAAACAAGTCATCGTGGCAGTTTCGCTCTAATTTTTTTTTTTACGAAGGTTCAGAAGCTGAAATTTGTATGAGATGAACCTAAAATCCTGAGGAAGCTCCTGTAAGAATTTTAGATCAGGGTGCGAAAAATTTTCAGAGATATGATCTGTGGAAGTTGGTGGTTTTTTTGGCTCTTGAAATTAATCTCAAAGAAGTGACCTTGGGAAAATCATCATAACTCTCTCTCTGAGTATCAGATTCAAATTATATAAAATGTGGCAGATAGTGCACAGACTGTAGTTTTTTCTTTATCAATTTTAGAGCTGAATGAAGAAACAATGACATGTGAAACGCTATAAAAATTCACTCTGCTGAAGCAGTTCATAATTAGGGCATTGTGAGAGATTGGGCATAACTCATTCTTGAAGAATCCAAATTGGGCCACACCTATGGGATTGGAAATAAGACTCAGAGGAATACCGAAAATCACATATTTGGGATCTAAAATAACATAGATACACCAGATTCAATATCGATCTCCTAGAAGGCAAGAAAAAGCTAGATCGTGTGTTGTCATGGGCTGCAAAGGACTAGACTTTCTAGGGAAGCAAAGAAAATCAAGATGCAATAGAGGGTAGCATGACAAGAGCAGAAATCAAGGTGCAGAACAACAACACAAAGTTCATCACATGAAGTCTCCAAGTGGGTAGCACTACATATAGTCACTGTAAAAGTATCATTGTACTAAGTCATTGTAAATACATTATAGTAAAAATTGTACTAGTGTCTATCTTCCAAGAGTTTAAAAGGCAGTTTCAGGAGGTCTAGGATCATCATTAGGTGGTTGTGTCATAGGTGGGGTTATGGTCTAGTGTGTCTTCTTATTCTACATCATTCTATATCATTGTAAAGTGGACCATTTTCCCTGGTACGGGAGTCCATTCTTATTTTATTCTTCTATAGGGTAGTAGGGTGGTTCTAGGGTGAGTTGTAGCTCATTGGGTGTTGGGGCATCCATTCAGTTGACTACTGAAGAATCCCGGGTGTTGGATCATCCATCTAGTGGGAGCCGGAGAAGAATAATTTTCTAGATTCTAGGAAGAGGGAGCTTTATTTTCAATCGGAGTTGAATATTAAAGAATTATTAGAAAAGAATTAGGTGGTTTTTGTCCCAGAATGGGTTTCCACCTTAAAAATTGTGTGCATTTGTGTTCCATTTATTTAATGATATCATTATACAAACAATGATAATAATTGAAGATTAACTAATGCTCTAGTTGAAAGAAATACTGATTCACCCCCCCTCTCAGTATTTTTAACATATGCAGCATAAGTCCTTTTCAAAATTTCATCTCTCATACCAACTGGCATCTAGTCAAAACTGCAACCTGAAATCGGACCTGCACCTGTTCGTCTATTACTCAGGATGTGAATGGTGGAATATTTTCTAGAATACTATTAGCATATGGCAAAGGCTAAGACCTCCCTCTTATACCCTTTCCAAGACCTCCCTTAGGACCAAGAGTCAAGTGGCCATCATCAGAAGCTCTATGTGTTGAAGGGTGCATAGATTGATTTTCAAATTAAACCCTATCCACAATCCGAGCATCTTTACTGGTAAATCCATGGTCATGTGGTACCATATGGAGTTGTGGCCCTTTAATCCCTGCCCATATGTGGAATTGAACCCGTTTGTGCACCTACCATGTAAGGTGGCATCGTAGGTCTTCTCCCACCATGATCAAGTGGTGTCACAAGTCTCCGACTTGAATGTCCCATATTGGTACCTCAAGAGTGGCCTCCCTTTCCATGTAGTTATTACACAACATCCTGGTGAAATTCCTCTATTTTCTTGGGGCCCTCAACTTTCTTCCTTTTTTTCCATCCATTCCTCCTCGGATCAATCATATCCTTCAACATGAACCTCAACCTAGAGGGAAGCCCTTGGTTATTTGACATTTTTTTCATCCTATCGAAGTAAGCATCAATATGTTTCTTGGCCTTTGAATGGTAAATCATATGACCAATAGTGCTCATTAGTTTGCACAAAGCTTCAACATTTTCCTCTTCTAGATGCTAACATTCACCAATTAATTTCTTGATGCATTCTTGCATATTTCTTTATAAAGCTCTCCAATAAACCTTATATTTCCTAGCATTCGTCGTCATGTTGCAGCCTTCTTCTCTCACCTTTATTCTACTAAAAGGATTTTTTTCACCATTCTCTTATACTTTCTCAGCCTCTGCCTCTTCTCTTTCATCATTTTCAAATTCTTCCTGACATTTGTTTTAAAAAAATCGCTTGAAAACAACCTTCTCATTATCTTCATAAAATTCCGGTATTCCTGCAGCAAGCTGAAAACTGAACATTTCATACATTTCACAAAAAGCCAGATCCACCAAGAATTTGTCAAATATTTTAATATTATACCATGAAGACATGATGCCGAGTCAATGTTCACTTCTTTGACCTATTCAAAAAGTTTCTCAAATTTTTTGGGAATTAATTTATTAAGGATGGATTTAATTTGTCTTTGTTCCAACCAATCCTCATTAGAAACCTTACCCACTTCATATCAATTCTCTGATACATGAACTTTGGGTAGAGAAGGCTATGGAGGAGGAATTAAACCCTTATGCAAACTAGAAACATGTTGTCACCTATCAGCGTCAGGATCATTTCTCACTAGTGCAACTTGTGGAAGTGGTGCTTGCACATAAGACCCTCCAGAAAGGATGACATTCATACTCATTTGCATTTCACAGGTATTTCTTGCAAAGACAGTATTATAACCTTTTCCAGGTTGAAACACAGTAGAAGAACCACTAAGATCTGCATCCATTGTCTTTGCCCATCTATCATCATCCAAACTGGCCATATTTCTCCCACGAAATTCAAGTAGATAATTCCCACTTAGTTTCCTGTCAAGTCGTCTTGTAGTGCTTGCTAATGCATCAACCTCTCCTACCTAACTTGCAAATGCTTGGGAATTTCCAAGTAATTCAATAATTTCTGGACAAATTTCGAAATGATTTGGTAGATATTTTCATTGATCCTTGATTTTCAACAGAAAATATATGGAGTACTTTTTTTCTCCTAAACATTCAGTAACTAAAATATCTACTTGATTCATAGGAGTTGAAAGCTCGGCTACATCTTCCCAGTCATCCAATTCTTTTAGGACTTGCTTCTCAGGCTCTTTTGAAGAAGTCTTACTCTTGACATCATAGATTACTATTTTGGATGGTTCTGGAAGGTTCACATCTTCCTTCTCCCCCTCTTGAACCTTATAAGTATTATATAAATCCCAGTGGGAACTGCAACATTTTCCTTACTAGAAAAATCCTTCTTTTTCTTCTTCTTGTTTACAACTACTTTCGTGGCCACATCACCAATATTTGCAACATTATTCTTCGCATAAACATTGGAAGAAATTTTATTCTCATTTTCTGTCAATCTAGCTGCTAAATCCTTCTCGCCTTCACTTTGAACAGGCAAAGACGACACCTGAAGTTGAGAAAATATTTCGAAAATATCACTACTAGTGGTGGATACTTGACCCTTATCTTGTGTGTCAATTTCCTTCACATTGGCAGTTGAACCTTCCCCAAGTACTTTAGCACTATCATGGTTAACCCTACCTTAAGTTTCTATATCCAGAAGATTGTTTGCAATCAACAAATTTTTTACCAGACAGAAAACCTGGTTTTTCCTCCAAAATATCCATATCAGCTTTAGGGAGGATTGTTGTAGCTTTTGATTGTAATTCCCATCAGACACCTTGCCTGTGTTTGTTGTTGACTACTTAAATACAACTAACACTTCACCCTTTTTTTCTATGAGAATATTTTGATCAACAACCATTGTGCCATTGTCATGTGTAGCCAGTTGAGATGTCAACCTACTCTCATTCATTCCATTTATTTTTCTCCCCATCATGCAAACTAGATTTTTCTTTTCCAATGACAGAATTGGAAAAATAAGCCAGCTCTTTTTTTATGTCAACATCAAGTGAAATTGAAAACTTAGATGGGGAATCAAAAACCACAACAACCCCATGCTCATGATGGAGAACATTTCCAAGATCTTCCTTCTCTCCAATTAGAGAATTAAAAAAATTATTGTTGCAACTTTGTCTAGCATTATCGCTTGTTGATTCAGATTGTTTATTATTCACTTTTCTAAGTTTTGAATCTAATTTAATGCCATCCTCACTGCATGTTGAGATTTTCAATGTTCCTACAATATCATTATTGTTATCAAACTTCATATTTTCTACTTATTTCTTTACTACTCCAACATCCTTTGTAGAAAAATCTATAACTGGCCTAGAAGTTTATGTTTTTCCTTCATATCCCTCACTAGAGCTTCGCCAAGATGAAGACATATCAACAATGATCAATTCACTCACATATTCTGGATCTTGTAAAGGTTCCAAGGTTCCCCTGGAAATATCCCTTTCAGTGATCTCATATACAGATGATGAAACTCCTAACATCCTTAATGAGGGAGTGTCCACAACATTAACCATGTTTCCTGATGAATTCTTTGGAAATAGTATATTTTCACATTTTTTGGGATTTATAAATGAACCACAAGGATGGGTTGCAGAATCAGGCTCTAGCAGTGAAATGAAAAACTATTTCTATAGCTAGGTCATAATTAGCCCCTCCATCAACAAATTTAACTGTCTTCTGTAGGTTTGTCATTAAAGGAGTTGTTGAGGTAGATGATGAATTCTGCCTCAAAATTAGCTCCTCCACGTGCCTGTGAGAACCGATAAGTTTAGACTCCTCTGCAACCACATCTCCTTTTTACTCCCTTTCCATATTTGAAGAGCTTCCTACCAATGCCACATGTTGTTGCATTTGCTGCTTTTTAGGCTTGTGCTCAGATTTTGTCATCTTATTTGAACATTCATTTGTTGAAAGACCAGCTTGTTTTTTAGATATGTTTTATGCTTTTCATTAATATGATGATCTAATCCAAACTCAAGTGAAAAAATTACATAACAATTTGAAACTGTACCATTAGAGAGGTCACATGTTGTCATAGTAGGCATGTTCACTGGTGACAGTTTAAATCCATCTTCTTGATATATAGTCAATACTTCAGATGGAGGACTGATGGAAAACTGTAAACTAAAATTATCTTTGTTGTTGAAAAATGCAATTGCAAGAGAACTTGATTAATTGTCAAGACATTTTGGCAAGGAGTTTGTCTTTCCATCCAGAACTTGAACTAGAGCCAGAGTGATTTCTGAAGCCTATGGGAATGGTTTCAATATATCCAACATCTCACCAGAATGGATTGTAGCCAGTTTATTTTCTCCTATTAATGGGCATGAATAATTTGATATGACAATTTTTGTCTTTAAATTTTGATGAAAATTAGATGAAATGTTACCATATGACCCAACTAGCATCGATGAGTAGAAATTCATTGGGCATGAACCACTCAAAGAAACAGAACCTGAAATTGGAGGTCTGTATGTAGGCAGTCCTGCTAATGGAGGAATGGAATCTTTAATTGATGACACAACATCAAAGATAAAAGTAATGAAAAAAAATCATTATGGAAATAAATATGCAAAACTTGCTCATTTTTTTCATATCAAATATGCTCCAAGTATGGCCACAAACATGAGAGTTTAATTTTCAACTCTCTTGTCAATGTGGTCAACCAAAACAATGTCAAAAAAAAAAAATATTTTGGGGGATTCAAAACTTGTTGTGGATTGAGTATGCGAAAAAGTCAGCATAGTGGCCCCTCATTTGGCTCACATTTTTCAAGGTATCAAAAAAGTCTACAAAAAGTAGGATTGGTTCTCTTGTGGCCATACATACCATGAACTCAATACCCTACCAGAGAATATCTCCAACTTATTCCACAAGTGCTAGAATACCAAGAGTATATGAACAATAATTTTTTGGGGGTTGTTGCCTTCCATATCTAGTTTTTTGTCTCACTTATTGCTATATTTTGTGATAATATATGTAAAAAATCCAATGATATTATCCGAAAAGTGATAGAGATTTTTTTTGGCTTTTAATATCTTGCACGATATAAAAATTAGAACAAACTTTTATTACTAGAAATCAATCAATTACTTCTACATACCACTAAAAGTGGCAAAAGATCTATAAGCTTTGATCACCTTGAACATCATGCACACTAAGAAGCTCGACAATGGGGTTCTAATAACATCGCCAAAGATCCAAAATTGACAAAGAACAATTTAATGAGTATTTATTAGTCAAAATTACTATGTGGATAAACTAATGTCGAAATGATGGTATATTGGATTAGGTGTGGGTTGCACTTGCATTTGAAATACTAAACACAATGTGGATAAAGAACATTGACTACGCTAGGAACCTTGAAAATGGGGTTCTAATAACATGGAAAAAAATCCAAAATTGAAAAAGTACAATTTAATGAGCATTTATTAGTCAAAAGTATAATGTGGATCAACGAATCATGTCGAAATGATGGTATATTAGACTAGGCTAGGGTTGCAATGGCATTGGAAAGAGTGAAAACAACATGAATAAAGAGTCACGCATTGTACAAACAAAAGAGGATGAAATGGGATAGTGACAAGAAATAATTCAGATGGTTGAATGGTAGAAGTGTGACTTATCCCAATCATTTAAATGAAAATATGCCAAAAATATGCCCCAATGGTTGGGTTTCTGACCAAGTCAGAGAGAAATAAAGTGCAACCAGTCGTTAGCCGTGTGCTGAAGAGGATGCGCTAAAATTAGGGATTGGGTGCAGCAACTCGGTAATAATCTATTTAATTTATATGTAAATTTGAAACTTATAAGACATATATATTTCATATTTTAACTGTTGGGTTATTATAAGACACATTACACTATGATTTGTTTAATTTTTTTTATAATAGGTGCATTTTTTCCCATCTATGTGGGCATATGGACACCATTTTTGCACAAAAATTGCTGACGCTGGAAACATCACACAAGATTGTGGAGTGAAAGTCGAGTTCGATCAATCTAGTCAATCTAGCCACCATGATCAAAACCTAGTACGAGGGACGTTAGGTTATGTTGGAAAGATACAAGAGATCATTGAAGTGGATTTCTCTTCTTTCCAATGTGTTATTTTTAGGTGCAAGTGGTGGGACACCTTTGATCGGAATAATGTAAAGGAAGATCGCGATAGTAAGCGGATATGTATCAAATTTAGAAAGATGTGGGATGAATCTAAGGAGCCCTATGTTTTCCCCAAACACTGCAATTGGGTGTTTTTTTACCCAGATATGTTGGATAGGGATTGGTGGTTCGTATTGAGACATGACCCTAGTTCAAAAAATATTTTTGAGAACAATAGTGTTATCATGCCATGCGAGCTGGAAGATAATGATGGTGATCATGAGAACCGAGAGTGATATGGTACATGTGTTATTTCATCAATATTTATACTTTTTAAGATGGGTTTTTTGAAACATTATAATATATATTTTGAATCAACTGGTAATTTGCATTGTGTTAATGTTAAAATCAATATTTCACTTGATAATTTGCATTTATGTTGATCTCAAAAACAATGGGGCACTTTATAAAGTTCTTTTTTTTTATATGTAAGATCATAATAAAATAATGATAATTATAAGGTATATGAATTTATTTGCATTATTTTATAAACTTTATTATGTTACAATAATTCATATTATTCTATATTTATTATTTTACAATTATTTTAAATTTTACAAATTTACAAATTTAAAATTTTTAATAAAATCATTTCACATTAATACAATTAAAATTTTACAAATATTTTACATACAATTATAATTAAAATTACAATTACAATTAGAATTATAATTACAATTACAATTTTACAATTTCACATACAACTACAATTAAAATTACAATTACAATTTTAGAATTTTACATACAATTACAATTACAATTTTACAATTTCACGTACAATTACAATTTTAGAAGGAATACAAGGAATCACAGTCTTGGTTGCACTTTGGTCAAACAAGCAAGTAGAATCATTTGGGCCACCATAAAATTGGCAACTCATTTTTTCTAAGAGACATCCAAAAGAGTCACCCAAAAGTGCATTTTTTAATAGGGAAAAGCTTAAAATCCTGATTTTGGAAAATGCATCCTTCACATTAGGGAAAATTTTCCATCTACATTTCCCACAGAGATATGTAGAGAAATGTTTCTTCAAACGTCCCAAAAAAGGGAAAAATAAAAAACCCTTTTGGGGAAATGCATTTCCCTCTATGTTTCACCGCATTTCCCAAAAGATATATGTGGAAAAATGTTTCTTGGAGCATCCTACAATAAAAATTCACCTTGGGAACATGGGAAACATGGAGGTGCCCCCTCCCACCCTAAGTGACACATCCCCGTAGAACAATGGTTTTTTAATTCATTTAGTGGCATTTGTGAGTCATCATTGCTCATTTGTTTATGAATACAAATTTTATCATATACTGCTATGTTGAATGGTAAGAATGTGTCAAAGCCCTATAACAAGAGGCGCTGCTTCAGATAGAATCAAGGCCAAGGCCTAACAATTGTTACTAAAATTTCATAGTTGCAATATGAGCATGCGGGCAGCAACACAGTGGAAAGTCATTATAATACAAAGGCCTTACAAAACCATATTTTCTTTATGATCAGAGAGGCTTTGGTATTTCACTTGCACTAAGCATAGCATATATTGTCATCTATCGGTAAGGTAAATCTATAGTACCTCATTTACAGATACTTCCAAAATTTTTCCTTGGAAATATTACTTTTATTTTAACAATCAAAGAACTTCTATAACAATTATTGTTGAATAGTGTTGGAAAGGTGTTGTGGGATATATCTAACATGCAAAAATCAAGAACTGAATAAGTAGGAAGTGATGTTAGCACAAATCATGGTGTAAACTGACCAATATTAGCCTTTTTCCACTTCATACCATTACACTAGTGTGTTTGTAGCAAAAAAATGGTACTGTTGAAGGTATAACTATGAAAATGTAAAAGAAAATATCCACGGTGAAAAATTTTCAGTTTGAACCATAAATATGAACTTAAAACACATTTTGGATAAGAAGTACATACTTGTTCAAACGTTGAGAAAAATTCCAAAAACTGCAATATTGATCCAACATCATTTGATGAAAATTCGGTGCCTGCAATAAACTTTATTGGCTTCCCTTGAGGCAAAATTATTTCATCCATCTCTTTCTTGTCTTTGCATTTCTTCTTCTTCAAATTCACTTTTTCTTTAGCAAAATCTAACTAAAAATTAGATACAAAAATAGATTGACCATTGATCCTGTTGATAACATCTTTCTTTCCATGTTTGTATATATTTTATGATTTTCTTTTCTTTGTTTGCTTCACATTGACCTTTAGAACATGTTCTCTTTTTGTTGCATCATATTCAGGGAAAATTTTAGGGGCGAATTTTAGCCCAAGGGCGAAATTTAAGGGATTTTAGATTTTAGAGGGGTGAATTTTTTATATAAAACCTCTTTTTTATAGTTTTCTATAATTAGCCCCAAAATTATTTTAAAAATAATTAATTATTATGATTTAGCCCAAACAAATAAGGGGGCATAAAACCTAAAAAGCTAGATTCACCTCTGCATTTACTAGTTTGGATGGGTTTGGGCTGTATTCGCCCTCGATTTATTAGATTGGAGGGTTTTTGAGCGGAATTTTCCCCCAATATCCAGTATGGATGCAGGTAAAGCTTTCCCCCAATATCCAGTATGGCAGGGTAAAGCTTGCCTGTGTTGGTTGGGCTGCACATGTTGACATAATGGTGGCAGAGGGCCTGCACAAACCCCAAATATCTGAGAAATGGGTTTCAATTGTGTTCACTTGACTTGGTCCCTCTTCATGTTCACATATTCTTCCCTTGGCACCATGGAAATTAGGAAATTCTCGAGAAAACTGAACCTCTCAGATGCTGAGGTAGGGGTTGCTACAAATAACCTGGATCTTCTTGATTTTCCTTTCATTGAAGTATATAAAAGAGTAGTTTCGAGCTTAGGCACTAGTGGGGTTATGGATATCCTTGATAATCATATCAGCAAGTCAAGCTGGTGCTGCAGCAATATATATGTCAATGGGTTCTTTGGAGATAGGTATTTTGATCCAGATACCTAGATTAAACGTCTAATTTCAATAGCTTCAATGTTTAATGGAACTGATAATGTTGTGGGGATGAGCCTGAGAAACGAATTGTGAGGTTCAAAGAAAAACCAGAATGATTGGTACACATTCATGCAGAAAGGAGCTGAGGCAGTACACAGAACAAACCCTAAAGTGCTCGCTATAGTCTTAGGCTTAAGCATGACAGTATAAGAGCAGGCGTCGACTAGGTAATGATCCGTTGTGCTGCGCTGCCTGCTTACTATGTGTGGCCGATCAAGGTCGCGGGTTCGAGGGTTCAAGTCGGACCTGTGGATGTATTGGAGTTGGGTGCCTCCACTGGGACTGTGCTCAATTTTGGGTCTGAAGCTTGGAATAAAATACAACTTGGAGGGGATAGTGATCTGAGCATTTTGAAGGTTAGGGAAGCATGAATTTTAATGTGGTTTAACATCTTCATTATTCGTGCAGTACTAAAATGGGAAATATACATGAAAGCTACTGATTACAGTTTGTGAAAACCTCGATCATGTGAATTGTTTTTGAACATAGCTTAGTTTATATCATCCTGGGTTTGTCTTACGCAAAATTAATTGCAACTGTATATCAAAAATATACCTCTTTTCAACTGAAGTGTTGTTGATCCCAGTTATTGTTTTTAATTTGTTGTAGTACTTACGGTTGAGTTCAGTCTAAATGTTCATGTTGGTCATACTTTTTTTATCCAGAATGTATCATGGCTTGGGCTAGCTTCTTTGATAGCTGGATTTGGACATCCATTATTTTTTCATTCATATTTATTTATTGATATGAAGTGTACCTCTTTTCTAATGATTTGTGTCAGTGTGTTTAATACAGTGTTTGATACTTGCAACATTTTGGTTTTATTCCTATATGAATTTATTTTCTGCTGAGCAAGTTGCCAAGCACTGTTTTTACTTCCTAGGGGATCTTAGTGATTTCCTTTGTCTCTGTTTGTCTAAGAAATATTTTATTTTCAAAAATTTGTGCTTTGTACTTCGAGGCATTCTTTTGCTTTTTTGATGGCAGGTTACTCTTTTTTGCTTCGAGGTAGTCCTTAGATATATTTTTTTAATTGTTTTGTTTTGGGGAGGGGCTATATGCTTTTTACTTCAAGGCATTATTTAGAAATGTGGAATGTATCATTTTCACTCGTTTCTTTGTTGTAGTTTATTGCGTATATTGAATTCTGTTAGAGTTTCAGGTGGGCTATGAAAGTGATAAGAATATGATTTCTTTTTTACTTGTCCTTGGGGGAAGCTCTTCTTCCTTTCTGAAGGCTCTTGTGTTGATGTTCTCTTGTTTTCAAATAAAATGTTAGTCTAAAGGTAATTTACTAGACAATTTATTTGTTGAATATTGAAATCAACAGGTTTTGTTCAATGTAGGTTAATATTGTTTGGTAGATTTTTCTTAGTGATATATCAGTATGCTGCAATAATGCAATTTTTATCTAGTTAGAGTGGCTTTAGTATATATAATTATTGTATGATTCTTCTATGTGTTTTGGGGATGGGAATGATTGTAGGTGCATTTTTGGTATTTGTATAGGAAAATTTTCTCCCTGAAATAATTAATGTGGAAGTGGTTGCCATGGTTTTTTTAAACTCAAGGCGGTGATTTAAAATTTATGATTTCTTTGAAGAATGGTTTTCTGAGAGATTAGAAATAGTATAATGGGTTATTTATTTCCTTTGAAGACAAACAGGGTAGTGTCATACATTTTACTGCCGGAGTGCCGCGTGTCCCTCAGCTGACTGCGAAAGCATAGGGAAAGCTTAAGGCAGGTTGATTGCAAAAAAAATAGGGTAGAGTATCCTTTAGCTAACTACGATAGGGTGGGATGTTCTTTTGACTAGCAGTGAAAGTGTGGGGTGTTCTACCCTTCCTTTGATTTCAAAAGTGTGGGTTGTGCTTCTAATCGCTGTCAGTGTGTAGGGTGTTCTACAAAGGAAATAGTATTTTGTAGTCTTGTTTGTCAGGCAGTTTGTCATTTTTATTTTATCTAGAAGTACTAAAAAATATTGTAAATCATCAAGTTAGAAAAGATGATTTGGATGATCATCATTAATTTCAAGTGTTGCTATTTTTCATTCTTACCTGAAGATTTGTTTTTATGTCTGTGGTGCCCTTAAGTTACCATGAAAGTATATGGTGCTCTTCCTTTGATTATCAAGATGTAGGTTGTGCTTCGGTTGACTGTCATGGTGTAGGGTGATGTAAGGTGTCCTACAAGGAATTGGTTGTTTGGAATTTCATTTTTCAAGTAGTTTATTACATTATTTAATATTTGTGTATATTGTCTATTGAGAAAAGATGATTTGGAATTTCATGATTCAATCTTCAGTATTGCTATAATTATTTGCTGAAGATTTGTTTTTGTTTTGAGAAAATTGTTGAGAAATTTGTAGTAGTCAGTAGTTAGTGAAAATGTATCCTTTAAAAGGATGTGTCCCATAGTTTGCTGAGTCGAAGGAATTCTAACTTTTTCTTATTTCCGTAATTGATAGTTGCAATAGGAGTTAATGGTATCTTTCTGACATTCGAGAACACTTTTTTGAGAATCATGATTTTTCCTTTGACATGTATGTCAAATGTGGGAGCACGGAAGTGTGTCATTGGAGTTCTTGTTTTAAAATTTCTTTGACTAGAGTGTTTCATACAAATTCATTGTAATTATCTCTTGCTGTAGTTGTCAAATCATAGTTTGTTGATTGTAGTTAGATGAGGCATGACTGATATCTCTAATCACATCAAGATCACTGATATCTGATGTTATTATTGTTAGGCTTATTTCCATACCATGGTATTTTGTATAATTTCCTTTTTGGAATAGTTACACAAATTGGGTCAAGTACAAGTGGGTGCACCATTTCACTTAGATGTTGATGGAAGCTTCAATGATTAATCCTTTGATCTAGGCATGGCTGTATTTTCACCATGTGACTTTTTCTTTAGTCACATGTGTTTTGGCCATTTTGATGCTTTCTGATCTTGTGTTGTTGGGTTGTTTCAAGTTTACAGAATATTAAAAAAGGTTTCATGTATGGAATTTTTATTTTTGTCCACTTGTCTAATGGCAATTTTGATGCTCTTTATCTTGTCTTATTTTTATTTATACGCAAATTCGTGTGTGGATTGCAGGAAATACATCTTAAAAAAAGTTTCTTGAGCCCTCTTATCAAAATATGTCATACTATAACTGATTGATAACACAATCCTTCATAACTGTGCAATGCCAATCCATTTAGCTCTAAGGAATAGGAGAGAGTCTGCTTTAGCCATTGATTTTTATATCTCTCAATCCTAATTTACACTTTTCATTAGCATACAATTCCACATTTTTATTGAGATCACAGATAACATGGAAATATGCTATTGTAGAGAACCCTTCTGTAGCTTTCCTAATTCTTTTCATAAGACATTCTAATATTTAGTCCGTCAGAGAGGAGCCCTGCACCAAATGTTGAATAAGGAGGGAATCTCCCAAAAGAGTGATAGAATCCCTTGTTAGAGTGCATAAATTTTAGCTTGGTTGTTTGTCATGCATCCTAATACTTGAGAACAACTTTCTTGGGGCCATTGTGCACCTCTCACCCTCTTGCCACCTCTTATTTGTTCTTGTCTTGTTCGGTATGCTTTTTTTAATGTTTTTCTATTTCATGGTTTTATAGAATGGCTTTTTTTTTAATGTTTTTCTATTTCATGGTTTTATACAATAGTTTTTTTTATGTTTTCTGTTTCATGGTTTTATTGAATGTTTTTCTCTTCACTTTAAGGCTCTTTTTGGACTCTTTTTCTTATCTGATTATTGTAGGATCCCACTGTTTCGTGGCATTGAATATGTTTATGCATTCAAAAACTTGTAAAATCAGCCTTGTCTAGAATTGTATCATATAATTGCAGCCAAAAAACCCAAAATATCTATTGGTTAGATTGTGCCTTAGAAAAAGTGTAACAAGTGTTGCATTCATTGATGCTATTCTTTGATTGAATTAACATGAGTTATGTTTTTTGATTATTAATCGGAAAGATCCGTGTTTCTTTTGTTGATAGAAATATTTGAATTTGGCAGAAATATTTAAATGTGATGTGATTTTTAATAGAAGGATCTGAATCTGATGTGATTTTCATGGACATTTTTTATTTTCTTTTTACAGTTAGACTTGTCTTTGCACCCAAAGAATGGGTGCAAACTAATGCACCAGAAATGCCATCCAAATATTTTGTTATCAAGGTCAGTGCAAGTTGCACATGGTTAGCCTACATCTTATGCATTTGATTTTGAAAAACTAGATAAAAATCAAGACAATTGAGATCAAGCCATGTGGTATCTTGCAGATCATTTATTTGTGACTGAATACTGTTTATTTGATTTGAGAAAATTTTGGGAGTTGACTACTTCAATTTTTTTGAGAGGGTCTCTTTTGGTATTTTCTGTGTTGCTTAACATTATACTTCAATTGGATATCTGAATTTATGGATATGAATACTTAACTAGTTGTCTTCCATCTAAATTTAAGATCATGCCATATAGTTAATATAAAATTCCAAATTATGCAATGCAAGGAATGCTTGTTTGCTTACGATGATTTGTTATTCTCTTGGATATTGGACAATGTGTGGTAATTGGTTAGGTCACCAGACATCAAGAGATTTTGAAGGCAGCACATTTTACTTCGCAGTGTGGTGTGTTGTACCGTTGTTCCTATGCACATTTGTGATTGCTTTTGATGGTTGTCTTGGGAAGCCAAGGATCACTTCACATTCATGAAATTCTAAAAGAGATTGGATTCATATTCGACCACATTGGATAACGTTACATTGTGAACTGGTGATTTGGATCTCTATATTGGTTAATTAAGAAGTCAGTAATTAGTGGTCTTCCATCTAAAATTATGATCATGCCATATAGTTAATATAAAATTCCAAATTATGATATGCAAGGAATGGTTGTTTTCTTACGATGATTTGTTATTCTCTTGGATATTGGACAATGTGTGGTAATTGGTTAGGTCACCGGACATCTAGAGATTTTGTAGGCAACACATTTTACTTGGCAGGGTGGTGTGATTTTCTGTTGTTTTTGTGCACATTTGTGATTGCTTTTGATGGTTGTCTTGGGAAGCCAAGGATCATCACTTCACATTATTGAAATTCTAAAAGAGATTGGATTCATCTTTGACCACATTGGATAACGTTACATTGTGAACTAGTGATTGGATCTCCGTATTGGTTAATTAAGAAGCGTGTATGATGGATATGTTGATTTGCTTTCTTAAATTGGTATGAGAATACTGGTGATTTTGATCTCCTTATTGGTTAATTGAGATGTATGAGAATATTGGTGATTTTGATCTCCTTATTGGCTAATTAAGAAGTGTGTGTGTGTGTGTGATGGATATGTTGATTTTCTTGATTCAATTGGTATGGATTCTCACCAATGAAATGTGGAGTATTTATCTAGGTGTCAGTCTCCCTATAAGCTAAGATGTTAAAGAAACATTAAATGATGGTCAAAATCGGGGTTTTGTTAGTGAAATAGATTTTAATCTTTTAATTAAGCTAAGATGTTAAATAAACGCTAAATGATGGTCAAACAAAGAGTTTTGTTAGTGAAAGAGATTTTATAGATTTTAATCTTTTGACAGTATATAGCATAGCATCACACTGTATTTTCGCAAAATAGATTTTAAACCCTTCTATTAAAAATCACAAAATATTGTTAATCTGTCGGCTAGACTTAAACTATTACAAAATATTACAAAATTTCACCAAAATTGCTACCAGGGGACCCTCCTCCAATAGGCCCCCAACACAATATTGTGACTCGTCCCGAGTCACAACGATGAGGAGTCTTCATTTTGGCCTGGAGTTGCTCGATGACAGTGACAAATGTTGGCATGACGCGCTGTTGTGTTCTATGCAATTTCGACCAAGTTTTGGGAAGTCAGTTCTTCGGTAGCTGCAGTGACACTGTCCAAAGTTTGGTTCAAATGCTTGATTGCTACGTCTAAGTCCTACGAGAGCTTGAGTGCTTCCTCCGCCCATGGCTTTAGATGATTGCTGAGGACCTTCTTCTTATGGTGGAGCTCCTTGATTTTGTCTCTTAGAGCATGGCTGGTACGAAGACGTGCTAGGCATTGAGCTACTACAAGGGTTGGCATGGTAGCTTCCATTTGTTCAAAGTCTTACTCTTTCTGGCGCAACTCCTAGTTGACTTTCAGAGGAGGGTATCGCGTTGCACCATGGACCAAAGTCCCATAGTGGTATCTAGCAGCTTGGAGTCCTTGGCGATATGTGCTGAAATACGACTTATTGCTTCCTTTACTAGCGCGACTTGCTGGGCGCGCACCTCAGGAGGGGTTTTAGGTTGTAGCTTGGTTTGCAGCGTGACAATTTGTTGTTCCATGTCCTCTTTGATGGCTTTCACTTTTGTCTTGGATGCCTTAAATGCAACCACCAAGCCCTAAACCTTGGCCTGTAACGCAACAGATTTGGGGATTACTTTTGGCATGTCTTCACATAACCTGTCGATCATGTGCTCTAACTCTACTTGCTGCACAACTTCCATGATCTGTGTTGCCTGAGCTTGGGTGGATTCGACAAATTTGACAGTAATTGTCTACTCAACCTCACTTAGTTGATGATGTGCCCAAACTTCTCTATTCTGGAGCTTGGAAAAGATGAAAAAGCAGAGTGTGTAGCTGCCCACTCGTTATTTTTGCAACGCCAAGGCTAACTTTTGTGCATGCTTGGACTTGGGTGCATAGGGCTGGCGGTTCTACCATCAATGTTGCACCTAGGAAGGGGACAATCCTTCTTTCAATGGCTGTGATGACAATTGTAAGTGGCAGGCTCGCTTGAATCAGCCTCACTTGGGTCACGCTCACTTGAAGGGTATTTGCTTTGAGATGGAGCACCTGAAACTTGGATTGCAAAGCCTCTAGTGTGATATTTTGCTGATCTTCCAGAGTAGTCTATCAATCCTCGAAGGCATTAGCAACAACATCTGTGATCTTGTCCATATATTCTTTTTTCAATGTAATGTTCACTTCTTCGTCGGTTTTTTCGTCCTTGCGCTTATTTCGCTGCCCTTTGGGAGGCTCGCCAGTGCACTTCATTCTGCATGGGGACTCTGCGGTCTCCCCACCAACAACAACCTCTGCATCACACTAAGGTTCTTGCTCCGCTCCCTTGGTGGCATCCTTGGGGGTTTCCTTGGTAGTTGTTTTCTTAGTGGAGTGCACCTTCGTATCCTTAGCTGCGCTGCATCTTTTCCAGAAGTGCTCGTTGTGACTGGGGCAGCAGATTTGAGTCCAAGTTTCAAAGCAGGCAGCCATGTTGCGATGCGCTGGTCGATATTCACCCCGGTGGCCATATACGGGAGATTGTACCACACAAGATATTTTCTTGCCCTAATTTGCACATTGTTCATGGTGACATGAAAGTCAACGATGCACTTGTACTTTTTGTACACCGTAGGTGACAAGTGTGGTTTGGAATGTATTGCCGCTACTAGCGCATGATCGAATAGCACCCGAAACACTTTGTTCTCTTCAGTGCACTTTGAACCCTTAGAGTCCCACAGGTTCACATAATGTTCTCTTTCATCGACATTGGGCTCGAGCTTAGGAAGCATTGCATCATCAGGTGTCTCCCACGTGATCAGGGCGATCAACAATAATAGCCAGGAGTAGTAGAAGGAATTTCCCTGTTCTTGCGCCTCATGCACATTGTCCAAAAACTCTTCACAGAGGTACTGCCACTAGTTGTAGTAGATCCCCCTCTCACACTGTCCTACCAACTGAATCACATAGGTGGTTTGTTGATGCCCTACACTTGTGCAAATCTTACAGGCAAGTAGTAGAGTTCCCGTGCACACTCCCGGGTGAGCAATGGGCTCTACTATGAATTTGTGCTTGTTGCGGTCGACCTTGTATTTTTCCTGAACTTCATCTACCACCTTCTGTTCATATTTCTTTCCAAATCCCTTCATGGGATGGGGCCCCTTCATGGGCAGGGCGGTGATCCTATGAATAAACGCAACGTCAATTGAGATGCAACCTTGGATCCATAAGCATCCATCATGGATTAGCGCAAGCAACTAGCACACGACCAAGCTGGTGATAGCATATCACCCAAAATGGGGGATGTGCAGCAAATTCTAAATCCCTAAGGCCTCTAGCTCGTGTGCCCATGGCATTGGTGCCACCTTCGATACACTATCATATAGTACTCGTTCGAGGTACAATTTTGGGGCCAGCTTCGGTAGGTGTCTTCGTTAGCTTAAGTCATGGTCATTAAACTTAATGGATGGAAGACTGCCAAACATGTCCCCAATGAAAGGGACCTCCTATGGGACCAGCGACATCTGAAGATATTCACAGATAATGTCGACATTCTTTGGGGAGCCCATCGTTGGCTCGCTTGGCTTAACATACATTGGTAGCCATGAGAGCAGATCCACCAGAATAGCTTCTTCTTGGGTTGTCATAGGGTGCTTCAAAGGATTGGGCGAGCATGCCTGAGGCACCTGCTGAGGGGAATGCATAATCCTTAGGGAGGTGCATGGCTTCATCGAGGCCCACTTTTTGGCTTTCCCCTTCCCCTTCTCCTCCCCTTGTTCCTTGCCTTTTTTCCTTCCCCTTTCCCTTCCCCTTTCCCTTTCCCATCGACGGAGTGGACACAACCTCTTCTACTTTGAGAGTTACTTCAAACACACCCTCATACCCAATTTCAGCGAAGGTCGGAACGGGCGATGACTCGACGAGGTTAGAGGCAGTCATTATTGCTCAGAATATGAATTCGGGGTTTTTGTTGCTTCAAGGCAGTCCTTAGATATATATTTTTTAATTGTTTTGTTTCAGGGAGGGGCTATATACTTTTTACTTCAAGGCATTCTTTGGCAATGTGGAATGTATCATTTTCACTCGTTTCTTTGTTGTATTTTTTTGTGTATCTTGAATTCTATTAGAGTTTCAGGTGGGTTGTGAAAGTGATAAGACTATGATTTCTTTTATACTTGTCCTTGGGGGAATCTCTTCTTCCTTCCTGAAGGCTCTTGTGTTGATGTTCTCTTGTTTTCAAAGAAAATGTTAGTTTAAAGATAATTTACTAGACAAATTATTTGTTGAAAATTAAAATCAACAAGTTTTGTTCAATGTAGGTTAATACTATTTGGTAGAGTTTTTTTAGTGATATATCACTATGCTGAAATAATTTTTTTTTTATCTAGTTAGAGTGTCTTTAGTATATATAATTTTTGTATGGTTCTTCTATGTGTTTTGCGGATGGGAATGATTTCAGGTGCCTTTTTGGTATTTGTATGGGAAAATTTTCTCCCTGAAATAATTAATGTGGAAGTGGTTGCCACGATTTTGTTAAACTCCAGGTGGTGATTTAAAATTTATGACTTCTTTGAAGAATGGTTTTCTGAGAGATAAGACTTAGTATAATGGGTCATTTCTTTCCTTTCAAGACCAACAGGGTAGTGTCATACATTTTACTGCCGGAGTGCAGGGTGTCCCTCAGCTGACTGCAAAAGTGTAGGGAAAGCTTAAGGCAGGTCGACTACAAAAAAAGTAGGTTTGAGTATCCTTTAGCTGACTATGATAGGGTGAGATGTTCTTTTGGCTAGCAGCGAAAGTGTGGGGTGTTCTTCCCTTCCTTTGATTTCCAAAGTGTGGGTTGTGCTTCTGATGGCTGTCAATGTGTAGGGTGTTCTAAAAAGGAACTGGTATTTTGGAGTCTTGTTTGTCAGGAAGTTTGACATTTTTATTTTATCTAGAAGTACTGAAATATATTGTAAATCATTAATTTAGAAAAGATGATTTGGATGGTCATCATTAATTTCAACTGTTGTTATTTTTCATTCTTACTTGAACTCCCACTTTCCACTGCATGACACAAGAAGAATTATGAGAATGACAATGAGAATATATGTTATTCCCTTGCCGAGTGGGGAGCCCTCGTTCTCTCCATTGTGGATCCTGTTCAAAAGGCCCGTCTCTCCCACCAAGCATATAAAAAATGGTGCAATGGAAAAACCCCCATCGGAACAACCAAGCCCCCCAAAAAGCCCTCACGACAAAAAAAACTGGAGCTTGTATGTATATATACAATTATCTTCCTTCTCATCCTGACATTTTTATAATTTCATTACTCTCAGAAGAGTATTTTATGGCCCTGCCAGTGGGAGATCCATCAACTTTTAACGTGTATTTTACGGTGCATTTGAGTACATCCATGAGAGCAACTAATTTGATTCAAACAACCCAATCCAGCAAGAGAAAGAGTTTGTGTAGAAATACTGGTTTTGATTATAAGAACAGGGTTTAGACATATACTCATGTTCTTATCGTGGCTTGGGAGGTCCATAATCTGGACTCTGAACTAGCACTAGCAGTAGCAATAACTGGCTAAAATTGAGAGAGCCCTAATAGATTGCCTCTCCCTCCCTTTCAAGCTCTGAGGAAGGAGTTAGCAGAACAAAATCATAGAGAGACTATATGAAGAGAGATTTCATGTTAATGTTGTTCAACCTACCCTTTAAAGTGTTTTCTTCCTGTTCTTCTCACAAGAGCTGATTGGGAGATATACAATCTGTATATGCTTACAATTTTTTCTTCCTTTTGGGAGTCTATGATTAACTTTTCTTTTTTTGGGGAGTCTAAATTGGATGTAAAAATTAAGGGTATTGATGATGAATGGAGTTACCTCAAAGGTGACAGTAACTAGGACTAGTCTGAAGTAAAGCCAAACTTGTATATTAGATTAGACATGAGGGCAGGTGAGGTCCCAAGAGTTTTTCTTCAACAGTCTCACCTGACTCAGGAGCATATTGTGCAGAAAACTTTGGACCAAGTCGAGTATATCTATATATATATATATATATATATTACATTTTTGTCTCTGTAAGATGTATAAATATCCAAACATGTTAACCTCGTATAGCTTGTCCTCCAATGAGTGCTAAAGAGCGAGTGATCTTTCTAATGGACACAAAATTTCAAACTTCTGAAGTATTTTTCTTGTTACTTTGCATTGGAGGCGTAAGAGCAAGGGCATCAAAAAGTTTTCTTCATGCTCTTCTTGTTACGATTCATAAAATCTTGCTTATGCTCATTATCATTAGGTCTCCTATAATTGAAATTTAGCTCTATGTTTTGAAGCAATCTTGTCTTTCATGCTATATGATGTAAGTTTAGAATGGAAATAATACTTCTGACAATATAAGCATGACAGTATAAGAAAAATGCATTGGAATGGCCATTCCGTGACTATGACATGTTTAGTTGCATTTTTTCACTAGTAATATCTTGTCTGCAATAGAAATTGACATTGATGCTTTTATTAAGTCTTTTTATATTTCAATCCACTAGACTTGGATTTTTAGGAAAACAGACTGATCACAAATATGGCTGAATTAACTGTTCTTTTTAGTATACTAACGACCTCCAAATTACATTCCATCAGGCCAATATATGTCTCCACACAATCCTAATGAGGGCCATATCTAACTGGTTGGAGGGTGCAGCAGTGGGAAAGTTCACATCAGCAGGTTGCACTACATCCCCTTTTTGAAAATTATAATAAAAATTTTGGTGGACAAGCATCAATGACAACAATCTAGACCACCAAAGTAAATAAGAGCATATCTCCAATAAAATACTTCAAAGGTTCTCGACCCCTTTCTACACTTAGAAAATTTTCAGCATCCCAGACATCAATAGATTCAAATGGTGGAAATAGTGAAAAATTCAATTTTGACCTAGCTAATCAGCACAGTGCCGTAAGGATGCTAGCAAAAATTGTCATTTCAAGTCATGGAGGGGAGGTTTCTTTTGCTTTTTGGCATGGCAATGTTCATTTATTCTCTGGTAGTAGCTTTAATCTCATAGATTACTACTGTGCCATAGTTGGGGTTTCTGTTTCCCTACCAACTTTATCTTCTACTAGCTATTTATTGGCCTCTGTTTGGCATGATAACAACAAGGATTGCATTGTACCGAATATTATACGTATTCTACCTCCTGCTAGTCAAAGTAGTCAAGGGAAAGGTAATGCAGTTGCTTGGGAACGAGCTATAGCAGATAGGTATGAAGTTGATTTTTCTTGTCATGTTGCTGCATCTTTTTATTAATATTGTGGTTTATTTCACTGGCCTAAGGTTTGATTATTCTTATCCATTACCAGATTTTGGTGGGGCCTCTCAGTTGGAGTTGATTGGTGGGATGTTGTTGGTTGTGCACAAAGTGTAGCTGAAGATGACATAGGTAGAATTAATGTACATTATCAAAAGGAAATTAGCTATGTGTTGGTGAATTAAATGATGATGGGAAGCCTCTTATGTTAACACTCCTTTGTGACTCATTTGTATTCATTCAAACTGCAAAATGGGAGGAATACTCACAGACTACTATATTATAAATCCAAGTATAATTTTTGATTCAAATGTTGTTTCTGCAATTGGAATGTGTGTTCAAAGGTCCCCATCTGTGGTTTGACCCAGTTTGATAACAAGTTTAAAATGAGTTTTTGGCATCTCTTGATTCCAAGGACGTAGGTGGAAATTTGGTTGAACATATTACATGACAGTGTTCCTCTTTTCATGGTCAGTTCATATAGATGTTTTGTATATTATGTTGGTAACACATGGTACAATTGTTTTTGAAGGATATTAGGCAATAATATGATCTCCCCAGTCATCCCTTGTCCAAGATAAATGGAACTAAGTTTTCGTATCAAAAAATTTTAAGATTAACATTGACCAGAGTATGAAGCTACATATATGACGTGCACAATAAAGATATCCATTAATTTGTGGAAGAATTCTCACATGGTGCGCCTAAGGGAGAAAGTTGTGTCCGAGTATTTCTAAGAAAATATATTAATCTCCAAAATTATTTAAGATGGGGCATTGAAGTCTTTGGCAAATGTGTTGATAAGCGCTCCTATGGTGCTTTTAGGAAATGGGATATCAATTGCATGACAAGTTGTTAAATTTTGGTAACATGTCATAAGTTTATTTATTTTTTGGCATTATGTTCAACCATTATCAACCAAATATATATATTTTCCATAAATGCATATAGGTTGAAAACTGGGTCGTGAATTTATGAAATTGGTTGATGATGGCTTGGAGAATAGAGACCTACAATTTATTTTTGAACCTTATCATCTGCCCAGGCATGCTCGATCAGGAGCTGAAGGAGATATTTTTAGAATGGAACAGAGGATGATTAGGGTAGTAGAGAAATGGACCAAGAAAAGACACGAAGGGTCCATATATTTCACCAAAGACCAAGATCAAGAGTGGAGATAATATTATTTCATTCTCATGAACTAGGAAGAAGCTTTTTCGTTAGTGGACTCGAGGCCAAAATTTTAAGGATTAAAAATGCTTCGCAGATTGTTGACAGAGTATCTCAACTATACATATACTCATTATAAATGCAATTTCCTACATCATGCATGAAGTAACCAGAGTTTTCCTTGGAGTTATCTTTGTTTTATCTAACGAAATTGTTTATTTAAGATTTGGTATATCTTGTGTGGCCATTCTTACTCACGGATCTCTTGTTCTAGTATTGAAATGTTGTGAAGCATATAAGTTCATGAGAGAGTTCAACTGGATTCTATTTTCTCAAATGATGAGTTGAACATGATGATGGAATTTTCTTTAGAAATTGAATACTTTGAGAAAAGTAGGTTGTTTTAACCCCATGTTCATAATAGACCTTGGAGATCGGGTCAAACGACTAACACTCCCAAAGTTTATCACCCTTATTAAAAATGTGTTTCTTTATGCCAACACGACTTCAAAAGGGTGAAGTAGGACAAGTTACACAATCACATAGGCCTGAGTATGATCAAAAAATTAATTTCTTATCTCAAAGCGTAAATGATGATGGGAAGCCTCTTATGTTAACAAACCTTTGTGACTCATTTTTATTCATTCAAACTGCAAAATGGGAGGAATACTCACAGACTATTATATTATAAATCCAAGTAGAAATTTTGATGCAAATGTTATTTCTGCAATTGGAATATGTGTTCAAAGGTCCCTGTCTGTGGTTTGAACTTGTTTGATAACAACTTGAAAATAATTTTTTGGAATTTATTGATTCCAAGGATGTAGGTGGAAATTTGGTTGAACATATTACATCACAAAGCTCCTCTTTTCATGGTCAGTTCATATAGATGTTTTGTATATTATGTTGGTAACACATGGTACAATTGTTTTTGAAGGATATTAGGCAACAATACGATCTCCCCAATCATCCCTTATTCAGGATAAATGGAGCTAAGTTTTCCTATCAACAAATTTTAAGATTAACATTGACCAGAGTATGAAGCTACAGATATGACATTGACAATAGAGATATCCATTTCTTTGTGGAATAATGCTCACACAGTGCGGCTAAGGGAGAAATTTGTGTCAAAGTATTTCTAAGCAAATACATTAATCTCCAAAATTATTTAAGATGGGGCATTCATGTCTTTGGAAAACGTGTTAATAAGCGCTCCTATGGTGCTTTTAGGAAATGTGATATCAATTTCATGACAAGATGTTATATTTTGGTAACATGTCATAAGTTTATTTATTTGTTGGCACTATGTTCAACAATTATCAACCAGATATATAAATTTTCCATAAATTCATATAGGTTGACAAATGGGTCAAGAATTTATTAAATTGGTTGATGATGGCTTGGAATATAGAGACGGAATAGTCTGGAACTGCCGCCATGGAGTCACTGCAATGTCTTGGTGCACAATTTTGAGCCCCACAATACCTGAAATTTCAATTCAGAATAAATCATAACCGAAGAATTTGGAATTATATATATGAACAATACCTGAAATTTCAATTCAGAAGAAATATAGTTTCAATTAAGATACCCAATTCTGTAATCGTGCAGTCAATGCTATTGTTGTTGTTTAAGGGAAAATGATCTGGAAGAAGCCCTGGAAAACCTGTGTGATACAAAATGTGTGCAAGGTATATATATTTTGTCTGGCCCATGGTCATATCAGTGAAACAATTTTTTTTTTTAGGGGTTTTCACATTACAGTCCCCAAGCCAATTAAATGATTCAGAATTGCACTATTCGAAGTCAATAATATCCTTATTTTTATCATTAGGGTTCATGGACTAATCACAGCTATTTTGGGAAGTAACTGAACTGAAAGGAATTTCGGGTGATAAAACAGGATTCTCTCCTACATTGGGATGATTACACTCATTTCAGAAGGCCTTACCAACTTTTGAATTATGGAAACCCTTAGAGCGATTGCTGATAAATTTTATGTGGATTGTTGTGAATTTAAAGAGGATTTTTCTTGCCATTACCTTCATGAGTTTAGGGAATGTAGGGATTCAAACTTGGGTTCGCCATTGTTTAGGGCTTTGTACAAGACTTGACAGATTATTGTAACGGAAGCGGTAGCAACAAGAAAAGATAGCAGAAATTTGAAAGCAATGTGTCTCTACTGTTGTTCTCGTGCTGTCTATATTTATTCGCATGTATTCATAGTCCTGAATGGGATGTTGATTTCAAACCACAGATGATGATGATGATGAAGTTCTACACATGCAAGTCCTACAACAAGAATTTTTCTTCATTTCAAGCTCTGGGTGGCCACAGGGAAAGGTGCCACTAGTACAAGTCCAAGTCCATCTTTCCCACACTACAAATTTATGGGGGTTTCAAAGAAGAAGTAGTTCATTGGTCCATCAATGGGCCATCTATTGAGACTTATAAGTAGAGTTTTTGCGTTGAGAATAAGAAAGTTAGGGTGCATGATTGCCCTGTGTGTCACATAAGTTTTCCATCTGGCCAAGCTTTGGGAAATCTGGCGAAGCTTTGGGCGGTCACAAGAGGAATCATTCCACTCCCCCTACTGATAATATGCACAATTATACAAGCCATTCAACAATTGAGCAACAACAATTTTCACCTCCAAGTAGAACCGAGACGTTGGATCTGAACGTGCCTGCTGAAAATGCAAATGATTGTACTCAATTGCAGCATAGTTCTGCATTTTTTTTCAATTTAGGTGTAGATTCTACCAGTGAATGTGAGAAATGAGGCATTACACATATGAAAAAAAAGCTGGTAGAAATTATGCTTCACCATTTTCCAGCAGCAATGAGGCGCAATCATTGTAATAGTTGTGCCTCTCCGAGAATATACAAGTGAAGGGGCGCCCAATGCCCTCACCTCGACATTTTCTCTTGTGATGTAGGTGCCTCACACAAGTTTCATAGCCATTGAAATTCCTTGTTTCTTATAAGCTTCTATAACAGGAACATACCCTAACTAAATAACTATCTTTTCTTTTCATCTAAGGTTTGAAGATGTTTTAATCGTCTAACATATAATCTAAAGGTTTCAGATTATGACACGATGCACATAGGAGAGTTGTTTTCAAATAATGATGCCTTACGACATAATTAGTTTATTAATTTATGTGTTCAAACTTCACTGTTGACTAGAACGTTAATCATGCTTTCCCTCCTTTTAGAACTAGAAGGTGTAGTGAGTAGTGAGCACATGAATTGGAGATGGGCTTTTTATTTCAACACACATCTATACATGCTCACTAGTCATAAAATGTGGTCATTGGTGTATAATAAAGTTAATTTCCATAAGCTATAACGTTACTAAGTTTCTTCACTATTTTATATATCATTACACGTCAAACCGACTTTACGCCTTGACTGACATTGCATTCGACATTGTGCACAAGTATGATTTACATGTATCAATCAAAACTATGATTGTATCTATATTTGATAATGCAAGTTGAATACATCATACAATACATAAGAGTTTTATGGCTATGAAGTTCAATATGAAATAATCTATTGATTTCTAATGTTACTATTATATAAGGGGTGCTCTTCCAATGGCCATTTATTAGCTATGTGAAGAAGGCTTTGTGGAATTTGTATTTACTATAGGATTATGTATAGCTAAGTTGCAGACAACTAAGTAGAATTTGGTAGGAAGTTTGGAGTATGTGTAATTCATAATGATATTTTCTTCTCTTCATTGGTGAATTTTCTATATGTGAGTTTTGACCTAAGCCATTACATTATCAATGTGTCAAGGCTCAAAACTTGACCTATATGTCAACTACTTCTTATCATTGTTCGTAGGAACATGAATCCTAATTTTTGTAGGTTTAAAATTTATCACAAGTTTGCTCTATTGTGGTCGAATTTGTGGAGGTTATCTCAAAATTTATTTAAGGTACCATGGATCTAAATTTCTTATGAACTTTCAACACTATAACAAACTTTGGTGCAAATTGTTGATCAATTCTCACTTGGTTAGGGTTATAGATGTTAATGAAAATTTTGTGTGCATGCATGAGAGTTGGGTGCAAATGCTAAATGTTGTGTAGTATTAGTGTGATAAATATGGGATAATGCAAAGCATATTTTTGAAGATTAGTCTAAGTTGAATTGTACCTAATCAACTCAGTCAAGTTGATTGTTGGTTGAACGGTTAATTTTTGTTTCAATGGACAGAAGATCTTGCAGGCCCAAATACCAAAGGGAAAAATGGAGTCCATCATGGGGTTCTCTTTGTAATTCTAGTCCACCACTGCTACCTTCCATGCTTCCTCAAGCTCCTCTCCCAACTCAAGATCAGTGCTAGTAGTATAATGAGCAACAACACTATGCTTAGTAGAACTAGAGCGCATTTTCCAAATTGCACGAGAGCTACTTCCCTCACGAGTCACCATGTGCCATGCTTGGTCTCAATGGTTCACTTCCTTCAACACCTGGTTTAACTACCATATCTTCATTGGAACCAACACCCCGAACTCCACTAGGAAATGATTCGCCATTTTGTACTAGTGATTTGCCATTTGTACTGGTGATTCGCCATGATTTTACAAGATAATATAATCTTGTGAGAGATTCGCCAAAAAATTATATATACATATTATATTATTAATAAAATCGCCTTCCATTTTTCCTATGTATCATGGGGATTTGCCCATTTATTATACATATAAATTTATGTGGGTTCTTAAAATTTTCCCTGCCTTTGAGGGGGAGTTAGGTAATCCATTTCTGTTGAAAGAAGTTATGCATGTTCCAGGTCTGAATAAGAACTTGGTCTTGGTCGCAATGTTGGAAGAAAAAGGTTATGATGTTGTTTTTAGTGAGGGAAAAGCTTTCCTTTGACATAAAACAACGGGTCAAACCAAGAAGATAGGGATTAGAGTTAAGAATCTCTATAAGCTGGAGGTAGATGGTTGTGTTGCAATGGTGGGAAAAGCAGAAGAAGTGGTGAGTCGGGATGAGGGCGAATTATGGCACAGGAGATTGGGCCATCTTCACCATGGCACTTTGAAGATTTTGCAATAGATTTCTACTAGAATTCCCAAGGTTACTCTTGCGCAGTCAAATCAGTGCAAGGGATGTACTATGGGTAAATTTGTGAAGACCACCATTCATGAGAAGGAGAATTGTGCTTTGATGATCCTAGAGAGAATTCACACAGACGTGTGTGGACCTTTCTCGTTTGCTTCAACGAAAAAACATAGGTATTATGTTATTTTTGTTGATGAATATTCTCGTAGATGCTAGATCTTATTCATGCAAAAGAAGAGCAAAACATTCTCAAATTTCTGTGAGTTTAAAGCATTGGTGGATAAGGAGTCGGGGAATCAAGTGAAGGTTCTACGGAGTGATAATGGTGGTGAATATATCTTGAATGAATTCAAATACTTCTGTAGAAAAGAAGGAATTCGAAGAGAACCCATAGCGCCTCATAACCCACAACAGAATGGGGTCACAGAGAGGAAAAAGAGAATGATCGTGCGTGTTGCACGAGCTATGTTTCATGACCAGGGCCTATCGATTCACTTGTGGACTGAAGCATGCAACGCTGCGGTTTATGTGAAAAATCGTTGTCCTCATAGAGTACTTGGCATGAGTACACTTGAAGAAGCTTTTACTCGTAAGAAGCTTGATATTTCTCATTTGAATATTTTTGGCTCATATGTTTACATTCATGTGACAAAGGATGCCAGGAGGAAGCTGGAGCTGACTGCAGAATTTGGGATATTTTTGGGGTACACAGAAACACCCCATAATTATTGTGTGTATTTGCGAGACAGTTGGATGAATGTGGTGTCACGGGATATGAAATTAAATGAAGAGAAAGCCATGAAGTTGTCTCTTTAGAGGGAGCTACACTTGTGTGTAGAGGAGGAACTTCTTGTTCCCAAATATGAGCCTCTAGATGTGGATTAGCCACAGGAGAAGATTCATGGAGTGGAGGAGTCCACTCATGCAGAACCAAACATTAGACAAGGCAAAAAGCGTACCACAGAAGCTGAGAGACTGAAGCTTGATGTGACACAAAATGTAGGAGTCCCTACATCACAGCGCAGATAGAGATAGTCACCTGACCGATTTACTCGATACATGGATCTTATGAGCAAGTGTATCATGACAGAGCCATCTTCTTTTGAAGAAGTAGTGCAGGAGCCCAAATGGGTAGATACCATGGTGGAGGAGTATGACTCCATTTTCAGAAACAGTGCTTGGGAGATTGTTCCAAGGCTCATGGGTAAATCAGTTGTAGGATCAAGATGGATTTACAAGGTAAAGCAAGTTGTTGATGGGAACGTAGAGAAGTATAAGGCAAGATTTGTTGCCCGGGGCTTCTCACAGATCGAGGGGATTGACTATGAAGAAACCTTTTCACCTTTCACACAGTATTATTCCCTACGAACCATCCTTTCTCTCTCAGCGCAGATGGGCTGGCACATTCATCAGATGGATGTGAAGATTGTGTTCCTTAATGGGATCATTGAGGAAGAGGTGTATATTGAGAATCTTGAAGGATTTAAAATCTTCAGTAGTAAGTCACATTTGTGCAGGCTCAAAATAGCACTTTATGGGCTGAAGCAAGCACCTCGTGCTTGGTACACATGTATCAACAGCTATTTCACCGAACTTGGCTTCACCAAGAGTGAGACGGATGAAAACCTATATAAAATTTTGGTGGAGGGTAAGATTTTTAATCATTGTTCTTTATGTTGATGATATAATATTAACGGGTGATGAGCAGTTGATACACTCATGCAAGATAGATCTTGCAAAGGAGTTTGAGATGAAGGATTTGGGCCTCCATTATTTCCTTGGATTGAAAATATGGTAGTGGGAAGGTGAACTGTTTGTGTCTCAAGGAAAGTATGCTCGGGAGATACTGGAGAATTTTCACATGCAGGGTTGCAAGCCTATCAACACTCCTCTTCCAATAAATTGGAGAAAATAGGATGTTACATTGGCAGAGGTAGTGGATGCCACTGTTTATCAACAGTTGGTGGGTTCACTCATGTATTTAGTTAATACAAGACCGTACATATGTTATGCGGTGAACCAGCTTTCACAAGCAATGTTTAAGCCTACCAAGCTCTTTTGGAAGGCATGCAATCATGTCTTGAGGTATCTCAGGGGCACATCTGAGTATGGCTTATGGTACAGACAAACGTATGAGGTGAAGTTGCATGGCTTCACGGATGCAGATTAGACAGGCAGTGCAACAGACAGAAAGAGCACATCAGGAGGGGTTTTCAGTATCGGACCTACAACAATTTCTTAGTACCGTAGGAAACAAATATCTGTGGCACTCAGTTCAATGGAAGAAGAATACATGGCAACAATTCAAGCTACATGTGAGGCTATCTGGATGAGGAAGATCCTGGTCAGGTTGTTCAGTTCACATTTAGATCCTACAATGATACATTGTGATAATCAAAGTTGCATTAAACTCTCGATTAATATTGTGTCTCATGATAGATCTAAACATATTGATATTCGGTATCATCATATGAGAGATTGTGTGCAGCGGAAGATCATGTTGCTTCAGTACATTCCTATAGAATATCAGGATGCAGATATTATGACGAAGGTGCTCACCAGGAGAAAATTCGAATACCATAGAGGCAGGATCAAGGTGAAGGATAATCCCTATCTTGTTGAGAGGGAGTGTTGAGATTCAATAAGATGATCAACTTAGTGAAAATTAGTCACCTTCACAAAGTGGGCCCGCAAGCTATTTTTAGGTGCAAGTCTATTTTTAGACTATGTCTATTTTTATACATGGTGATCATATTTCAAAAGTTGTAGGATGTTATTTTTGGATGGTTGGTCAAGTTGAAAAAATCATATGGAATTCTATTTTCAGAATATTGGGCGAAGTCTATTTATAGATCGTCGATCTACAAATAGATGCATGTTAGTTATTATTAGCTCTTAATAATAATCCAAGAATAAACAACAACTTATTCTCTTGGAGCACCTTATTTCAATAAATATATTTGGAAAATCAGTGGGTTGAAGGAATTACGCAATTCCTTGGGTTTACTGGTGGTTCATGCATGGAGGACTCAGTTAGAATTGAAGTGGCAAAGTTATGACAGAGTTGGAAGAGTAGTTCATGGATTTTTTATTTAGTTTAACTCAGTTAATGGAGTTAAACTCAGTTGAGCTAGTTGTATATAGTCTAACTGAATGATACACTAGTGAGAGTGGAGTGAATTAATTAGTTAATTAATTCACAAAAATAATAACTCATTAATCAAATGAACAAATACAACTGTTAACTACAGTGCATGTTAGTTCCACTGGAGACCTAGTGGAGAGGTAGGTGAAAGGGTGAGATGGACTATCCGTTGTGACTATAGTGATGCATTGATTGCATCACACACACATTGAAGTTTCCAATGAGGATTGCGTAGTCAAGGAAAGTGTAATTCGAATTCATTCAGAGCTATTATTCAACAGGGATTACGCAGTGGAGGTAGGCTATCAGGTGGCAAGAAATCAGTGCATGGATTTGCAGATTTCTTCATGTTAGTGTGTGATGATTGATTGTAATGAGAGCTTGATGTACTAATATTTGTATGATATTGTTACATGATCTCCATGATACATAATATATGATAGTTGGGGTTTTTAGCTTCAGGCTTTCCCATTAAACAACTGTGTTATGTGTGATTGTTTTTATTGCTTCATGTGTTTGCAATTGAGTTTATAATTTCCGCAAAATATTAACAGTGGAAGGATTTTGTATTTAGCAAGAAGATAAATATTTTTAGATCAGGAGAATTTGGATATATGCATGCTTATGTTATATAATTTCTACACATTTAGTTAGGTAGGTAGGGTGCCCTTATCTCCCATCTCCCTATAGAGTAATTTGGTCACATATTCTTTCTTCTATGATATTGGTTCATCTCTCTTAAGTCCTATCTCTCGTCCTTCTTGTCTCTCCCTTTCTCTCCTACCTCCATCTCTCTTCCCCAATCTCTCACTATATCCCTCCCTATCTCCTTCTTTATGTCCCCCTTCCATATTTGTGTCATTGTCTCCCTCTCTTACCCTTCTCTACCTCTCTCACTCCTCTCCCTCTCTCTATCCACCCCCCCCAACCCTTAACAACTAAATCGTTATTCCCCTAACCCTAATCCCTAATACCTTAACCACTAACTCATTATTCCCTTAACCCGTAAATGCGCCTAAATCCCCTAACCTCTAAGCCCCCAATCCCTAACCCATTAACCACTAAATCATTATTCCCCTAACCCATAACCCTAAGCCCCTATTCCCCTAAGCCCTAAGCCCCTAATCCATAATCCCTTAACCACTAACTCATTATTACCCTAACCCTTATAACATTCCTTAAAACCCGTTGGGATTAGACATTCCAAATAAGAGCAGGTCTAGTTGGGACCTATGATCAAGTTAGTTCCCCCTTGTTGGCAAGGTTAAAATGGTTAATCTCCTATAGAAAAAATGTAGGTCAAATATTTCATTAAAAGGAGGGAACCATACCCTCTATGCCAAACTATGCCTATCATTTGCTTGGCCTCTTCTTGTACCCACATGAATGTAGTCTTGTTTGATTGCTACAAAAGAAGGTTTCACATTATCAACTATTTGTTTGGGACAAATTTAGTTGTTTCAGCATTGTTACATTGTTTAAGCTTATCCTTTAAATCATCCTAGTCTTTTGTACTCTCTCCAAATTTCTAGTGCTGTCCATTCCTCTCAGTCTCATCTGTTTACTTGGTGTATTAAGGGACAAGGTCGACAACATTAGGATGTTTTTGCAATAAACAATGGTATTTCCAGGACACAGTTAGGTGGAGCAAGGGTATAAGATCCAAATTTCTCATGAATGTGGGACACTTGAACTTAAGCTTTTCTATAGTAGTCATGAGGTGCAGTGTAGTTATTGAGACTTCATCAGATGGACATTCGCCGAACTTAAATTTTGTGACAACATTGTGGCTGAGTTTGAAACTAGAGATGGAACATACATTTGGTTTAATTGCAATAGAAATTTCCATCAATAAATTTAAAGAAATGGCTAACAAATACTAGAAGTTAATAAATAGAGAATACATGGCAACAAGAAACAATACTTACAAAATTGTTACATTGAGACACAAATAATAGGAAACTATTGTGCAAAAATAGAGACCAATGGAACTATCATCTTAGCCCCTAACCCCTTAAACACTAATTCCAAACCCTTGAACCATATAACCCCCTAAACCTCTAAACCCCTAACCCTTTTAACCCCTAAACCCTAAACCTCTAATCCCTTAACCCTAACCCCTAAACCCTTAACCCCTAACCCATTTAACCCCCTAGACCCCTAAACCCCTAACCCATTTAACGCCCTAAACCCTAAACCTCTAAACCCTTAACCCCTAACCCCTTAAACCCTAATTCCTGGCCCCTAACCCATTTAACCCCTTAAACCCTTAAAACCATAACCCATTTAACCCCCCAAACCATAACCCCATTAACCCCTAACCCCTAACATCCTTGACTTCTAAATCCCCAAAATTCATAAACCTCTAAATACCTAACCCATTTAACCCTATAAACCCTAAACCTTTAACCCCTTAACCCCCAACCCCTTAAAACCTAATTCCCAACCCCTAACCCATTTAACCTTGTATACCCCTAAACCACTAACCCATCTAACCCCCTAAACCGTAAACCTCTAAACCATTTAACCCCTAAACCTTTAAACCCTTAACCCCTAACCCATTTCACCCCCTAAACCCCTAAACCCCTAACCCATTTAACCCCTTAAACCTGAACCTATAAACCCTTAACCCCTAAACCCTTAAACCTTAATTCCCAACCCCTAACCCATTTAACACCTAAAAGCCTAACTCATTTAAGCCCCCACCCTGACCCCATTAACCCCTAACCCCTAACCCATAAAATCATTAACTTCTAAATCCCTCAACCCCCTAAATGTCTAAACCCCTAACCCATTTAACCCCCTAAACCCTAAAACTCTAACCCCTTAACCCCTTAACCCCTATCCCCTAACCCCTAAAATCCTTAACTTCTAAATCCCCTAACCCGCTAAACCTCTAAACCCCTAACCTATTTAAGATGCTAAACCCTAAACCTCTAACCCTTAACCCCTAACCCCTTAAACTGTAAGTCCCAACCCCTAACCCATTTAACCCCCTAAACCCATAAAACCCTAACCCATTTAACCCCATAAACCCTAACGCCATTAACCCCTAACACCTTATAACCCCTAAAATCCTTAACTGCTAAATCCCCTAACCCTCTAAACCTCTAAACCCATAACCCATTTAACCCCGTAAACCCTAAACCTCTAACCCCTTAACCCATAACCCCTTAACCCCTTAACCCTTAATTCCCAACCCCTAACCCATTTAACCCACTATACCCTTAAACCACTAATCCATTTAACCCCCTAAACCCTAAACCTCTAAAATCTTAACCCTTAAACCCTAATTCCCAACCCCTAACCCATATAAACCCTAAACCCCTAAAACCCTAACCCATTTAACCCCCTACCCACTAAACCTATAAACTCTTAAACCCCTAAACCACTAACACCTAAACTTCTAACCCCTTAGCCCCTAAACCCCTAAACCGTTAATGCTTAACCCATATCCATTTAACCCCTAACCCCTAGAATCCTTAACTGCTAAATCCCCTATCCCCTAAGCCCCTAATTCGTAATCCCTTAACCATTAACTCATTATTCACCTAACCCATAATTGCGCCTAAATCCCCTAACCCCTAAGCCCTTGAGTCCTAATCCCTTAAACACTAACTCATTATTCCCCTAACCCCTAAATGCACCTAAATCCCCTAACTCCTAACCCCCCAATCCCTAACCCCTTAACGACTAACTCATTATTCCCCTAACCCCAATCCCTAATCCCTTAACCACTAACTCATTATTCCCCTAACCCCTAAAAGCGCCTAAATCCCCTAACCCTTGAGCCCTCAATTCATAACTCCTTAACCCCTAAGTCCCCAATCCCTAACCCCTTAACCACTAACTCATTATTCCCCTAACCCCTAAACCTTAAACCTATAACCCCTAAGCCCCTATTCACCTAACCCCTAATCCTTAATCCCTTAACCACTAAATCGTTATTCCCTTAACCCTTATAACAATCCTTAAAACCCGTTGGGATTAGCCATTTCAAATGAGAGCAAGTCTAGTTGGGACCTACGATCAGGTTAATTCCCCCTTTTTGGAAAGGTGGAATACCATGAGCAAAACCATGGGTTGCAAAAACCTCTCCTAAATTTACTATTTTATCTTAATTTTATTTTAATAATTAATTAATTAATTTCTTTAAAATATCTTCTAGATAAATCACATAATTTTTTTAAGTTCGACGCCTTTTAGACCACTCATTGTGTGGTTCATCATCAATGTTTTTAAAATAAATTTATTAGAATGAAATTGAATTGATTTTTGAAGCTTACTTTTAAACAATTGTTGAAATTAAGAGGAATCACAAAGTGTGCTCAACATCCATCAAAACAACAATGGGTATGATATTAAAAATGATATTTGGAGGGCATAAAATTAAAAATGATGTTCGGAAAAATGGAGGGAGGGAGTATTCATTTTTTGGTTTAAATTTTAGACCTCGATTTAAAATAACATTTCTCCCACCTAGTATGGAGCGGGAGCATGGAAGAAGCCATTGGCAAGGATTTTTGAGAGTTTTCAAGTGTGGGCAATAGAAAGCTATGGATAAAATTCTTAGAGGAGGATGGGGATGCTGGCAGCCAGGAGGAAGGTGAATGGAGTAGTGGACGGATTAGGAAAGCACATGATGAGGGAGAGAAAGATGCAGACTAGTTTTGCAGGTCAAAAGAAAGGGACTCAGAGGGAGCTTGTAGGTTGAGAAGGCAAAAGGGTGACTATGTGAGGAAAATCCAGGAGTTGGAAGAGTAAGAAGGACAGACACACAACGGGGAAGTAATTTAGGGTGAGGAAATGACAGTGGATTGAGGGAAATGATGGCCGCGTTAAGAAAGAGAGAGCACACAAATCTGAACGCGGCCCAAAGGAGAAAAAATGGACACAACAACAACTGCAAAATGAGGGAAATGAAAGCTAGAAAGCTTGACGAGGAGACGAACATGGAAGAATGGATATGTAAGGGTAGAGGAGACAACAATGAAGATAGAAAAAAACGAAGAAGCGAGGTGCAACAAGGAAAAATGCAGCAGAAAAAAAAATCGGGCAGAGAGGGTTTGAAGTCCTTTTAAAAAAAAAATGAAAATTATTTTGCATAGAATTTGAAGAAATTTTCACTCCAATTGATTCAAAATTTTATCTTTGTTAAACCCAATTTTGTTTCCAGAAAATAACAAGGTTGGCCATGGGAGAATGTGGTGTGATAGCTGAAACCATGTTTTATGTTCTTGCAAAGGATAGTGCTATGGCATGTTTCATTTTTTCTCTGCTAGTTTAGAACATGATTGGTGGGAAGGAACATACCAATATAAGTGTATTGAATAACACTTAGCTACTGTTGATTGGAAAAAAATACCTTGGTTGATTTTTATAGCACACCGTCTTCTAGATCATCCAAACATAGTATCTGAGAGTATCCTAGCCGAGCATCCAATCGGTTGAACCTGTTGCTGTTGTTCATTCCGTTAGTGCAGGTCCTGCTAAGGATAAGGTGGATCTTGTTAAACAAAGAGAACATGTCTTCTCTCCCAGTAGGCGAGTCTAGAAATAAAGTTTCAGCTTCAAATGGGGCCCAGAAGTGAAAAAAGTCTCCACGAGTGCGTGTTATTGGAGGGAGAATTTATGATTCTGAAAATGGCAAGACTTGCCACCAGGTGTGTGTGGGGATATTTCTCTCCGTATGTTGATATGAATTCCTTATTTTATTCTTTCACAAGGATTTTTAATTCCAATCACATCACTTGAGATTATAGCAGTACCGGCAAAAGACTCTGGAATTCATGGTGTCTTGCAAGAATGTTGTTGGCAAGAAATCGTGCATGCAAAAATGTTTCCCTAAGTGTTTTTTTAATAGGTTAGTTTACTATACCATATTCTTTGCAGTGGTTTATATCCATAAATCTGCCCATTACAATGTTATTTCTTAGTTTCTGTCCTCTCACGCACACAAGTGTTTTATTTCTGATAGTTTCTTTTGTCCCGACACAGGAACATGTAAATTCTTTGAATCTTTCCACAATAAACAGTCTCTTGGAATCTATTCATTCTGGAAATGTCGATGTGAAATAAATTGTCAAGAAATTGAAGTTTGTGTTCAGGAAATGTTGATGTGAAAGACCTTCTCAAGAAATTGAATCCTATTCATAGTTCCATGGCTTCTATAGAAGCAACTGAAAGTTCTCCTCTAAAGAAGCAAAATAGTTCACCTCTAGGGTCTCCATCAAAGGCTGGGAAATCTAAAAAGTCATTGGTCAAGTCTTCAACTCCTTCAAAATTTCACAAGTTGCAAAATCCATTAGATGAATCCTCTACTCTTCGAAGAGATGTTTCATAGCGTAAAAAAGAAAAATGCTCAAGTAATATCTCTAAAACCATAAGTGACAAAGGTCTTGATTCACATAAAGAGTCTGTTCTAGTTCTAAGGGCAGGGAAGATTCATAAGAGAATTAATATGGTAAAAATGGAGGTCAATTTGAATGAGGGAAATATAGATTTTAATATTGACAATGATGGTAAGAGGAAATATGATACACGTGCTCTAAATGGAAAATCAATAAATAGAAAAATTAATTCCAAGAGAAAAAGCAAGGTCAAGGCTGAGACAGATCTTCCAATAAAGGGTATTTGTGAAGAGGGGTAGTTGGCAAGTAACATTGTAAATGAAAAAGAGACAAAGTCAGGTACAACAGAATCCTCTTTCATTACAAAAAATGAAAACTATAATGTTGAAGATAAGGCCGTGATTGCAAGTAAAGATGCATAAAATTTTTTGTCTATTCATGAAAGCACAATACCTCTCGAGGGGAAAAAGGGGGCTAACATAAACCCAAAATCAAACAAAATTCATTCCTATGAAATTAATTGTAAAGCTGGAAATATGATCAGGGAAAATTTTAAGAACCCCCTAAATTTATATGTATAATAAATGGGCGAATCCCCATGATACGTAGGAAAAATGGAAGGCGATTTTATTAATAATAAAATATGTATATATAATTTTTTGGTGAATCTCTCACAAGATTATATCATCTTGTAAAATCATGGCGAATCACCAATACAAATGGCGAATCACTAGTACAAAATGGTGAATCGTTGCCTAGTGGAGTTCGGGGTGTTGGTTCCAGTGAAGATATGGTAGTTGAACCAGGTGTTGAAGGAAGTGAACCATCGAGACCAAGCATGGAACATGGTGACTCATGAGGGAAGTAGCTCTCATGCAATTTGGAAAACACATTCTAGTTCTACTAAGCGTAGTGTTGTTGCTCATTCTATTACTAGTACTGATATTGAGGTTGGAGAGGAGTTTGAGGAAGCATGGAAGGTATCAGTGGTGGACTAGAATTACAAAGAGAACCCCATGATGGGCTCCATTTTTCCCTTTGGTATTTGGGCCTGCAAGATCTTCTGTCCATTGAACCAACAATTAACCATTCAACCAACAATCATCTTGACTGAGTTGATTAGGTATGATTCAACTTATACTAATCTTCAAAACTATGCTTTGCACTATCCCATATTTATCACACTAATGCTAGACAACATTGAGAATTTTCACCCAACTCTCATGCATTCACACAAAATTTTCATTAAAATCTATAACCCTAACCAAGTGAGAATTTATCAACAATTTGCACCAAAGTTTGTTATAGTGTTGAAAGTTCATAAGAAATTTAGATCCATGGTACCTTAAATAAATTTTGAGATAACCTCCACAAATTTGACCACAATAGAGCAAACTTGTGATAAATTTTAAACCTACAAAAATTAGGATTCGTGTTCCTAGGAACAATCATAAGAAGTAGTGTTCCTACCAAATTCTACTTAGTTGTCTGCAACTTAGCTATACATAATCTTATAGTAAATACAAATTCCACAAAGCCTTCTTCACATAGCTAATAAGTGGCCATTGGAAGAGAACCCCTTATATAATAGTAATATTAGCAATCAATAGATTATTTCATATTGAACTTCATAGCCATAACACTCTTATGTATTGTATGATGTATTCAACTTGCATTATCAAATATAGATACAATCATAGTTTTGATTGATACATGTAAATCATACTTGTGTACAATGTTGAATGCAATGTCAATCAAGGCGTAAAGTCGGTTTGATGTGTAATGATCTATAAAATAGTGAAGAAACTTAGTAACATTATAGCTTATGGAACTTAACTTTATTATACACCAATGATCACATTTTATGACCAGTGAGCACGTATAGATGTGTGTTGAAATAAAACGCCCATCTCCAAGACATGTGCTCACTACTCACTATACCTTCTAGTTCTAAAAGGAGGGAAAGCACGATTAATGTTCTAGTCAACAGTGAAGTTTGAACAAATAAATTAATAAACTAATTACGTTGTAAGGTGTCATTATTTGAAAACAACTCTCCTATGTGCATCGTGTCATAATCTGAAACCCTTAGATTATATGTTAGACAATTAAAACACCTTCAACCCTTAGATGAAAAGAAAATATAGTTATTTAGTTATGGGTATGTTCCTGTTACAGAAGCTTCTAAGAAACAAGGAATTTCAATGGCTATAAAACTTGTGTGAGGTGCCTACATCACAAGAGAAAATGTCAAGGCAAGGGTATTGGGTGCCCCTTCACTTGTACATTCTCGGAGAGGCACAACTGTTACAATGTTTGCGCCTCATTGCTGCTGGAAAATGGTGAAGCATAATTTCTACACTCTTTTTTTTCTCATATCTGTAATGCCTCATTTCTCACATTCACTGGTAGAATCTACACCTAAATTGACAGAAACTGCATAACTATGCTACAATTTAGTACAATCATTTTCATTTTCAGCAGGCACGTTCAGATCCAACGTCTCGGTTCTACTTGGAGGTGAAAATTGTTGTTGCTCAGTTGTTGAATGGCTTGTATAATTGTGCATATTAGTAGCAGGGGGAGTGGAATGAGTCCTCTTGTGACCGCCCAAAGCTTCGCCAGATTTCCAAAAGCTTGGCCAGATGGAAAACTTCTGTGACACACAAGGAATTCATGCACCCTAACTTTCTTATTCTCAGTGCACAAACTCTACTTATAAGTCTCAATAGATGGCCCATTGATGGACCAATGAACTACTTCTTTGAAACCCCCATTAGTTTGCAGTGTGGGAAAGATGGACTTGGACTTGTAGTGGCACCTTGCTCTGTGGCCGCCCAGAGCTTGAAATGAATAAAACTTCTTGTTGCAGGACTTGCATGCAGAGAACCTCATCGTCATCATCATCTCTAGTTTGAAATCAACATCCCATTCTGGACTGCAACTACATGTGAATAAATAGAGACAACGCGAGAATAGTAGCACAGATACATTGCTTTTGAAATTTTGTTATCTTTTCGTGTTGCTACTGCTTCCATTACAATAATCTGTCAAGTCTTCTACAAAGCCCTAAACAATGGCGAACCCAAGTTCGAATCCCTGCGTTCCCTGAACTCATGAAGGTAATGGCAAGCAAAATCCTCTTTAAATTCACAACAATCCACATAAAATTTATCAGTAATCGCTCTAAGGGTTTTTGGAATTCAAAAGTTGGTAAGGCCTTCAGAAATGAGTTTAATCGTCCCAATGTAGGAGAGAATCCTGTTTTATCACCCAAGATTCCCTTCAGTTCAATTTCTTCCAAAAATAGATGTGATCAGTTCATGAACCCTAATGACAAAAATAAGGATATTATTGACTTCGAACAGTGCAATTCTGAATCATTTAATTGGCTAGGGAACTGTAATGTGAAAACCCCTGAAAAGCTTTTGTGTTTCACTGATATGACCATGGGCTAGACAGAAGATATATGCTTGCACACATTTTGCATTACACAGGTTTTCCAGGGCTTCTTCCAGATCATTTTCCCTTCAACAACAACAATAGCATTGATTGCAAAAATTACATAATTGGGTATCTTGATTGAAACTATATTTACTCTAAATTGAAATTTAAGGTATTGTTCATATTTCCAATTCCAAATTCTTAGGTTATGATTTATTCTGAATTTAAATTTCAGGCATTGTGGGGCTCAAAATTGTGCACCAAGACATTGCAGTGACTCCATGGCAGTAGTTCCAGACTATTTCGTCTGTATATTCCAAGCCATCATCAACCAATTTCATAAATTCTCGACTCATTTTTCAACCTTTATGCATTATGGAAAATTTATATATCTGGTTGATAATTGTTGAACATAGTGCCAACAAATAAATAAAATTATGACATGTTACCAAAATGTAACAACTTTTCATGCAATTGATATCCCATTTCCTAAAAGCACCATAGGAGCGCTTATCAACACATTTTCCAAAGACATGAATGCCCCATCTTAAATAATTTTGGAGATTAATATATTTTCTTAGAAATACTCTGACACAACTTTCTCCCCTAGCCGCACTGTGTGAGCATTCTTGCACAAAGAAATGGATATCTCTATTGTCAATGTCATATATGTAGCTTCATACTCTGGTCAATGTTAATCTTAAAATTTATTGATAGGAAAACTTAGCTCCATTTATCTTGAACAAGGGATGATTGGAGAGATCGTATTGTTGCCTAATATCCTTTAGAAACAATTATACCATGTGTTACCAACATAATATACAAAACATCTATATGAACTGACCATCAAAAGAGGAGTAGTGTGATGTAAATGTTCAACCAAATTTCCACCTACGTCCTTGGAATCAATAAATTCCAAAAAATCATTTTCAAGTTGTTATCAAACAAGTTCAAACCATAGATGGGGACCATTGAACACATATTCCAATTGTAGAAACAACATTTGCATCAAAATTTCTACTTGGATTTATAATATAGTAGTCTGTGAGTATTCCTCCCATTTTGAAGTTTGAATGAATACAAGTGAGTCACAAAGGTTTGTTAACATAAGAGGCTTCCCATAATCACTTACACTTTGTGATAAGAAATGAATTTTTTGATCATACTCAAACCTGTGTGATTGTGTAACTTGTCCTACTTCACCCTTTTGAAGTCGTGTTGGCATAAACAAACACCTTTTTAATAAGGGTGATAAACTTTGGGAGTGTTAGTCGTTTGACCCGATCTCCAAGGTCTATTATGAAGATGGGGTTAAAACAACCTAGGTTTCTCAAAGTATTCAATTTATAAAGCAAATTCCATCATCATGTTCAACTCATCATTTGAGAAAATAGAATCTAGTTGAACTCTCTCATGAACTTATATGCTTCACAACATTTCAATACTAGAAAAAGAACAATTGTACCATGTGTTACCAACATAATATACAAAAAATATATATGAACTGACCATGAAAAGAGGAACACTATGATGTAATACGTTCAACCAAATTTCCACCTACGTCCTTGGAATCAATAGATTCAAAAAACTCATTTTCAAGTTGTTATCAAACAGTCTCAAACCACAGATGGGGACCTTTGAACACATATTCCAATTGCAGAAAAAACATTTGCATCAAAATTTTTACTTGTATTTATAATATAGTAGTCTGTGATTATTCTTCCCATTTTGCAGTTTGAATGAATACAAATGAGTCACAAAGGTTTGTTAACATAAGAGGCTTCCCATCATCACTTATGATTTGAGATAAGAAATGAATTTTTTTATCATAATCAGGCCTGTGTGATTGTGTAACTTGTCCTACTTCACCCTTTTGAATTCATGTTGGCATAAGCAAACACCTTTTTAATAAGGGTGATAAACTTTGGGAGTGTTAGTTGTTTGACCCGATCTCCAAGGTCTATTATGAAGATGGGGTTAAAACAACCTATTTTTCTCAAAGTATTCAATTTCTAAAGAAAATTACATCATCATGTTCAACTCATCATTTGAGAAAATAAAATCCAGTTGAACTCTCTCATGAACTTATATGCTTCACAACATTTCAATACTAGAACAAGAACAATTGTACCATGTGTTACCAACATAATATACAAAACATCTATATGAACTGACCATGAAAATAAGAACACTGTGATGTAATATGTTCAACCAAATTTCCACCTATGTCCTTGGAATCAATAGATGCCAAAAACTCATTTTCAAGTTGTTATCAAACATGTTCAAACCACAGATGGGGACCTTTGAACACATATTCCAATTGCAGAAACAACATTTGCATCAAAATTTCTACTTGGATCTATAATATAGTAGTCTATGAGTATTCCTACCATTTTGAATTTTGAATGAATACAAATGAGTCACAAAGGTTTGTTAACATAAGAGGCTTCCCATCATCACTTACGATTTGAGATAAGAAATGAATTTTTTGATCATACTCAGGCCTATGTGATTGTGTAACTTGTCCTACTTCACCCTTTTGAAGTCGTGTTTGCATAAAAAAACACCTTTTTAATAAGGGTGATAAAATTTGGGAGTGTTAGTCGTTTGACCCGACCTCCAAGGTCTATTATGAAGATGGGGTTAAAACAACCTAGTTTTCTCAAAGTATTCAATTTCTAAAGCCAATTCCATCATCATGTTCAACTCATAATTTGATAAAATAGAATCCAGTTGAACTCTCTCATGAATTTATATGCTTCACAACATTTCAATACTAGAACAAGAGATCCGTGAGTAACCATGGCCACAAAAGCTATACCAAATCATGAATACACCATTTTATTAGATAAAACAAAGATAACTCCAAGGAAAACTCTGGTTACTTCATGCATGATGTAGGAAATTACATTTATAATGAGTATATGTACAGTTGACATACTATGTCGACAATCTGCGAGGCATTTTTAATCCTTAAAATTTTGGCCTCGAGTCCACTAACGCAAAAACTTCTTCCTAGCTCATGAGAATGCAATAATATTATCTCCACTCTTGATCTTGGTCTTTGGTGAAATATATGGACCCTTTGTGTCTTTTCTTGGTCCATTTCTCCACTATCCTAATCATCCTCTGTTCCATTCTAAAAATATCTCCATTAGCTCCTAATCAAGCATGCTTGGGCATATGATAAGCTTCAAAAATAAATTGTAGGTCTCTATATTCCAAGCCATCATCAACCAATTTCATAAATTCTTGACCCAATTGTCAACCTATATGCATTTATGGAAAATGTATATATTTGGTTGATAATTTTTGAACATAATGCCAACAAATAAATAAACTTATGACATGTTACCAAAATGTAACAAATTTTCATGCAATTGATATCCCATTTCCTAAAAGCACCATAGGAGCGCTTATCAACACATTTGCCAAAGACTTCAATGCCCCATCTTAAATAATTTTGGAGATTAATATATTTTCTTAGAAATAATCTGACACAACTTTCTCCCTCAGGTGCACTGTGTGAGTGTTCTTCCACAAAGAAATGGATATCTCTATTGTGAACGTCATATCTGTAGCTTCATAATCTGGTCAATGTTAATCTTAAAATTTGTTGATAGGAAAACTTAGCTCCATTTATCTTGAACAAGGGATGATTGGGGAGATCATATTATTGCCTAATATCCTTCAAAAACAATTGTACCATGCGTTACCAACATAATATACAAAACATCTATATCAACTGACCATGAAAAGAGGAACATTGTGATGTAATATGTTCAACCAAATTTCCACCTACGTCCTTGGAATCCAAAGATGCCAAAAAATCATTTTAAACTTGTTATCAAACAGGGTCAAACCACAGATGGGGACCTTTGAACACATATTCAAATTGCAGAAATAAAATTTTCATCAAAAATTCTACTTGGAGTTATAATATAGTAGTCTGTGAGTATTCCTCCCATTTTGCAGTTTGAATGAATACAAATGAGTCACAAAGGAGTTTTAACATAAGAAGCTTCCCATCGTCACTTAATTCACCAACAAATAACTGATTTCCTTTTAATAATGTACATTAATTATACCTATGTCATCTTCAGATGCACTTTGTGCACAACCAACAACATCCCACCAATCAACTCCAACTGAGAGGCCCCACCAAAATCTAGTAATGGATAAGAATAATCAAACCGTAGGCCAGTGAAGTAAACCACAATATAACTATATAGATGCAGCAAGATGACAAGAAAAATCAACTTCATACTTGTCTGATATAGCTCGTAACCAGGCAACTGCATTACCTTTCCCTTGACTAATTTGACTAGCAGTGGGTAGAATACGTAGAATATTTAGTACAGTGCAATCCTTGATGTTATCATGCCAAACAGATGCCAAGAAACATCTAGTAGAAGAGAAAGTTGGTAGGTAAACAAAAACCCCAATTGTGGCACAGTAGTAATCTATGAGATTAAAGCTATTGCCAGAGAATAAATGAACATTGCCATGCCGAAAAGAAAAAGCAACCTCCCCTCCATGACTTGAAAAGACAATTTTTTCTAGCATCCTTACGTCACTGTGATGATTAGCTAGGACAAAGTTGAATTTGTCACTATTTCCACCATTTGAATCTATTGATGTCTGGGATGCTGAAAATTTTCCAGGTGTAGCAAGGGGCCGAGAACCTTTGAAGTCTTTTATTGGAGATATGCTCGTATTTACTTTGGTGGTCAATACTGTTGTCATTGATGCTTGTCCACCAAAATTTGTATTATAATTTTCAAAAAGGGGATGCAGTGCAACCATCTAATGTGAAATTTCCCACCACTGCACCCTCCAACCAGTTAGATATGGCCCTAATCAGGATTGTGTGGAGACATATATTGGCCTGATGGAATGTAATTTGGAGGTCGTTAGTATACTAAAAATAACAGTTAATTCAGCCATATTTGTGATCATTTTGTTTGCCTACAAATCCAAGTCTAGTGGATTGAAATATAAAAAGACTTAATAAAAGAATCAATGTCAAATTCTATTGCAGACAGGATATTACTAGTGATAAAATGCAGCTAAACATGTCTTAGTCAGGGACTGGCCATTCGGATGCATTTTTCTTATACTGTCATGCTTATATTGTCAGAAGTATTGTTGTCATTCTAAACTTACATCATATAGCATGAAAGACAAGGTTGCTCCAAAACATAGAGCTAAATTTCAATTATAGGAGACCCAATGATAATGAGCATAAGCAAGATTTTATGAATCGTAACAAGAAGAGAAAGAAGAAAACTTTTTGATGCCCTTGATCTTACGCCTCCAATGCAAAGTAACAAGAAAAATACTTCAGAAGTTTGAAATTTTGTGTCCATTAAAAATATCACTCGCTCTTTAGCACTCATTGGAGGACAAGCTATACGAGGTTAACAGATTTGGATATTTATACATATTACAGAGACACAAATGTAATATATATATACTCGACTTGGTCCAAAGTCTTCTGCACAATATGCTCCTGAGTCATGTGAGACTATTGAAGAAAAACTCTTGGGACCTCACTTGCGCTCATGTCTAATCTAATATACAAGTTTTGCTTTGCTTCAGACTAGTCCTAGTTACTGTCACCTTTGAGGTAACTGCATTCATCATCAATACCCATAACTTTTACATCCAATTTAGACTCCCCAAAAAAAGAAAATTTAAGCATATACTCCCAAAAGGAAGCAAAAATTGTAAGCATATATAGATTGTATATCTCCCAATTAGCTCTTGCGAGAAGAACAGGAAGAAGAAACTTTAAAGGGTAGGTTGAACAACATTAACATGAAATCTCTCTTCATATAGGTTCTCTATGATTTTGTTCTGCTAAAACCTTCCTCAGAGCTTGAAAGGGAGGGAGAGGCAATCTATTAGGGCTCCCTCAATTATAAGCCAGTTATTGCTACTACTAGTGATAGTTTAGAGTCTAGATTATGGACCTCCCAAGCCACGATAAAAACATGAGTATATGTTTGAACTCTGTTCTTATAATCAAAACCAGTATTTCTGCACAAATTCATTCTTTTGCTGGATTGGGTTGTTTGAATCAAATTAGCTGTTGTCATGGATGCACTCAAATGCACCGTAAAATACACGTTAAAAGTTGATGGATATTCCAATGGCAGGGCCGTAAAATACTCTTCTAAGAGTAATGAAATTATAAAAATGTCAAGATGAGAAGGAAGAGAATTGTATATATACATACAAGCTCCAGTTTGTCTGGCTGTGAGGGCTTTTCGAGGGGCTTGGTTGTTCCAATGGGGATTTTTCCATTGCACCACTGTTTATATGCATAGTGGGAGAGACGGGCCTTTTGAAAAGGATCTGCAGTGGAGAGAACCAGGGCTCCCCACTCAGCAAGGGAATAACATATATTCTCATTTTCGTTCTCATAATTTCTTCTGTCGTGTAGTGGAAAGTGGGAGTTCAGGTAAGAATGAAAAATAGCAACACTTGAAATTAATGATGACCATCCAAATAATATTTGCTAACTTAATGATTTAAAATATATTTCAGTACTTCTAGATAAAATAAAAATGTCAAACTACCTGACAAACAAGACTCCAAAATACCAGTTCCTCTGTAGAACACCCTACACATTAACAGCCATTAGAAGCACAAACCACACTTTGGAAATCAAAGGAAGGGAAGAACACCCCACACTTTCACTGCCAGCCAAAAGAACATCCCACCCTATCATAGTTAGCTAAAGGATACTCAAACCTACATTTTTTGCAGTCGACCCGCCTTAAGCTTTCCCTACGCTTTCGCAGTCAGCTGAGGGACACCTTGCACTCTAGTAGTAAAATGTATGACACTACCCTATTGGTCTTCAAAGGAAATAAATGACCCATTATACTATGTCTGATCTTTCAGAAAACCATTCTTCAAAGAAATCATAAATTTTAAATCACCACCTGGAGTTTAACAAAACTGTGGCAACCACTTCCACATTAATTATTTCAGGGAGAAAATTTTCCCATACAAATACCAAAAAGGCACTTGCAATCATTCCCATCCCCAAAACACATAGAAAAACCATACAAAAATTATATATACTAAAGCCACTCTAACTAGATAAAAATTTCATTATTGCAGCATACTGATATATCACTAAGAAAACTCTACCAAACAGTATTAACCTACATTGAACAAAAATTGTTGATTTCAATTTTCAATAGATAAATTGTCTAGTAAATTATCTTTAAACTAACATTTTCTTTGAAACAAGAGAACATCAACACAAGAGCCTTCAGGAAGGAAGAAGAGCTTCCCCCAAGGACACGTATAAAAGAAATCATAGTCTTATCACTTTCACAGCCCACCTGAAACTCTAACAAAATTCAAGATACATCATAAACTACAACAAATAAACGAGTGAAAATGATACATTCCACATTGCCAAAGAATTCCTTGAAGTAAAAATCATATAGCCTCTCCCTGAAACAAAACAATTAAAAAATATATATCTAAGGACTGCCTTGAAGCAACCGCAACCTCGAATTCATATTTCAAGCAATAATGACTGCCTCTAACCCCGTCGAGTCGTCGCCCGTTCTGGCCTCCGCTGAAATTGGGTATGAGGATGTGTTTGAAGTAACTCTCAACGTAGAAGAGGTTGTGTCAACACCGGCGATGGGAAAGGGAAAGGGAAAGGGGAAGGGGAAGGAAAAAGGGCAAGGAACAAGGAGAGGAGAAGGGGAAGGGGAAAGCTACGAAGTGGGCCTCGATGAAGCCATGCACCTCCCCGAGGATTATGCATTCCCCTCAGTCGGTGCCTCAAGCGCACTTGCCCAATCCTTTGAAGCGCCCTATGACAACCCAAGAAGAAGCTATGTTGGTGGCTCTGCTCTCATGGCTGCCAACATATGTTAAGCCACAGGAGGTCCGTGAATATCTTCAAATGTTGCTGGTCCCACAGGAGGTCCCTTTCATCGGGGACATGTTTGGCAGTCTTCCACCCATTAAGTTTAATGACCATGATTTAAGCCAATGAAGACACCTACTAAATCTGGCCCCAAAATTGTACCTCGAACGAGTACTATATGACTATGTACCGAAGGTGGAACCAATGCCATGGGTGCACGAGTTGGAGGCCTCAGGGATTTTGAATTTGCTATGCATCCCCCATTTTGGGTGATATGCTATCACCAGCTTGGTCGTGTGCCAGTTTCTTGCGCTAATCCATGATGGATGCTTATGGATCCAAGGATGCATCTCAATTAACATTGCATTTATTCATAGGATCACCACCCTGCCCATGAAGGGGCCCCATCCCATGAAGGGATTTAGAAATAAATACGAACAGAAGGTGGCAGATGAAGTTCGGGAAAAATACAAGGTTGACCGCAACAAGCGCAGATTCATAGTAGAGCCCATTGCTGACTCAGGAGTGCACACGGGCACTCTGCTACTCGCCTGTAAGATGTGTGCAAGTGTAGGAAATCAGTAAACCACCTATGTGATTCAGTTGGCAGGATGGTGTGAGAAGGGGGTCTACTACAACTGGTGGCAGTACCTTTGTGAAGAGTTTTTGGACAATGTGCGTGAGGCACAGGAATAGGGAAAGTCCTTTTGCTACTCCTGGCTATTATTGTTGATCGCCCTGATCGCATGGGAGACACCTGATGATGCAGTGCTCCCTAAGCTCGAGCCCAATGTCGATGAAAGATCACATTATGCGAACCTATGGGACTCCAAGGATTCAAAGCGCATTGAGGAAAATAAAGTGTTCTCGGTGCTATTCGACCATGCACTAGTAGCGGCAATACATTCCAAGCCACGCTTGTCGCCTGTGGTATATGAAAATTACAAGTGCATCATTGACTTTCATGTCACCATGCAAAATGTGCAAATCAGAGCAATAAAATATCTTGTGTGGTACAATCTCCCATATATGGCCACCGGGGTGAAGATCAACCAGCGCGTCGCAACATGGCTGCCTGCATCAAAATTGGACTCAAATCCACTATCCCAGTCACAACAAGCACTTCTGGAAAACATGCAACGCAACGAAGGAGATGAAGGTGCACTCCATTGAGAAAAAAAATACCAAGGAAAACCCCAAGGATGCAACCAAGGGAGCAGAGAAAGAACTTCAACGTGATGTGGAGGTTGGAGTTGGTGGGGAAAGTGTGAAGTCCGCACGCGGAATGAAGCACACTGGTGAGCCTCCCAAAGGGTAGCGAAAGAAGTGCAAGGCTGAAAAAACTGACGAAGAAGAAAAAATTACATTAACAAAAGAAGATATGGATAAGATCGCAGACGTCATTGTTAATGCCTCCGAGGATCGATGGACTACTCTGAAAGATCAGCAAAAGGTCACACTAGAGGCTTTGCAGTCCAAGTTGCAGGTGCTCCATCTCAAAGTAGATACCCTTCAAGTGAGCATGACCCAGGCGAGGCCGATTCAAGTGAGCTTGCCACTGAAAATCGTCATCACAACCACTGAAAGCAGGATTTTCCACTTCTTAGGTGTGACATTGATGATAGAATCGCCAGCCCTGTGCGCCCAAGTCCAAGCATGTGCAAAATTTAGCCTCAACGTTGCAAAAATAACGAGTGGGAAGATACACACTCCACTTGTTCGTCTTTGCCAAGCTCCATAATAGAGAATTTTGGGCACAGCATCACCTAAGTGAGGTTAAGCAGACAATTGCTGCCAAAGTTGTTGAATCCGCCCAAGCTCAGGCAACACAAATCGTGGAAGTTGCACAGCAAGCAGAGTTAGAGCACATGATCGACAGGTTATGTGAAGACATGCTAGAAGTAATCCCTAACTATGTTGCGTCGCAGGCCAAGGTTGAGGGATTGGTGGTTGCATTGAAGGCATCCAAGACAGAAGTGCAAGCCGTCAAAGAAAACCTAGAACAACAAATTGTCGCGCTGCAAACCAAGCTACAGCCTGAAACCCCTCACGAGGTGTGTGCCAAGCAAGCCGTGCTAGTAAAGGAAGTAACAAGCAGTATTTCAGCACATATTGCCAAGGGCTCCAAGATGCTAGATACCACTATGGGACTTTGGTCCACGGTGCAATGCGATACCCTCCTCTGACAGTTCAATTAGGAGTTGCGCTAGAAAGAGAAGGACTTTGAACAAATGGAAGCTACCATGCCAAACCTTGTAGCAGCTCAACGCCTAGCACGTCTTCGTACCAGCCACGCTCTAAGAGAAGAAATCGAGGAGCTCCACCATAAGAAGCAGGTCCTCAGCAATCATTTGAAGCCATGGGCAGAGGAAGCGCTCAAGCTCTCGCAGGACTTAGACGTAGCAATCAAGCAGTTGAACCAAACTTTAGACAGTGTCACTGCAGCTACCAAAGAATTGACTTCCCAAAAGTTGGTCGAAATTGCGCAGAACGTAATAGCGCGTCATGCCAACATTTGTCGCCGCCATCAAGCAGCTCCAAGCCAAAATTAAGACTCCTCGTCACTGTGACTCGGGACGAGTCACAAGATTGTGTTGGGGGGCTATTGGAGGAGGGTCCCCTGGCAGAAATTTTGGTGAAATTTTGTAATATTTAATAATATTTTGCAATATTTAATTTTGGTTTAATTCTAGCCGACAGATTAACAATATTTTGTGATTTTTAATAGAAAGGTCTGAAATCTATTTCACGAAAATACAATGTGATGCTATGCTATATACTGTCAAAAGACTAAAATCTATAAAATCTACTTCACTAACAAAACTCTTTGTTTGAACATAATTTAGCATTTCTTTAACATCTTAGCTTAATCAAAAGATTAAAATCTATTTCACTAACAAAAACCTGAGTTTGACCATCATTTAATGTTTCTTTAACATCTTAGCTTATAGGGAGCCTGACACCTAGATAAATACTCCACATTTCATTGGTGAGAATCCATACCAATTGAAGTAAGCAAATCAGCATATCCTTCATACACACACACACACACACTTCTCAATTAACCAATAAGGAGATCAAAATCACCAATATTCTCATACCAATTGAAGTAAGCAAATCAACATATCCATCATACACACTTCTTATTTAACCAATATGGAGATCCAATCACCAGTTCACAATGTAACATTATCCAATGTGGTCAAATATGAATCCACTCTCTTTTAGAATTTCAAGAATGTGAAGTGATGATCCTTGGCTTCCTAAGAAAACCATCAAAAGAAATCACAAATGTGCACAAAAACAACAAAAAAGCACACCACACTGCGAAGTAAATTGTGCTACCTACAAAATCTCTAGATGTCTGGTGACCTAACCAATTACCACACATTGTCCAATATCCAAGAGATTAACAAATCATCGTAAAAAACAAGCATTCCTTGCATAACATAATTTTGAATTTTATATTAACTATATGGCATGATCATAATTTTAGATGGAAGACCACTAATTACACTCTTCTTAATTAACCAATACAGAGATGAAAATCACCGGTTCACAGTGTAACGTTATCCAATGTGGTTGAAGATAAATCCAATCTCTTTTAGAATTTCATGAATGTGAAGTGATCATTGGCTTCCCAAGACAGCCATAAAAAGAAATCACAAATGTGCACAGAAACAATGGTACAGCACACCACACTGCGAAGTAAAATGTGCTGCCTACAAAATCTCTTGATGTCTGGTGACCTAACCAATTACCACACATTGTCCAATATCCAAGATAATAACAAATCATCGTAAGCAAACAAGCATTCCTTGCATTGCATAATTTGGAATTTTATATTAACTATATGACATGATATTAAATTTAGATTGAAGACAACTAGTTAAGTAGTCATATCCATAAATTCAGATATCCAATTGAAGTATAATGTTAAGCAACACAGAAAATACCAAAAGGGACCCTCTCAAAAAATTTAATTAGTCAATTCCCAAAATTTTCTCAAATCAAATAAACAGTATTCAGTCACAAATAAACGATCTGCAAGATACCACATGGCTTGATCTCAATTGTCTTGATTTTTATCTAATTTTTAAAAATAACATGCATAAGATGCAGGTTGACCATGTGCAACTTTCACTGACCTTGATAACAAAAAATTTGGATGGCATTTCTGGTGCATTATTTTGCACCCATTATCTGGGTGAAAAGACAAGTCTACCAGTAAAAAGGAAATAAAAAATGTCCATGAAAAATCACATCAGATTCAGATCCTTCTATTAAAAATCACATCACATTCAAATATTTCTGTCAAATTCAAATATTTATGTCAATAAAAGAAACACGGATCTTTCCTATTAATAATAAAAAAACATAACTCATGTTAATCCAATCAAAGAGTAGCATCAATGAATGCAACACTTTTTACACTTTTTCTAAGGAACAATCTAACCAATAGATATTTTGGGTTTTTTGGCTACAATTATATGATACAATTCTAGACAAGGCTGATTTTACAAGTTTTTGAATGCATAAATAGATTCAATGCCATGAAACAGTGGGATCCTACAATAATCACATAAGAAAAATAATCCAAAAAGAGCATTAAAGTGAAGAGAAAACTATTCAATAAAACCATGAAACAGAAAACATAAAAAAAACCATTCTATAAAACCATGAAACAGAAAAATATTAAAAAAAAACATTCTATAAAACCATGAAACAGAAAAACATTAAAAAAAGCATACTGAACAAGAAAAGAGCAAAGAAGAGGTGACAAGAGGGTGAGAGGTGCTCAATGGCCCCAAGAAAGTTGTTCTCAAGTATTAGGATGCATGACAAATAACCAAGCTGAAACTTATGCCCTCTACCAAGGGATTTTATCACTGTTTTGGGAGATTCCCTCCTTATTCAACATTTGGTGTAGGGCTCCTCTCTGACGGACTAAATATTAGAATGTCTTATGAAAAGAATTAGGAAAGACGCAGAAGGGTTCTCTACAATTGCATATTTCCATGTCCTTTGTGATCTCAATAAAAATGTAGAATTGTAAGCTAATGAAAAGTGTAAATTAAGATTTGGAGATATAAAAATCAATGGCTAAAGCAGGCTCTCTCCTATTCCTTAGAGCTAAATGGATTGGAATTGCATAGTTATGAAGGATCGTGTTATCAATCAGTTATAGTATGACATATTTTGATAATAGGGCTCAAGAAACTTTTTTTAAGATGTATTTGCTGCAATTCACACATGGATTTGCGTATAAATAAAAATAAGACAAGATAAAGAGCATCAAAATTTCCATTAGACAAGTGGAAAAAAAGAAAAATTCCATACATGAAACCTTTTTTAATATTCTTTAATCATGAAAAAACCCAACAACACAAGATCAGAAAGCATCAAAATGGCCAAAATACATGTGACTAAAGAAAAATTCACATGGTGAAAAGACAACCATGCCTCGATTGAAGGATTAATCATTGAAGCTTCCATCGGCATCTAAGTGAAATGGTGCACCCACTTGTACTTGACCCAAATTGTGTAACTATTCCAGAAAGGAAATTATACAAAATACCATGGTCTGGAAATAAGCCTAACAATAATAACATCAGACATCAGTGATCTTGTTGTGATTATAGATATCAATCATGCCTCGTCTAACTATAGTCAACAAACTATGCTTTGATGACTACAACAAGAGATAATTACAATGAATTTGTATGAAACACTCTAGTCAGAGAAATTTTAAAACAAGAACTCCAATGACACACTTCCATGCTCCCACATCTGACATACATGTCAAGGGAAAAATCGTGATTCTAAAAAAATTGTTCTCAAATATCAAAAAGATACCACTAACTCCTACTGCAACTATCAATTACGGAAATAAGCAAAAGACAGAATTCCTTCAACTCAGTAGACTGTGGGACACATCCTTTTAAAGGATACATTTTCACTAACTACTGTCTACTACAACTTTATCAACAATTGTCTCAAAACAAAAACAAATCTTTAGCAAATAATTATAGCAATACTGAAGATTGAATCATGACTTTCCAAATGATTTTTTCTCAATAGACAATATACACAAATATTAAATAATGTAATAAACTACTTGAAAAATGAAATTCCAAACAACCAATTCGTTGTAGGACACCTTACATCACCCTACACCATGACAGTCAACCGAAGCACAACCTACATGTTGATAGTCAAAGGAAGAGCACCCTAGACTTTCATGGTAACTTAAGGGCACCACAGACTTAAAAACAAATCTTCAGGTAAGAATGAAAAATAGCAACACTTGAAATTAATGATGACCATCCAAATCATCTTTTCTAACTTAATGATTTACAATTTTTTTTAGTACTTCTAGATAAAATAAAAATGACAAACTGCCTGACAAAGACTACCAAATACCAGTTCCTTTGTAGAACACCCTACACATTGACAGCCATCAGAAGCACAACCCACAGTTTGGAAATCAAAGGAGGGGTAGAACACCCCACATTTTCGTTGCCAACCAAAAGGACATCCCACCCTATCGTAGTTAGCTAAAGGATACTCTACCCTAATTTTTTTGCAGTCAACCTGCCTTAAGCTTTCCCTACGCTTTCACAGTCAGCTGAGGGACACCCTGCACTTCGGTGGTAAAATGTATGACACTACCCTGTTGGTCTTAAAAGAAAGAAATGACCCATTATACTATGTCTGATCTCGCAGAAAACCATTCTCCAAAGAAATCATAAATTTTAAATCACCACCTAGAGTTTAACAAAACCATGGCAACCACTTCCACATTAATTATTTTAGGGAGAAAATTTTCCTATACAAATACCAAAAAGGCACTTGCAATCATTCCCATCCCCAAAACACATAGAATAACCATAGAATAATTATATATACTAAAGCCACTCTAACTAGATAAAAATTGCTTTATTGCAGCATACTAATATATCACTAAGAAAACTCTACCAAACAGTATTAACCTACATTGAACAAAACCTGTTGATTTCAATATTCAAAAAATAAATTGTCTAGTAAATTACCTTTAGACTAACATTTTATTTGAAAACAAAAGAACATCAACACAAGAGCCTTCAGGAAGGAAGAAGAACTTCCCCCAAGGACAAGTATAAAAGAAATTATATTCTTATCACTTTTACAGCCCACCTAAAACTCTAATAGAATTCAAGATACACAATAAAATACAACAAAGAAAAGAGTGAAAATGATACATTCCACATTTCCAAAGAATTCCTTGAAGTAAAAAGCATATAGCCCCTCCCTGAAACAAAACAATTAAAAAAATGTATCTAAGGACTGCCTCAAAGAAAAAAAGAGTATCCTGCCATCAAAAAAGCAAAAGAATGCCTCGAAGTACAAAGCAAAATTTTTTGAAAATAAAATATTTCTTAGACAGACAGAGACAAAGGAAATCACTAAGATCCCCTAGGAAGTAAAAACAGTGCTTGGTAACTTTCTTGGCAGAAAATAAATTCATATAGGAATAAAACCAAAATGTTGCATGTATCAAAAACTGTATTAAACACACTGACACAAATCATTGGAAAAGAGGTACAGTTCATATCAGTAAATAACTGTGAATGACAAAATAATGGATGTCCAAATCCAACTGTCAGAGAAGCTAGCCCAAGCCATGATACATTCTGGATAAAAAAAGTATGACCAAAATGAACATTTAGAATGAACTCAGCCATAAGTACTATAACAGATTAAAAACAATAACTGGGATCAACAACACTTCAGTTGAAAAGAGGTATATTTTTGATATATAATTGCAATTAATTTTGCGTAAGACAAACCCAGGATGATATAAACTAAGCTATGTTCAAAAAAAATTCACATGATGGAGTTTTTCACAAATTGTAATCAATAGCTTTCATGTATATTTCCCGTTTTAGTAATACACGAATAACGAAGATGTTAAACCACATTTAAATTCATGCTTCCCTAACCTTCAAAATGCTCATATCGCTATCCCCTCCAAGTTGTATTTTATTTCAAGCTTCAAAGCCAAAATTGAGCACAGTCTTAGTGGAGGCACCCAACTCCATTATATCCATAGGTCTGACTTGATCCTCGAACCCGTGACCTTGAGCGGCCACACACAGTACGCAGGTAGTGCAACATAGGGGATCATTACCTAGTCGACGCCTGATCCTATATTGTCATGCTTAAGCCTAAGACTATAACGAGCACTTTAGGTTTTGTCCTGTGTACTGCCTCGGCTCCTTTCTGCATGAATGTGTACCAATCATTCTAGTTTTGCTTTGAACCTCAAAATTAATTTCTCGGGCTCATCCCCACAACATTATCAGTTCCATTAAACATTGAAGCTACTGAAATTAGGCATTTAATCCAGGTATCTGGATCAAAATCCCTATCTCCAAAGAACCCATTGACATCTATATTGCTGTAGCACCAGCCTGACTTGCTGATATGATTATCAAGGATATCCATAACCCCACTGGCGCCTAAGCTAGAAACTACTCTTTTATATACTTCAATGATAGGAAAATCAAGAAGATCCAGGTTATTTGTAGCAACCCCTACCTCGAGAATTTTCTAATTGTCATGGCGCCAAGGGAAGAATCTGTGAACATGAAGAGGGACCAAGTCAAGTGAACACAGTTGAAACCCATTGCTCAAATATTTGGGGTTTGTGCAGGCCCTCTGCCACCATTATGTCGACATGTGCAGCCCAACCATCATAGGCAAGCTTTACCCTGCCATAATAGATATTGGGGGTAAGCTTTACCTGCAGCCATACTAGATATTGGGGGTGAATGCTGTTCGAAAACCCTCCAATCTAATAAATCAGGGGTGAATACAACCCAAACCCTTCCAAATTAGTTAATGCGGAGGTGAATCTAGCTTTTCAGGTTTTATGCGCCGTTATTTTTTTGGGCTAAATCATAATAATTAATTATTTTTAAAATAATTTTGGGGCTAATTATATAAAACTATACAAAAGAGGTTTTATATAAAAAATTCGCCCCTCTAAAATCTAAAATCCCTTAAATTTCACCCTTGGGCTAAAATTCGCCCCTAAAATTTTCCCTACTCAAAGGTAATGGTCCCAATGCCAATCACACTTTATCGACCATCATCGCCCATCTCTATATGCATTTGGAGGTCCTTCTCCTCCAGATCACTAAACAACTCCTTGTCTCTCGTCATATGGAAAGATGCACCACTATCAAGATACCACACTAATCCCATAGTTCTTGAAACCAAGCATGCAATAAAAGAAAAATCAAGTTCAAATTGCAAGGCTAAGGCCTCACCCATTGCAGCTCTAGCAACCTTCTTGTTCTTCTTCTTCTATGGGAATTTAGTGGCGAAATGCCCATGTTTGTGACAATGAAAACACTTCACCTTGGACAAATCCTACTTCTTGCCTTTAGCTTTGGATTTTGAAGGGAATTTCTTCCCCTCCTTTCCTTGATTTGGCATCCAAAGCACAATTCTCTTAATCTTCATTCTTCGATGAAGAGACATCATTGGTACTTCGCCTTATCTCCTACTGCATAAGATCCGACCAAAGTCACTCCCATCCCGACAGTTTCTCCTATCCATTGGTAGAGTCTTTGTAGCTATGCCAACTCTTCAAAGTCCCAAGGAGAGCCAAGCTCACCAAGTATTCATCATCAAATATAATCCCCACACTTCCTAGTTCATCCTTACAAAGGACAAAATTTGTGAGATATTTTGGAATACTGTCGTCCTTCTCCATTTTTATTTTTCTGAGCTTATCTTTAAGTGCCAACTTCCTTTGGTCACTTCTACTTTGAAAAAAATCTATCAAAGCCTTCCATATTGCAAATGGAGTGGCTTTCCTATGAAGGTTGGACACAATATGGTCCTTCACACCTTCCAACATAATCCTTCTTGTCTTTGCTACCTTCTTTTTCCATGCGTCAAGTCTTGCAGCATCACTAGAATCTGGCTTAGGAGCATCGCTATCGATGAACTCCTTCAATCTATTATCCTCCAGTACCACATCCATCCTGTCCTTCCAGGCAATGTAATTCGAGTTGCAATGAAGGGCATACTCCAATCACAACCCATTGAAATACATTTCAATGTATACTCAATTGTCGCACCAAGAATTTTCTGCAGCATATTCAAATTGTCCACCAGCACAAACTCAACAATTCTTCACAATTGCAATCTTCAAGAATTAACACTGCTTCGATACCATGTAGAAATTATATAACATAAGAATGCATATATCCAGATTCTCCTGATATAATAATATTTATCTTCTTGCTAAATACATAATCCTTCCACTGTTAATATTTTGTGGAAATTATATACTAAATTGAAAACACATGAAACAATAAAAACAATCGCACATAACATATTTGTTTAACGGGAAATCCTGAAGCTAAAAACCCCAACTATCATATATTATGTATCATGGAGATCATGTAACAATCTCATACAAATCTTAGTACATCAAGCTCTTATTACAATCAATCATCACACACTAACATGAAGAAATATGCAAATCCATGCACTAATTTCTTTCCACCTGATAGCCTGCCTCCAGAGTGCAATCCCTGCTGAAGAATAGCTCTGAATGAATTCGAATTACACTTGCCTTGACCGTGAAATCCTCATTGGAAACTCCAATATGTGTGTGATGTAATCAATGCATCACTATAGTGACAACAAATAGTCCATCTCACCCTTTCACCTACCTCTCCACTGGGTCTCCACTGAAACTGACATGCATTGTAGTTAACTATTGTATTTGTTCAGTTTATTAATGAGTTATTATTTTTGTGAATTAATTAACTAATTAATTCACTCCACTCTCACTAGTGTATCATTTAGTTAGACTAGAAACAACTAGCTCAACTGAGTTTAACTCCATTAACTGAGTTAAACTGAATAAAAACTCCATGAACTACTCTTCCAACTCTGTCATAACGTTGCCACTTCAGTTCTAACTGATTCCTCCATGCATGAACCACTAGTAAACCCTAGGAATTCCGTAATTCCTTCAGTCCACTGATTTTCCAAATCTATTCACTGAAATAAGGTGCTCTAAGAGAATAAGTTGTTGTTTATTCTCAGATTATTATTAAGAGTTAATAATAACCGACATGCATCTATTTTTAGATTGAAGATCTATAAATAGACTTTGCCCAATATTCTAAAAATATAATTTCATCTATTTTTCCAACTTGACCAACCATCCACAAATAGCATCCTACAACTTCTGAAATATGATCACCATGTCTAAAAAGAGACAATCTAAAAATAGACTTGCACCTAAAATAGCCTATGGGCCCACTTAGTGAAGGCTATTGATTTTCACTAAGCTCATCATCTTGTTGAATCTCAACAAAATGTCTAAACCAAATGTGGTGTAATAATTTTTAATGGTTTGCGATTATACGAGGAGATGATTTTACAAGGAGGCACTGGATTTTTAATGTGATATGCAAAAAACAAGTACCAAACTTGACCATTTCACATTCACTAATGTTCTATTTTCATGTGCTAATTTGGTAAATTTGGAACATGGCAAAGGAGTATTGTTTTATGATCACCTCCTACGAGGATTCACCAATTGTGAGAACACAACGCTTGTGGTTGCATCTTCTAAATCATCATCACTTCCACCGACACCTTATCCAATAACGCTAGTATAAAAAGTCTAAGGTTCTCGACTGCCAAAAGGAATATAATGCATGTGTCCTCAAAATCTTCTACATACCTGTAGCTCTCCTCCCAAAACAAAGCCACTAGTTTTGTGTGTTCACTTTTCCCTGAATCTTGTGCAAACATCCCAAGGTATAGAACTGTTGCACCAAGGTATGGATCCACTATGTGTCATATCCACTGAAGGATAAAATGTTCGAAACAATAGGCAAATTCTCACAACTATCGCTCTGTGGGATGTTGAGAACTCCAAAATGCCACATGCTCATTAATGAAATCTATAAATTGAGAACTTTCGTACAAGACTTGAAGTCATACTAAACTTGTACCAAAAGGCTCAAGATCTAGGTAGCACAAAGGAACATCTGCAATATGATTTGTACTATTCTCATCTAGATAATTTTTCATGGATATCTCCTGGATTTGAAATCCATATTCTAGGTTCCATAGAACATCTCCCATGGAAGGCCTGTTAAAGCCCATCTCTTCCAAGAACTTTTCGATAGTCTCCCTAAACATTTTAAGAGAACCAAAGTTGATGGTCCCAACAAGGTGAGGGTCAATGATTTTTTCAAGCTTGCCCTTTTTCTACCAGTGCATTTCCGACTCTTCTATATTGAATTGTTCTCTAGGAAAACATACATTAAGAGTTTCCCTTGCACACAAGAACTCCAGTAACACTACTCCAAAAGAATACACATCAGATTTCTCTGTCAGTTGCTGCCTTCTAAAGTATTCAAGATCAAGGTACCCAAGGGCCAAAACTACCTTTGGATCCAGTCTTTGAATGTCCAAAGTCTGCTACCTTTTCCCGTGATCCCGTAATCATGGAGATATTTGACATTTAGATAAGCACAGATGAATCATGACAAGGGAATTAGATTTCATTGACCATATATTGGAGATTCATTTGTATCTCGCCAGTCAAATAGTTTGCCAACAAGTTGAGGGAGTCTAAATTGGTGTAGTTGAAAATGGAAGGCAAGATTATTCTGTCGAGGCAAAATCCCATGATGCTAAGATTGAAAACCCTCTCATTATCACAGGTCATGCCTTCGAGTTCCGAGATGGTGATGCTATAGGGGTTTTGATATTATCTCTAATCCACGATCACACCTTCAAGCTCTAATATGGTGACATTGTAGGGGTTTTTATCTTGTCTCTGGTCAACTGCGTAAGCTTCGGTACATAAACCTGGCACCATGTCAGGTTAAGGGACATTATGATTATTCGATGAATAAATCTCGATAGAGAAATGGAATTATGGAGACATCGACTATCATATTAAATATTTTATTTCCTTTGTCAATTTACCAAAGTTTTTGGCCCTCCAAAAGCGTTATTCTCCCATTATTTCCTCCAAAACCAGGGTTCATTAATGCTGCCATATATGCTAATAAACCCCCTTCATCCTCTCCCCCATCAAGAAAAATGAGCTATCAAACAAAAATGTGAAGGTCAAGCTCTCCATCATTGAGGGTTATATGGCATGTCTTGTAACTATGCAAAGAATCTTCTTTTCAATACATTTCTAGATGATGGTATGATGCAGATATCACATTTAATATTGTTGCTCACTCACCTTATTACCAAGCTATTCAGGACTCTATTATAGATACAGGAAAGCGCTTCAAAGTCCCTACTATGCATGACTTGAGGGGAGCTCTGTTGCAAAAGGAGATTTACTACTTTGATTATTAATCAAATATAATCAAAGTAAGAGGGGGGATAGCAGAGGTAAGCGAGGGGATAACAGAGGTGTGGATTTGAGGGTTCAAAAGTAGAGTCTTCGGGGCGGAGGAGGTCATGGTGTCAAGAGGAATTGTGGGTTTTATTTATTTGAGGTAAATGAGGGGCAGGTTATACAACATTGCTACCTAAAGAACTGTCGTGCACTTATCAACAACCTAATGGAAAGAGTGGACAAAACTAAGAGATTATGTTGTGAGGAGCATCCAGAGCAGATGGAAACATTGGAACGAATGCACTATTTATAGTGCCAAGTTCGGGAGAGACGGGTAGTGACTTTGCGAGGCCAAAATCAACTCACTTAGAAAGTAGAAAAGCTGGAGACTTGGATGGCGAACTTTGAAGGGCATGGTTAGTGTGACTTTTGTCCTCCACCACATCTAGGAACAACCTCGAACAACCCTGCATCCATCATGTTGGATGACTAGTATACTATTTGGTGTTCTTTATGTTTTATGCATTTTTGTGCCTCTGGCCCAACCGTTTATGGAAAATGTCCCTAGTCCCTCTTTTGTATTTTTTGCATCTGGTGCAAATTTTTGTCAACAAACCCAGTCGAGGTGAGACCACCTGTTTTGTAACTCGCTATATGTACTCCTTTTTTCCTACATGAATATAACATTGACTTAAAAAAAAAAAAAGGTTCATACATCATTAAAAAATTAAATAAGTTTCATACTTAAATTATTAAATTTTCACACCTATTTGCTAAATTTACTAAATAGGTCTATAAATATATATTTTAGGTTTATCTATTTAGTATTTATCAAATGTAAATATGATGAATTAATACTAGAGTTAAATGAACTCACATGTTTAACATAAGAAATGTTATGTTTATCTATTTATTAAATGTAAATATGAAGATTCAACCTTATATTTAAAAAAACTCACACTTTTAACATAAATCAATGAGGTTTAAAAATTAAACTTCACGGCCAATATTAAACATAAATATAAAGATTAATTTGGATATCTAATTAATATTATAACCTTTACTAAAATTATAATGAAGGCATTAGTGTAAATTTGATATATGATACATGCAATTATGTTAATTGCAGATGAATCCATCTGCACTGTTAAACTTTAGAGACAAAAGGGTATTCATAATTTTAACACTATAAATTCAGAGATCCCTTTGTCTCTAAATTTTAACACTGCAAATAGATTTAGAGACACTTATAGTGAAATGTAACACTTCGGTACCAAAATTTAAATTTTCCATATATGGAGTGACACAATTAAAAAATATTGACATAAATGACTAATTCATATGTTTTTTGTACTTGTTATTTGGTCATATTTTTATTCTTGGAATATAATAGTCGTTTGCATTAATCATTATTAATTTTTTCACTTATTATCTAGTCGTATATTTTAATCCTAGACTAAATTAGCCATTTAAGTTAGTCGCTTTTACTTTAGTCACTTATTATCTAGTCGTATATTTTATCCCTAGAATAAATTAGTCGTTTAAGTTAGTCTCTTTTAGTTTAGTCACTTATTATCTAGTCATTTATTTTATTCCAAGACTAAATTATTCATTTAAGTTGGTCATTTTTAGTTCGGTCACGTAATATTTCTCAAATTTAGTAGTAATTCACTTGAAATAATTGCAGTGACTAACATTTTTAGTCACCTAGTCATTAATTTCATTATTTTTTACTACTATATAGCTTTCACTGCTAAAGTAATTGAGATATCGTCCCTATTTTCAGACACTGCATGCTCTTCAAAAAGTGGTTCTGATTTATGGGAATCTATATACAGGATTTTTGAAGATGAAAAACCTCGCATAGTCAAGTGGAAAACTATAATAGATGGTCTTAACTCCTTAGGATGCACCATTTCTGATGTGGCTAACTCTTTTCTTCATTGAATTTCTACACACCCTAATATTTTTCCATAATATCCTCCTCCAAAATTTAATCAATAGTTTCCATTTTTGGCTACTCTTAAATTACCAGACTTAACTCTGCTTACTAATGACCCCATTGCTCATTCGCCATGGTGGCTGATTATTCCCACCAAGTTGCCTTATGATATCCCAAAATGCAATGGGAAACCCAGAGAAGACCTGTCGATGCATGTTATGACATCATCTTTGGTATTCGTCCAACTTCCTTAATGATGATTCCATCTGACTTCATATTTTCCATCTAAGGCTAACAAGTATCGCAACTAAATGGTATATTGAGTTACCTAGAGTTCCATTTCATGATTTTTTTTACTTTAGTCACCACCTTCCTCACACATTTCCAGTTTCCCATTAGTGTAATGTTCCAAATGGGGAAGAATAGGCTCCGTAGGGAATATCTTAAGATATTTCACTATGGGTTCACAAAAATATGGAAGCACACTAGAAATTATAAAGTAAATATAGACTAAAGGGGCTTTTACTGGATGTGTCACCTCTAAAGAGAGTGTGAGATCCAGAGGCTACCTGGCCCATTTTAGAATCTGTCTATAGAAAATAGGTGTAGCACAGTAAGGGTGGAAATAACACACTCCTGTTGGACTTTGCATCCCTTGGGATCCTTAGATCTTCAAATCTAAAGAATGGATCCAAAAGAAGAGAAAAAACCAAACAAGCAAGGAGTAGGAAATTCCACTTTCAGGAAAAACTGCAATAGGCTCAAGGGAAACACTGTATAAGAAAGCTAGTGCAAAAATAACGCAGACCAGGGTAGGTTTCCCATATTTTAGGATGTGTGGGACCTCCATGCCAAATTTTAGCAAAAAAAAAAGAGTTTAGAGACCTTAAACATATATCCCATAAACAACACTAGCTGAAAATTAGCCAAGGAGAGAGCTGAAATGTAAGAAAAACCCCTCTTCAGGAATTGCGCAGTTTCTGCTGTAAGGCACTAGAGATCATCCATTAAACTTCTGTTTCAGTATAGCAGCAGAAAATCAGACTTACAATGGATTTCCTTAAGAATTACAGTAAATTGCATGAGGCAAAGAGCAAGAATTCTTCAGGAATAGAAGCTGCAAAACATGTAAAAGTTGCAGAAATGAATGAACAACATTTTATTTGATGCGCTTCAGCAGTTAGATATTAGAACTCAGATATAAAACAGATCTATGGCTGAAACATCAGATCCATACAATATCTAGAAACTACACAACCTTCTCCACAAGATCCCCTTGGGATTTCATCAAAATAATGCATGAGTAAGTGTAGATCTAACTTTTTATACATAGAATTGTAGAAAGCTTCAGGAATTTCTGAAGATGATTTTCTTTATAATACATATCAGATCTAAACAATAGATATCAGCAAGCTACTCTATAAATCTTCAAGGTGAGAGGCAAGCTTCAATCACCTGAGATCTAGTGCAATGAGAGATCGAAATAGCAGTAGCAACAGTACATGAAAACAATGCAGTTCCCTAAGGAGACAATACTGTAGCTTGAACAGAATATTACAGAAGATAAAATATGTAGATACGAAATCAAAATATAATAGAAACCCTCTTCCAGGTGGTCACAAGACACCCTCCCTGAGAGGAACCTCTCAAAACCACTAGATCCTTGCAGATCTTGATCACCACTTGCTACTACTCAAGCAGCTGCAAAACCCTCAGCAGGATCAACGCTTCTAATAGAGATGGAGCTTGGTCTCCAACTAGATATTGGCTTAGTCTATCACATTTCCCTCCAAGAGCTAATCAAGGAAGGATGGAGGATTCCTAAACAAGAAATCCTCCCTTTCTCTTGCTAAATAGAACATAGAAATAGAGTTGCCTTAGCAAGCTCAAAAATTGGAATATTATCAACAACCTCTTCATGAGCCTTATCCTCCCTTTTATAAGATTGGAGTCTCTTGGCAAACCCTGAACCACTTCATCCTTTGGCTCCTTTCACACTTGGAAGCCCCTTATAGAACAACGCAGTCCATCAAGAAGGTTCAATGAACCTAGACAGCACTGCTGACTTGGTCAAATAGGATCTCCTTTGGTGGTCTTGGCCCTTTCACACCTACAAGATTTTATTCAAATGGCCTAAATATGTCTCTTTTCACATAGGCACTGATTTATTCTTTATTTTCAAGATAATTAGACATCCTCCTTTACAATTTATTCATTAATCATGAAATACAAAATAAATAAGGAAAAATTAATGTTCCAATTAGCTGAAGCTAATTTAGGAACATTAGAGTCTCCCCCTCCCAAATGTTGCTTGTACTCAAGCAACTGAAAGGGTGCTACAAAACTTCCCCTTCTTCTCTTGTGGCCTCCTCATTAAATAGTCTCCTCCATTGCTCTGAATTTTCTGCAATATATTTGTCTTCCCAATGGTCCTTCCTTAATATGCAAGTTTGCCCTTGATGAATAAACCCAAAGGCTCTTTATCATGAAGAAATGGAAGGCTTTTGTGGAAACCTTCTTGCTGATCCATGAAATCCTCATGATAGAAATACTGACAATCATGGGAATTTTGATGATCCATTAAAGATTCCCATCTCCATGCTATCACCAAAATGAAGTGGATCACCTCCCAGCTTGGCAATCCATAGAAGATCTCCTCCCCAATACATGTGAGAGGCCTGTCACCAGCAAACATATGGCTCACTTTACAAAGAGACAAGTGATCTATCATAGTGTCCATCCAAAATCTCATGCTCCCATGGAAGCATGCAAGGAAAAAATAATGGGGAACTCCTTCCCCCAAGGGCACATTCAACAAGTGTGTCTCTCCTCCAACTATGCTCCCAACAGAGATAAGGACATCTTCAGCTTGCGGGATCATGATTAGAACCATGCTAGCTGCCATGTGTGATAGATGAGAAGGAAGATGTTCCCTCATGTGCAACCAGCGCAGTTTGATCCTCAACTTCCATAGAATAAGATATGTCAAGTGTCTCCCCCAACATTGTTTGTTGCCTCATGTATTTGGAATTCTTGGAGAATGTACATCATGGTTGGTGTAAAAGAATCACACCATGAGGAATATAATAGCTTTCCAAGGTTCTCCAAGGAATTACTTGCATTAACATAGTTCATGGCCTTGAGTGGCCCATGAAACCCATCATACTTAGTGCCCCATCTTGGCACTATGTTGGCCAGATAAATCATTCTTGAGGACAAGATCGATCTCCCTAGTGTCAGAAGACAATCTAGCAACAAACGAACAGCTAAGTTTGTATTTCTCTAAATATATTCGTTTTACAAATAAATGCTATGAAGGTGTCGATCATACCTTAGATCCAAATGCTTATTTGTGGTCGTAGTCTTTCCTTCACATCTGTAGTTCTTCCATCGCAACAATAATCCTTCCGTCGCAACAAGAGTTCTTTCGTCGCAACAAAGTGTCATATTTCGTCGACCTGCAATCACAAACAAGAAAATATTAAATAGCACCTGTATAACAAATAATCATAAAACATACATATCATAGTGATCAAGTAATCTATGAAATAAATGATCAAATGATAGCTTATTGAAATAAACAATCGAACGACAATTTATTGAGAAACACAAAACTTAATTGTATTAATATTAAAATAATAGAAGAACCTTACAACCTTAGCCTTGATGTTAGAAAGTCTTTCCCGGGGTCCGAAGCAGGAGTCTCCTCTACTTTGATAAGTCTTGCACTCTTCCTCCAGGAGCACAAAGAGGTATGTGATCTTTCTTCTCAAAAGCTCAGCAAAAAGAAGTCTAAATCTCAACAGCACTTCAACTCAATCACCCATAAAGCTTGAACTCCAATTCTCAATCTCCAAAATCTAGCTATTTGAGGCTACCCAATGCCTCCTTTTATAGAGCAGATGAGGAGGTTAGGATTCCACCTTTGTAGGGATAGAATCCTCCTTCAAAGGGATAGGCTCCTCACATCAAGGGATTAGTTCCTTAAGGTGAGGGATACATGAACCTTATCAAAGCGTACTCATCCCCAACAAATCTCATCTAGAACCTTCTAGAATTGACCTCAAACCAACTTTTTAACTTTACTTTCTCTCTCTTTTGAGTTTGGAGGGGGTACACAGGCATTCCAAAGGAAAACTGCGTTTTAGAACGCAGGTAAGCCATGCATTACCTGCGTACCCAAGCCAGGAACGCAGGCAGGCTTCATGTTACATGGGTACCCATTCTTTCAAAGGTTTTTAGGGTTTTTCTTCTTGTTTCAGGGCTTGACATGAGGAGTAAAAGTTGTAATACTTGCAGAGGAGGTATGTATGAGTGTTAATGAGCTCATACAGTTAGCAGAATGTCAAGGTGAAAGTTTTTAGTGTAACAGATTGCCCCCTAAAGTGCAAAGTCTGGAATAGATGAAAATGAAGTCTATCATATATGCAGAGTGAAGTACTTTATCATTTCAAGGATCATCCTATGGACACCCCAGTCGGAACCTGTAAAAACATTCAATGCAAAATATATATATGTAATCATATCATCACTGAGGTAGGCATTCCCATACTCAGATAAAAAATAACTAAACTTGTTCTGATACAGAAATGATTTTAATATTACATCAATAGTGTAGACACAGCATGGACGTAGCCATTTATAATGAATAGTCTACTATATAATAATAAAAATCCTCACAGCTTGGATGGTGGAAAATAGATCCAGGGTCTTGATTTCTGCTTCCTGAACTAGTATGATTCTATCCATGCGATTAAATGTGTTGAAGTCGAACATGGTAGAAACCACTTGATTACCAATCAATGATGCAAACTATTAACAAGTGTGAGAGAAACCACCAGTAATGTCAATGGCTCTCAAAGTACTCAGTACAATCCATGAAATGTGAATGAATGAACTGAAGTCAAACATGTCACAGAATCATTTGATCAAAGGTCAATGATGAAACCTGTCCTTGAAGGCGAGAAACCTACCATTGAGGTATGCAGATTTCAAGGTACTGATGATTTCTGGATCAACTTCCTAGATATTGAGCCATCGTCGATAGAAAGTGATCCGTCATAGGGAAGCCCACAACATGAAATCATAGATCAAGTTTTGAAGAAATATATTGGCAAGGACTGACTTAGAGATGGTCAAAATGGATGACAGATATTTTTCAGATGAATGGTTTGTTTGAACTGTCCTCTTGAACACATAACGACACTGCAAATGGATTGGTGACAATTGACCCAAAGCTAATACCCAGAAACCGGCTGAAGACTTTCAATGTGGTTTGATTAAATGTTAGGCAAAGGATTTCCCAACCTAGGTGAACAAAAAATGTCGTGTTCAAGAGTGGTTAATGGTTTTACGAATAATCAAAATGTAACAAATAGGTTTGTTTTTCTCTCTTTTCCCCCACCATTTCTGGCAAGTACCTCTTTATTTTTGATAAGCTTGAGGAGGATAACAATTTCTTGTTTATAAGCTCATCCATCGGATGAGTCCAAATTAGTTTAAGATTCGAACCCTAAGAAGGAGTGGTTCGTTCCTGTTTAAAATTGAACAGGTCCTTTACTGTTAAATTTTAACGAGTCCAGTATAGAGAAACTCAGTGTTTTTCAATTTTAGGGAGTCAGAAGAAAAAACTTAAGAAAACTCCATGGGTGTACTTTTTCGTAAATTTAGTATCTCGAGCCCGAAAAAGGATAAAATAATGCAGGAGAGAACTCTATTGATCATAATTAGTAAACGTATACCTTTTTCGTAAATAGTCCATTTCAGTCCGTAAAAGGGGTAAACTTATACTGAAGGGACGATCATTCATTTACTTTAACGAGTTCAAATAATCAAGTTCTTGGCAATATTTTCAATTTTCGAGAGTCTGAAAAAGGCTTAAAAGAGGACTCTAGATTTCACTTTTTTGTAAGTTTTAATGTGTTCGAAAAAGGGGTAAAAATGTACTCATGGTTTTCACTTTTTCGTAAGTTTTAACAAGTTCAAAAAAGGGATAAAAATATACTCCTGTGGCCGACTTTCAATTTAATTAACGAGCAGGAAAAAACGGAAAGAACTCGGCATTTTCATGTGTTTTACAAGAATGAAAGATAGAAAAATAATCTCGAGATTTTCATGAGTTTAACGAGTCTTGAAATAATAACCAAAATGGACTCAAGATAGGTTTCATTTTTACAAAAGCTTGAAACAGAGAAAAACTATGCTTCAGAGTAGTTTCATTTTTACACAAGCTTGAAATAGAGATAAAACTGTGCTTGATGCCCCCTAAGCGTAACTACTAGAGCACATGCCCCCCCAGCTTCATTTCATTCAACTAAGTACACTGCTAGTAATTAATAGTTGGATGGAATGAAGGTTCATTTACGAGATCATATGAAAGACCCGATCTAAAACTGTAAGAAAATTATGCAAAAAACTGAAATAAGAAACCTAAATATATGACTTAACATTTACGAGATCTAGTCAAAGACTCGACTCAATTAGGGGAGGATTTGTTTCATTTTTTAATGAGCTTGACACAGGAAAAGAACTATGCTCATGGAAACGTGTTTCATTTTTTAACGAGGTTGACACAGTAAAAGGAACTTTCCTCAAATCTACATGTTTCATTTTTTAACGAGGTTGACAGAGTAAAAGAAACTATCCTCATATCTACTTTCGACAATCTACCTATATAACCTACTGATTCATTTTTTTAATGAGGTAGACACAGGAAAAAAACTATCCTCATACCCGATTCATTTTTTAACGAGGTTGACTCAATAACAGGAACTATCCTCTGACCAACTGATTCATTTTTTAACGAGGTTGACACAGGAAAATAACTGTCCTCATACCTGATTCATTTTTTAATGAGGTTGATGCAGTAAAGAACTTTCCTCAAATCTACTCTCTAAAATCTACCTATATAACCTACTGATTCATTTTTTAATGAGGTTGACACAGGAAAAGAATTGTCCTCATACCTGATTCATTTTTTAACGAGGTTGACTCAGTAACATGAACCATCCTCATAAACTACTTATTTCTAATCTATTAATCTACTCTCTACAATCTACCTATTGATTCATTTTTTAATGAGGTTGACACAGGAAAAGAACTGTCCCCATAGAAGCTTGTTTCATTTTTTAACGAGCTTGACACAAGAAAAGGAACTATGCTCTGACCAACTGATTCATTTTTTAATGAGGTTGACGCAGGAAAAGAACTGTCCTCATACCTGATTCATTTTTTAACGAGGTTGACTTAGTAATAGGAACTATCCTCTGAACTAACTGATTCATTTTTTAATGAGGTTGACACAGTAAAAGGAACTTTCCTCACACTCACTGATTCATTTTTTAACGAGGTTGACACAATAAAAGGAACTATCCTCAGGGACAACTGTTTCATTTTTTAGCGAGGTTGGCACAGGAAAAGGAACTATCTTCATACTCACTGATTCATTTTTTAACGAGGTTGACACAGTAAAAAGAACTATCCTCAGATTCACTGATTCATTTTTTAACGAGGTTGACACAATAAAAGGAACTATCCTCGGACTCACTGATTCATTTTTTAATGAGGTTGACACAGTAAAAGGAACTATCCTCGGACTCACTGATTCATTTTTTATGAGGTTGACACAGTAAAAAGAACTATCCTCGCTGACTTGATCATGGCTTCCAACTGGAAGAAACACATGTCAATGGACACACCTCGATCATGGCTTCCAAGAGGTCTTCATCAGAAGGAATAATAGTTCTCTGGAAGGAACACATGTCAAGGGACTCAAAAGGGATAAGAACATCACGTTCAAATAATCCCATAGATTTTTCCATGTCAATTACCAGATCTAGGTCAAAAGAAGACGAGAAAACAGTGAGAGGCTCACTTACATCGGTAACTGAAAACATGGGACTAGTTGCCACATAATTAACCCGTGGCGGGGTAGATACCACTTTTGTATGAGGGACATTCAGGGATGTCAGATTATTGGTAGTTGAATCAAGACTAGGGAACAAAAGCTGGTCTACAGTCACAATATTTCCATTGTGAGGGAAAGACATCACGCGAAAGAGTGTCGATATGATAGCTTTCATTGCATAAACATAGTCTCGCCCAAGGAGTAAATTGAAATCCAAGGGGCCTCAAACTACCATAAGATCAATACAGATAGTTTTACCTTCCAAAGTAATAGAAAACTTCGGAAGGATCCCTAAAGGCTCACTAATGGTTCTGTTAAAAGCTTTTAGATTCTGTGTAATAGGCACAAGCTGAGGGGAACCCAAAGCTTTCCAAGTTGAGGATAAAATACTAACAAAAGCTCCTTCATCTACCTGTGTGCGGTGTATGTCCCTACCACCAAACTTCATAATGATTTGGAAAGGGATGGAGGAAGGAAGACGAGGTTCTTTCAGTCTATTCCAATGAAAGGAAAAGACCTCATTATTTGGAGGGGGTTCTGTAGAAATAGGTGAAATGCCCCCTGGCGTAGAATAATCTGATGTAATAAGAAGAACCTGAGAAGTATAAAGTTCACTCTCTACAGGGAGAATGGGATCAACCGAATGTGAAATCGAATCGACCACTTGATCAAATAATGGATCATCAACCTGAGTGATATGAGTTTCACTCTCCAATGGAAGAGTGGGATCGACTGTACTTGAAATTAGATCAATTACTCTGTCAGTTGATAGTAGGTTGGGAGAAAGTTTACGGTAACTAGTTGGAAATTCTTGCTGTGGAACAGTAAGGTTTTCCAATAATTTTGAGGCTTCATCCATGTGAGGGAAAATGTGAGTTTGATGACTCCCTTTGCATAAATTACAAGGAAACCTAACTTTACCCTTTTTCCCAGGAACCTGACTATCACCGGTTGATGGATCAACGGAAAGTTGATGAGATTTTTTTGACCATACTTCCAAGACCTTTGGAATACCAGGAAAATTGATAAGGAAGTGGTCACCCTTACAAAGCTTGAAAGGGTATTTGGGTTTACGATGCATGTTGGAGGTTTCCTCAACACAACTAACACTTAGAGCCATGGTTGGTTGGTTGACTTCTTTCTTATCTTGCTTCTTCTTCTTCTTCATCTTCCCTTTCTTCTTCTTCTTAGTCACCTGGTTACTAGCGTCAAGGCTTTTACCAAGCGAAAAGGAATAAATGGAGGAATAAATATAAGGCGAAGAAGGTAAAGGGTCAACAGAAGGTCGGTGATGTTGAGATGGTGAACTCTGTTGAGGTGAAGCATTCGGTTGAGGTGGAACAATTGGAGTATCCAGGGCCAACGAAGTTGAAAATAACCATATCAGTAAACCTATTGTAAATCCAGGTAATGAAAATGTAGCCATATAAGGAGGACCAACATTTCCAAAGCAAGGAAAAGTACTAGGATTCTCATTAAGAGGGGTTCCTTGGTTGGTAAATTTCGGAACAGTTGCCATTATATTCAACTTTATTGAATTTTATTAACAATTTAAAACCAAAATTAACAATTAACAATTCACACCTATGGTCTCTAAAAGTAAAAACAAACAAATTAACACACACTATCAAATCTAAGAGTCAAACCACACACAAACAGTAACTTCCCGTACTAAAAACACTAGTTGGTGATGAAATCCAACATCGTAGAATTTAATACAGAAAGGGTGGTTGGAACAGTTACCCCGACAACCTGCTTAATGAAACAGACTGGCACAAGTTTCTTCACAAAACCATCTCGAGTGAAGAGAACCCCCCAGAGAGTCCAAGTGAGTCTAGTCGACGTCTGCTCCAGGTACATCTAGATCTTTCCTTCACTGTCACCTTAGGAAATAATCTTAAGTTTATGGACACTAAGGTTACCAACAGTAACAAATACAACTGGGGGAATAGTCTAGGATCCGATTCCACGCGCAAGGGCAGAGTAACAAATCTCAATCCCCTTGAAGGCTCCTCGACATGGTCAATCCGAGGCTTACCGAAAAGTGACCCCAGGCTCCTCGAAAATGGTTAATCCGAGGTTTACCGTTTGTAATGCATGCAAAATATTCTATCTTTCCCAATGAAACAGAATTGATTGTCTCAAAGGTTCAGACATGATCTCGTGATTGACTTATTTAAGAGAAGCTTCCTAGAATGTACAAGTTACAATTGGATTTATTTCCTACCGCAAGATTTATCTGCTTGTTTGTTTTAGTTGCTTTCGAAAGTTAACTACAACCTATTCCAAAGCACTTATCCTGAGCTAGATTGGTGGAAAGAGCCCTAAAAATGTAAAAATGACTAGATGAATTTTATTAAGCGCTCTGTTATTTAGGCTGTTATTACTCAAAAGGGTAAATAAATATGAAACCAATGGTGTTATGACCCAACCCAAAACTGAATGCAATCGAATATGATAATGTAATCTTTTCAATTCGATGAATCCTAACTAAAGTAAGGAGAGAGTTTCCATACACTCCCAAAAATGCAAAAATTGATCACTAAGAGAAAATATAACAAATTTCTAATGCACTAATTTCATCAATAAAAACTAATGTAAATCAATTCCAAAACAATTTTTTATATTTGTATTTTTAAAACAAGCATAAAAACATCTAAATTCAAATCAGAGAAACTGATCTAAATCTACGATTGATTTTTCAGAATGTAAACTATGCAGTTGTAATCTATGCACAATTCACATGAAAAGTATGCAAATGTAATCTATGCACATTTTTCATTCATATTCTGAAAATGAGAATTCTAATTATGCAAATGTGATCTATGCAAGAGAATTCTCAAACACAAGATGATTCTAATGTGATCTAAGAACCAATCAAGTGCAAGTCAAGAAAATCGAGTGAGATTTCCAAAGATCAAAAAACACTCAAAAGCCATTAACACTCATACACAATTTAGCCCCCCCAAGTAATGACTGAGACAAACCTCCAAGTAATTAACAAAGGAAATCAAATTAATAATTTCTTAAAAAAGAGACTCAAAACACCCAATTAACTTAATGGAGATTGATGAGATGAAGAATTTGCTGAAAGAAATTCATAAACAAGGCTTTTTTACAGAGAAATACAGATCTGGGTAGATGCTAAGAATCCTAAATTAAATCTAAACTAAACTAGAAAAAAGAAATCCAAAGTTTTTCCAAAATTTAACAGGGTCCGCAGGCTTCTAGAAGTAACAGGTGCGGTCCCGCACTATTTACTTAAGGAAAGTGTGAAACTTCCTGCACTGTGCAAAAGAACAAAGTGCAGTCCCCAAAAAAGCTCAAGAAAAACCTAAAAGATTTAAAAAATTTTAAAAAGCAGAGAAAAACTAAGCTACCCAGGTAGATATCAATCAATCAAAAACCAAGAAAAACTTTTCCTCAAATAAAAATAAAAGAGAACAAAAAACAACAAGTTCTTTCCCCAGTAAAGTCGCCAATTTGTTGGCCGGATAAATCGCTCTTGCAAACAAGATCGATCTCCCTAGTGTCAGAAGACAATCTAGCAATAAACGAACAACTAAGTTTGTCTTTCTATAAATATATTCATTTTACAAATAAATGATATGAAGGTGTCGATCCTACCTTAGATCCAAATGCTTATTTGTGGTCGTAGTCTTTCCGTCACATCAGTAGTTCTTCCATCGCAACAATAATCCTTCCGTCACAACAAGAGTTCTTTCATCACAACAAAGTGTCATCTTTCGTCAACCTGCAATCGCAAACAAGAAAATATTAAATAGCACCTGTATAACAAATAATCATAAAACATACATATCATGGTGATCAAGGAATCTATGAAATAAATGATCAAACGATGGCTTATTGAAATAAACAATCAAACGAAAATTTATTGAGAAACACAAAACTTGATTGTATTAATCTTAAAATAACAGAAGAACCTTACAACCTTAGCCTTGATGTTAGAAATGCCTTCCCGGGGTCTGAAGCAGGAGTCTCCTCTACTTTGATAAGTCTTGCACTCTTCCTCCAGGAGCACAAAGAGGTATGTGATCTTTCCTCTCAAAAGCTCAACAGAAAGAAGTCTAAATCTCAACAGCACTTCAACTCAATCACCCATAAAGCTTGAACTCCAATTCTCAATCTCCAAAATATAACTATTTGAGGCTACCCAATGCCTCCTTTTATAGAGCAGATGAGGAGGTTAGGATTCCACCTTTGTAGGGATAGAATCCTCCTTCAAAGGGATAGGCTCCTCACATCAAGGGATTAGTTCCTTAAGGTGATGTATACATGAACCTTATCAAAGCGTACTCATCCCCAAAAAATCTCATCTAGAACCTTCTAGAATTGACCTCAAACCAACTTTTTAACTTTACTTTCTCTCTCTTTTGAGTTTGGAGGGGGTACGCAGGCATTCCAAAGGAAAAATGCATTTTAGAACGTAGGTAAGCCATGCATTACCTGCGTACCCAAGCCAGGAATGCAGGTAGGCTTCATGTTACATGGGTACCCATTCTTTCAAAGGTTTTTAGGGTTTTTCTTCTTGTTTCAGGGCTTGACAAGAGGAGTAAAGGTTGTAAGACTTGCAGAGGAGGTATGTATGAGTGTTAATGAGCTCATACAGTTAGCAAAATTTCAAGGTGACAGTTTTTAGTGTAACACACTATATCCTGCAAATGAGTGTTAGAAAAATATAATCATATAGGAGATACATTATAATGCTCAAAAGTACAAGCCTCTCTATATACTTGTTTTACATTAGTGGGGTAACTCATGGATGAGTTCCCTCTCACACTCAAAGAATAAGGCGGTGTGAATGGTGGCTCTTCCCAAGAGCTATGTTCCTCATCCTCTACCAAGTGGTCCATGCACATCTTCATATGTGAGTACACATCTTCCTTGAAACCTTCCCATATGAAACCACCCAAGAGAGTATGATATGCTTTGACAAAACCAGTGGGTTTGGAAAGCAGGATTTCATAGATGGAATAAAATATTCCCTCCTTGAGTTTGGAGTTACTAACCAAAAGAATAAGATTATAGAAATAGATAACTCCATTTACCACCTTGAACATCTCATCCTTTACTTCCCCTTCAAGAACCCCCCATGTGAAAAGGTCCTTGGAGTATTCCATCATGAGTTGGGAATCCCAACAAGGATCTAAGCTCTCTAAGAATGACAGTGCTGTAGAGGTTTGAAATGCAGCCCCTGTCTTCTCATGGCTCCCATATTTGACATTGTTGATATAAAAATCACATGTTGGAGCATCATGATCTTCCTTTTGCTGCCCCATTTGCAGTTGTTCTTGCACAAGACAAGATTAGAGCATATGGAAATCAACTTCCCCTCAGAAAGTCCTTGTTTTCAAAAACCTCTGGCTTTTGGCGCATGTATACAGGAGGGTTAGGATCCCCTTGGTATCTTCAGAAATCTCCTCTGTGAATGAAGAGATCATGGGCTGCCCTAAAGATATGGAGTTTCCATGTGCCCTCATGCTCATCCCATCATAGACCTCTGATTCCTCCTTTCTCAATGCATATTTCTGAGTGGGAGTTAGAAATGGCCCTTTCAGGAAACTGCTCATCTCTCTCCTGAATTCATGAGAGATTCTCTGCGCTGTGCTAGCTTCTCCCAAGGCCCCCTCCTTAGCCAAGTATGTATATGATGCCCATAGTTGAGAAAACACTTTATATTTCCTCCTATCAAGAGGTGCTCCTAGTAGAGTACCTCCTTGCAAAGAGGTGTCAAGGCATAGAGTAGAATGTGGATGTGCTTCCAAGCTCTGAAGTAGAGAAGGGTTGATGCTCTCCTCCTTGTGATGCCCTTCCTCCTCTTCTACCTCCCCTATCTCCAAGACCTCATCATTAATCAATGATAGTACATGCTCCTCATGCATGAGATCCTGTGGGACTCTTTGCAAGAGTGCAAGAGTCTCTTCTCTTAGAGAAAGTGCTCCAACCTCTTCCTCATGAAGTGCTTGAGGTGACCTTGAGGTGACTATGTTATCATCTCATACTTCCTCCTCCTCCTCTCCCACAACTGAAGTCATCTCATCTTCAATAAGAGGCCTTGGATCTTGGTCCTCTATTGAAGGAGAAACCTTCATGCTATCCTCTTGAGAAGAGGCCTCTTCATCAAATGGAGATCTTGCCCTTGGCAATGCATCAATCAAGTTCACACCTTCTTTTCCCCCCTTCATGAAGGAATCACTGGAAAAATTCAAAAGCTCTGGTGACATGGATGAGTGCACATATCCATGAGATGAGGATTAAAGATGTTCCTGATGCATAGATCTTGTAGATCTGATTGGAAGATCTTCTTTTTGAAACTCCTCGGGAGCTTCACTGCTTCTTCTATTTTCTTCTTGCACATCCTCCTTGGGGAGGCTCTTCTTAGATTTTAAAATAGATGAGATTAAACTCATATTCTTCATTCTTCCCTTTCTCTTGCTTCTGAAATTCGAACTTCACAAGTTGTGCTGAGTGCGATGCTCTGATACCACTGTAATGTTCCAAATGGGGAAGAATAGGCTCAGTAGGGAATATATTAAGATATTCCACTATGGGTTCACATCAATATGGAAACACACTAGCAATTCTAAACCACAGATAGACTGAAGGGGCTTTTACTAGATGTGTCACCTCTAAAGAGAGTGTGAGATCCAGAGGCTACCTGGCCCGTTTCAGACTCTGTCTATAGAAAATAGGTGTAACACAGCAAGGGTGGAAATAACACACTCTTGTTGGATTTTTCAGCCATTGGGATCCTTATATATTTATATCTAAATAATGGATCCAAAAGAGGAGCAAAAACCAAACAAGCCAGGAGTAGGAAATTCCACTTTCAGGAAAATCTACAACAGGCTCAAGGGAAATGTTGTATAAGCAAGCCAGTGAAAAAATAACATAGAACAGGGTAGCGTTCCCCTAGATTAGGCTGTGTGGGACCTAAATTTTGAATTTTAGCAAAAAAAATTAGTTTATAGACCTTAAACAGATCTCCCACAAACAACACTAGCTGAAAATTAGCCAAGGAGAGAGCTAAAATGTAAGAGAAACCCCTCTTCAGGAATTGCGCAGTTTCTGCTGTAAGGCACTAGAGATCAGCCATTAAAATTATTTTTTAGTATAGCAATATAAAATCATACTTACAATGAAGTTCCTTAAGAAGTACAGTAAATTACATGAGGCAAAGAGCAAGAATTCTTCAGGAATAGAAGCTGCAAAGCATGTAAAAGTTGCAGAAATGAATGAACAACGTTTTCTTTGATGTGCTTCAGCAGTTAGATATTAGAAATTAGATCTACAATAGATCTATGGCTGAAACATCAGATCCATACCATATCTGGAAACTACACAGCCTTGTCCACAAGATCCCCTTGGGATTTCATCAAAATAATGCACGAGTAAGTTTAGATCTAACTTTTTATACATAGAACTGCAGAAAGCTTCAGGATTTTTTGAAGATGATTTTCTTTATAATAAATATAAAATATGAATAATATATATCAACAAGCTACTATATAAATATTCAAGGTGAGAGGCAAGCCTCAATCACCTAAGATCTAGTACAATGAGAGATCCAAATAGCAGTAGCAACACTACATGAAAATAACGCAGTTCCTTAAGGAGACAACACTGTAGCTTGAAAATAATATTACAGTAGATAAAATATGCAGATCTGAAATCAAAATACAATAGAGACCCTCTTCTAGGTGGTCACAAGACACCCTCCCTGAGAGGAACCTCTCAAAACCACTAGATCCTTGCAGATATGGATCACCACTTGCTACTACTCAAGCAGCTGCAAAACCCTCAGCAGGATTAGTGCTGCTAATAAATATGGAGCTTGTTCTCCAACCAGATAGTGGCTCAATCTATCACATTTCCCTCCAAGAGCTAAACAAGGAAGGATGGAGGATTCCTAAATAGGAAATCCTCTCTTTCTCTTGCTAAAAAGAGCAAAGAAATGGAGTTTCCTTAGCAAGCTCAGAAAATGAAATATTATCAACAACCTCTTCATGAGCCTTCTCCTCCCTTTTATAAGATTGGAGTCTCTTGGAGAATCATAAACCAGTTCATCCTTTGGCTCCTTTCACACTTGGAAGCCCCTTCTAGAATAGTGCAGTCCATCAAGGAGGTTTAATGAACCTAGACAGCGCTGGTGACTTGGTCAAATAGGATCTCCTTTGGTGGTCTTGGCCCTTTCACACCTGCAAGATTTTATTCAAATGGCCTAAATATGTCTCTTTTCACATAGGCAATGATTTATTCTTGATTTTCAAGAGAATTAGACATCCTCCTTTACAATTTATTCATTAATCATGAAATACAAAATAAATAAGGAAAAATTAATGTTCCAATTAGCTGAAGCTAATTTAGGAACATTACAGTCTCCCCCTCGCAAATGTTTCTTGTCCTCAAGTAACTGCAAGGGTGCTGCAAAACATCCCCTTCTTCTCTTGTGGCCTCCTCATCAAATAGTCTCCTCCATTGCTCTGAATTTTCTGCAATATATTTGTCTTCCCAATGGTCCTTCCTTAATATGCAAGTTTTCCCTTGATGAATAAACCCAAAGGCTCTTTATCATGAAGAAATGGAAGGTTGTTGTGGAAACCTTCTTGCTGATACATGGCCTCCTCAAGATGGAAGTGGTGACAATCATGGGAATTTTCATGATACATGAAAGACTCCCATCTCCATGCCATCATCAAAATGAAGTGGATCACCTCCCAGCTTGGCAATCCATAGAAGATCTCCTCCCCAATACATGTGAGAGGCATGTCACCAAAAAACATATGGCTCACTTTACAAAGAGAGAAGTGATCTATCATAGTGGCCATCCACAATCTCATGCTCCCATGGAAGCATGCAAGGAAAAAATAATGGGGAACTCCTTCCCCCAAGGGCACATTCAACAAATGTGCCTCTCCTCCAACTATGCTCCCAATAGAGATAGGGACATCTTCAACTTGCGGGATCATGATTAGAATCATGCTAGCTGCCATGTGTTATAGATGAGAAGGAAGATGTTCCCTCATGTGCAACAAGTGCAGTTTGATCCTCAAATTCCATAGAATAAGATATATCAAGTGGCTCCCTCAACACTTGTTTGATGCCTCATGTATTTGGAATGCTTGGAAAATGTACATCATGGTTGGTGTAAAATAATCACACCATGAGGAATATAATAGCTTTCCAAGGTTATCCAAGGAATGACCTGCATTAACATAGTTCATGCCTTGAGTGGCCCATGAAACCCATCATACTTAGTGCCCCATCTCTGCACAATATCTGTTAGAAAATTATATATTACAGAGCAATGCAATACATAAAATATGCAGAAAATACAAGAACACAAAACACATAAAACCAGAGAGACATAGATATATGTGGTTCACCGTGTTTGTGCTACGTCCACCCCGAACAGACAGTCCTTCCTTTCTATTATCCAGCAAAACGAAGAGACACAACCTACAGCAGATCCGCTGTAATATCCTCTGTTCTCTCTCACAGTCTCCCTCTCTATTTCTCGGTCCAAGAATACACATACAATACAATACCCTCATAAAAGTGAGGGGTTTCCTTCTAGGGAAAAAAACCCTAAACTAAACATAACTTCTACCGTCAGATCATTTTCCTAATGAACGGCCTAGATTGACTAGAAATTACTATACTTTTACAAGGCAATTTTACATCTGTTTTTAGCTTTGGGGGCACTGCCCCCGAAACCCCCTGCCAGGGGGGTGGCTCCATAAAGTCGCTGCCACCCCCCCTGGACCCCCCACGGTAATGATTAATTTACAGGCGGTGTTTCCGCCCCATTTAAGGTACAAGGGTCCAATGCTGTGATACAAAGTAAACAAGATAATCAAGCTCCACGCCCAACAATATCCCACTTGGAGACTGATTGTAGCAACTCCACCATTGCTTCATTTGTTGGACAATGACTCCTCTTTGGACCTGGTTGTTTCTCATCTTCATCATCATCATTGAAGACCAATTGAAACTAAGCACATTCTCAGTTTCTCCCTGGTTACAACTTTTGTTAGCATATCTGCAGGATTCCGGCTAGTGTGTATATTTTCTAGCTTCAACTCTCCATCTTCCAATACTGACCGTATGAAATGGTACTTTAGATGTATGTGTTTAGTCCTGGAATGAAATACTGAGTTCTTTGCAAGATAAATGGCACTTTGGATATCACTGTATAACATGCCCATATCATGCTTCTTACCCAATTCATCCATAAACCTTTTTAACCAAATCATTTCTTTACTAGCCTCTGTAGTAGCAACATACTCTGCTTCTGTTGTTGAAAGTGCAACAACACTTTGGATTTTTGAAACCTAACTGAAAACTGTTCCACCTACAGTAAATACATATCCTGTAGTGCTCCTCTTGTTATCTCTATCACCTGCCATATCTGCATCAACATATCCCTGTAGAGCAATGTTTGAACCACCAAAGCATAATGCTTGATTTGTGGTACCTCTCAAATATCTGAGAATCCATTTTACTGCCATCCAATGTTCTTTTCATGGATTGTTCATGTACCTGCTTACAACTCCCACTCCATGTGCAATATCAGGCCTTTTGTAGACCATTGCATACATTAAGCTTCCAAAAGTTGATGCATATGGAACTTTAGACATATATTCCATTTCTTCATGGGTCTTGGGGTACATCTCCTTACTAAGTTTGAAATGGATAGCAAAAGGTGTACTAACTGGTTTTGCATTTTGCATATTAAATATTTTCAACACCTTTTCTATGTACTCATTATGAGACAATGTTAATTTTTTATTTTTCCTATCTTTGGTTATTCTCATACCAAGGATCTATTTTGTAGCTCCCAAATCCTTCATTGCAAATGAATTTTCCAATTTTTGTTTGAGCACATTTATTTCCTGCATGTTAACCCTGCAACAAGCATGTCATCTACATACAATAACAATATAATATAGCTGCCATCATTTTTCCTTTTTAGATAAACACAGTGATCAGAGTGACATCTAGTATAACCTTGTTCAGACATAAACTTGTCAAATTTTATATACCATGCCTTGGAGCCTGTTTTAAGCCATACAATCTCTTCTTCAACCTTCACACTAATTTTTCTTTCCCTTTGACCTCTTATCCTTCTGGTTTCTCCATATAGATCTCCTCCTCCAAATCTCCATGGAGAAATGTTGTCTTTACATCTAACTGTTCAAGATGTAAATCTTATGCTACTACAAGACTTAAAATAGTTCTGATTGAAGTCATCTTAACAACAAGAGAAAATATTTCATCAAAATCAATACCTTTCTTCTGTGCAAACCCCTTCACCACAATTCTAGCTTTGTACCTCTGTTTTCCTCCATCTTCTTCCTTTAGCCTGTAAACCCATTTATTCTGCAATGTAGTTTTACCTGCAGGCAACCTGACTAAGTCCCAAGTCTAGTTATGCATTAAGGAGTCCATCTCTTCTTCCATGGCTAGCTCCCACTTCTTCCTAATTTCAACCTGCATTACTTCTTCATAACATTCGGGTTCACCAGAATCAGTCAGCAATAAATAATATAATGAAGGAGAGTATCGTTCAGGGGGTCTACTTATCCTGGTACATCTTCTAACACCACTTTCAGGTGTTTGAGGTGCCTGTTGCTGTTGTGGTGGTTGTTGCTGCTGTGGTTGTTGATTATTATTATTTTCAGGTACCTTTACTTTTTCAGTTATCTCATCAAGAACCGTGTATTCCTTTCTTTCTTTTTCCTGTTTCTTTTCCTGCAACTGATTCTTATACACGACCTTTTCATTGAATATTACATCTCTGCTCCTAATGATTTTGTGATTTTCATAATCATATAAGCGATAACCAAAATCATTAACACCATATCCAATAAAGGTACATTTCTTTGATTTTTCCTCAAGATTTGTTCTATTTTCTTTATTAATATGGACAAAGGCCTCAAAGCCAAAAGGATTTAAAGAGGAGTAGTTTACATTTTTACCTTTCCATGCTTCCTCTGGAATTTCACCATCCAAGGAACTTGAAGGCTCTCTGTTTATTAGATAAACAACAGTATCTACAGCATCTACCCAAAATTGTAAAGGCAATCCCGCATGCAATCTCATGCACCTTGCACGCTCCATGATTGTTCTATTCATCCTTTCTGACACACCATTTTCTTGTGGTGTTCTTGGAACTGTCTTCTCTCTTCGAATTCAATACTCTGAACAATACCTATCAAACTCTTTGCTGCAATATTCACCTCCATTGTCTGATATGAGACACTTCAACTTCTTTCCTGTCTCAATCTCAACCAAAGCTTTCCATTTCTTGAAAATATCAAATACATCAGATTTATTTTGAATACAATAAATCTAGGTTTTTCTAGTTGCATCATCAATAAACGTAACATAATAGCAAGAGCCACCGAGAGATGATATCTGAGCAGGTCCCCATACATCTGTATGCACAAGCTCTAATTCTTCACTCTTCTTTTCTTTCCCAACTCTGAGAAATCTGACTCTCTTTTGTTTTCCATAAATTCAATTTTCATAGAAATCCAAATCAACATTCTTCAAACCTGGCAACAAATTTCTTGAGTGAAGAATCTTCATCCCCTCCTCACTCATGTGTCCGAGCCTATGATTCCATAATTCTGCATCTTCTCCTTTGTAAGTTAAAGCATTAACAGAGTTAGAAATACCATTGCATAAATACAATGTACCAACCTTTTCTCCTTTTGCTATTACCAAGGCTCCTTTGGTGACCTTCCAAGTTTTATTTGTGAAAGTTGTCACACAACCTTCACCGCCTAATTTCCCTGTTGAAATTAGATTTTTCTTTAGATCTGGAACATGCCTTACCTCCTTTAATAGCCATTGGTTTCCATTCTTTTGTTTTACAAGAACCTTACCCAATCCAACAATTTTACAGGGTTTATCATCACCCAAACGAACTTGTCCAAAATCTCCTTGAACATAGTCATGAAAATATTTCTTATCAGGTGTGGCATGGAATGAAGCCCCTGAATCTACAACCCAAGAATCAGTAACATTTTCGAAAGAAAGAATCAAAGCATATTGTAACAAATCACCTATCACATTTTCTTCATGATTGTTTTCTTGCTGTGCATCTCCTTCTTTTCCCTTTTGAGATCTACAGTATTTCTTTAGGTGTCCTTTCTTTCCACATTTACAGCACACTATCCCCGATCTGGATTTGGATATGCCTTTCCTTGATTTACTATGATATCCCGAGCTCTTTCCTCTTTCCATTATTTTTCCCCTAGACTCTGCACTCAATGCATCACCCGATGTCTCACTGGAGCTTTTCCGTCGCATTTCCTCACTAAGGATAGCACCGACAACATCATCAAACTTTAAAGTACTAGATCCTGAGACAAAGTTACTAACGGCCATTAATAAACCATTCCAACTCTCTGGAAATGAGCACAAGAATAACAGAGCTCTAACTTCATCGTCAAAGTTTACCTCTACAGAACTTAACTGACTGGTAACTGTATTAAAATCATTTAAATGGTCTGCAACAAATCCACCTTCCGACATCTTCATATTAAATAGTCGTTTCATAAGAAATACCTTGTTTGAGGCCAAGGGTTTTTCATATATTTTTTCCAACGTCTGCATCAAACCCTATGTTGTTGTTTCCTTCGAAATATTGAAGGCGACTGATGCCGTAAGGCACAACCGTACTGTTCCGAGTGCCTTTCTATCGAGAATGTTCCATTCCGCGTCTGTCATGGCCACCGGATTCTTTGTTTTTTGGCTTAATGGTAGGTATAGATCTTTCTGATACAGATAATATTCCATCCGCATCTTCCACAGCGGGAAGTTTTGGCCGTTAAATTTCTCGACCCTAAACTTACCATCTTCTGTCATTGCTCCCACTCAAACCAGGAACCCTTATTTCCTGCGAGTTTATCAGCCGAATATACCTTCGGCTCTGATACCAGTTGTTATAAAATTATATATTACAGAGCAATGAAATACATAAAATATGCGGAAAATACAAGCACACAAAACACATAAAGCCAGAGAGGCACAGATATACATGGTTCACCCAGTTTGGGCTACGTCCACCCTGAACAACCAGTCCTTCCTTTCTATTATCCAGCAAAATGAAGAGACACAACCTATAGCAGATCCACTGTAATATCCTCTATTCTCTTTCACAGTCTCCCTCTCTGTTTCTCGCTCCAATAATACACATACAATACACAGTCGCAATACAAAACCCTCATAAAATCGAGGGGTTGCCTTCTAGCAAAAAAAACCCTAAACTAAACATAACTTCTACCGTTAGATCATTTGCCTAATGAATGGCCCAGATTGACTAGAAATTACTATAATTTTACAAGGCAATTTTACATATGTTTTTAGCTTCGGGGGCGCTGCCCCCGAAACCCCCCGCCAGGGGGGGGCTCCATAAAGTCGCTGCCACCCCCCCTAGACCCCCCATGACAGCGATTAATTTATGGGTGGCGTTGCCGCCCCATTTAAGCTACAGGGGTCCAATGATGTGATACAAAGTAAACAAGATAATCAGGCTCCACACCCAACAATATCCTGCAAATGATTGTTAGAAAAATATAATCATATAGGAGATACATTATAATGCTCAAAAGTACAAGCCTCTCTATATACTTGTTTTACTTCAGTGGGGTAACTCATGGATGAGTTCCCTCTCACACTCAAAGAATAAGGAGGTGTGAATGGTGGCTCTTCCCAAGAGCTATGTTCCTCCTCCTCTACCAAGTGGTCCATGCACATCTTCATATGAGAGTACACATCTTCCTTTAAACCTTCCGATATGAAACCACCCAACAGAGTATGATATGCTTTGACAAAACCAGTGGGTTTGGAAAGCAAGATTTCAAAGATGGCATCAAATAGTCCCTCCTTGAGTTTGGAGTTACTAAACAAAAGAATAAGATTATAGAAATAGATAACTCCATATACCACCTTGAACCTCTCATACTTTACTTCCCCTTCAATAACCCCCCATGTGAAAATTTCCTTGGAGTATTCCATCATGAATTGGGAATCCCAACAAGGATCCAAGCTCTACAAGAATGACAGCGTTGTAGAGGTCTGAAATGCAACCCCTATTTTCTAATGGCTCCCATCTTTGACATCCTTGATATCAAAATCACATGTTGGAGCATCATGATCTTCCTTTTGCTGCCCCATTTGCAGTTGTTCTTGCACAAGACAAGATTGGAGCATATGGAAATCAACTTCCCCTCAGAAAGTCCTTGTTTCCCAAAACCTCTTCCTTTTGGCCCATGTATACAAGAGGGTTAGGATCCCCTTTCTATCTTAAAAAATCTCCTTTGTGAATGAAGAGATCATGGGCTGCCCTAAAGATATAAATTTGCGATGTGCCCTCTTGCTCATGCCATCATAGACCTCTGATTCCTCCTTTCTCAACGCAGATTTCTGAGTGGGAGTTAGCAATGCCTCTTTCAGGAAACTACTCATCTCTCTCCTGAATTCATGAGAGATTCTCTGCACTGTTCTAGATTCTCCCAAGGCTCCTTCCTTATGGGAAAATCATAGAAAATTACAATTTTCAACGTCAAAAAAGGGCAAAAAGTGTTTCCCAACTTCACATTTTCACCCTTATCCAAGTATGTATATGCTTCCCATAGTTTAGAGAACACTTTATATTTCCTCCTATCAAGAGGTGCTCCTATTAGATTACCTCCTTGCAAAGAGGTGTCGAGGCATAGAGTAGAATGTGGATGTAGGCAGACAGATTTGTCCCTACCTTCAATGCATAAGTCCTCTTGCCTTATTTGTGCTTCCAAGCTCTGAAGTAGAGAAGGGTTCATGCTCTCCTCCTTGTGATTCCCTTCCTCCTCTTCTACCTCCCGCATCTCTAAGACCTCATCATTAATCAATGATAGTACATGCTCCTCATGCACGAGATCCTATGGGACTCTTTGCAAGAATACAATAGTCTCTTCTCTCGGAGCAAGTGCTCCAACCTCTTCCTCATGAAGTGCTTGAGGTGCCCTTGAGGTGACTATGTTATCATATCATACTTCCTCCTCCTCCTCTCCCATAACTGAATTCATCTCATCTTCAATAAGAGGCCTTGGATATTGTTCCTCTATTGAAGGAGAAACCTTCATGCTATCCTCTTGAGAAGAGGCCTCTTCTTCAAATGGAGATCTTTCCCTTGGAAATGCATCAATCAAGTTCACACCTTCTTTTCCCCCCTTCATGAAGGAATCACTGGCAAAATGCTGAAGCTCTGGTGATATGGCTGAGTGCACATATCCATGAGATGAGGATTCAAGATGTTCCTGATGCATAGATCTTGTAGATTTCATTGGAAGATATTCCTTTTGACACTCCTTGGGAGCTTCACTGCTTCTTCTATTTTCTTCTTGCACATCCTCCTTGGGGAGGCTCTTCTTAGATCTGAAAATAGATGAGATTAAACACATATTCTTCATTCTTCCCTTGCTCTTGCTTCTGAAATTCGAACTTCACAAGTTGTGCCAAATTCGGTGCTCTGATACCACTGTAATGTTCCAAATGGGGAAGAATAGGCTCAGTAAAGAATATATTAAGATATTCCACTATGGGTTCATAGAAATATCGAAACACACCAGCAATTCTAAACCAGAGATAGACTGAAGGGGATTTTATTGGATGTGTCACCTCTAAAGAGAGTGTGAGATCCAGAGGCTTTTACTGGATCTTTTACTGGATGTGTTCATAGTTGTCGAGTAAATCATCTGATATTTCTCTCACCACTCCTATGAAAAATACTCAATCGCATCCCCTTACGACTTCTTATTCTAAGATAAATGATGTTTCCAGTGATAAAGGTAAGTATTGACATCAACCTAGAAGGAAGAAGAAAGGTAAAGTTAGGAAAATGAAGGATTCCCCACCATAAGGTAAACAAATAAATTATTCTTCTAATGAGAAACGAAATCCTCGATACCCATGCTTGATTTACAATCATGATCACTTTACACATGATCTTCTGCATCGCACTACAGTTAATTGAATTATTAAGTCATTTGTTTCTCTCGCTGTGTTGACCGACCCTTTTCCCAATCAGGAGACCCATATGGTTTCCTAGGACCCTTATTCCTCTAACACGTTTTTTATGCTCTCTTCCTCAAAGCTGAAATACAATGTTATGTTGGCCGATAAAATAAGGAATATGTTAATTTGAATCCACCAAATGGTCAGGCTACTGATAAAACTTCTAGCTTGACACAACTTTCATCTGACCCTCTTTCACCTCCATTTCTTATGGAATTGGCTATCAAGCCTTCGAATGGTGTTATCCATAAGTTTACTTTCAACGATCATTCAAGAGTTGTCCAAAATTACAATGTAGTTGAAGAGTTAGCTCAATAGCCATCAACTATGTCAACCCTTGAGGTGTTGCAAAATTGCCTTGCCCAAAAGAAAGCTTTATTGTTGGCTATTAGATGTGTGGATCCATTGGATTCCAACCTGTTGTCCTCTCTCATGAAAACTATACCCCTAAGCTTCTAGCTCATTTTTATTTTATGATTCAGGTAATTTTATGTGGTAATAACATTCATCGTTCTATTGTGGATGACGGAGCCTCAACCTGCATCATATCCATGTTTTGATGGAAGGCGATTTATTCACCCTAACTGAGTTAATCAACCACCACATTAAATTAAGCCTTGGATGGAAGAAAATATAAACCTTATGGGATTTTGAATTCATCCAAATATAACTCGGGGGAAAAACCATCTCCATGGAAGTAGAAGTTATTGACAAACCTCTAGATTATAATGTTCTATAGGGATGTACATGGGTTTATGCTATGGCTGTCATCATTTCGACTTACTTTCGAATGATCACCTTTCCTCATAAATGTGGGATTGTAGTCATAGATCAAATAACCTTTTTTGCCTCTGATTCCAATGTTACTAAAAGTGTTCCTCTTGTAGGGGAAGCCATACATTCCTATTAGCATGTCAAAGTTGGATTGTTAAAGGATTCATTACCTATGGGAACTTTTTTGCTCCCTCCTCCTCTCCTTCCCGACTCCTCACCTTCGGTTGCTTATATCAATATGATATCCTCCTTTACGATCCTGAATGATCCATGAAATGTACCTAATTAAAATGACATCCAAAGTTTTGGTGACCGAATGTTGCTTAGCCCCATTGAACAACATCACAAGCATTCGGCTTGCGCGGACCATACTTTTTATTTGATCAATTGCGTATATTGATTGGTGGATTATGGATCACTGTCACGCATATTCTCTATCGATGAAAGCATCATGTAGATCATGATGTCAGACAACGTGCCATGGGATGAGCATAATCATCGTTCCTCCTTACCATATTCCATTGAGGATAATCAAAATGGTGTGTACCTACCTGATTTTTTTGAACCCTTTAAAATTTTTATCTCCATTCATGAGATCGAATCTAAAAATAACCTTTCAAATATCGAATAAACAAGTCCTCTCGATATTTTGGTTAAAATAGGTATATTCGAAAATATATACATCAGAGAATCTTGTTCTTCATATGAATTTGAGATTTATTGAGCCCTTTTTTGTGAGATCAAAGAATTTTTTTCCTGGACATATGAATAAATTCCAGGTGTTGTAGCAAAATTTGACTCATCTAAAAGTCAATAGAGGTTCTGAGAAATTCAAGGTTTTTGAGGAACAATTGTTAAAATTTCAAGAAGACTTGCAACATGCTCAAAAGGATAACCACAAGCTCAACAAGGATTCATCATCACATGTGCACTGGAACCAAAATCAGGGAAGAAATAGCATTGGAGTTGTAATCTAAGCCAAAGGAGAAGCAAAGAAGAAAAGTGTGCAGCAAGGGTCAAGCCGGGCTTATTCGCGTGCAAAATAGTTCAAGAGTCAGGCCAATTGATGCGTTTAGAACATTGCACATAGGTCTAGTTGGAGTCATGAAAATAAACATACAGAACCAATATTCGAAGGCTTAATCACAATCACATGTGGAGGGCATGATCATAGATCACAAATTGAAATCACACGTGGAAGGCCTGATCGCATATCGCAAATTGCAATCGCAAAGCTCAGGAGGAATAGAACAAGGTTGAATCACTAAAATGTGAAATGCGATACGAGGGACATATGTGATATATTTCTAAGCTCGAATTTAAAGCATTTAAATTATGGTCGTGGGACCCTCTTGCATATAGTACATCGCAAGCTTAGAAGGGATAATGCTCATAAGGTAACTGGATTCGATGAAGTGTGAAGTGCAATATTGAAGCGGCCATGATGGAAGTTATCGCTAAAGTCTAAAGGTTTTTAAGTCTAGGTACATGGGTTTTTCCTCTGTAAAAATTGCATCGGAGGGAAAATTCGAATTATAACGTAGAACGTTGAAATGCCGAAATGTGAAGTGCGACAAGGGTCAGATGCGATGCGGCTCATAACTATGATTTAATATATTCCAATCACACAATGCACATCACAAGCTCAAAAGGAATGGTGCTCATGAATATGTTATGAATGATGAAATGTGAAATGAAACAAGTTTTTATATCGGTGATTACGATCGACCCCACCTCCACTTTCCATGTCATCCCTACCTTTATCGCACATCACACATCACAAGCTCAGGAGGGATGGCGCTCATGAATATGTTATGAATGTCGAAATGCGAAATGCGATAATGGGACAGACGCGATAGTTTTCAAAGGAAAAATTTAAATTATTTAAAGTCCAGGATTATGTGCAGTTGCGTTGTTTTATGAAGAAACGTGAACGCGGTTAGTGGACTTGGGTAAGTGACCCAACACAAAGCAAAGGAGAAGAGAAGATGAAACGCTGAGGGCATGAGAAGAAGAGGCAGAGTTGGGTAGAAGGGGACATGATAACATTGTTTGAAACGTAGAGGCATAGGCAGTGTTAGGCAAAAGGAGCATATGGTGGCATTTTTGGAAACACAACATTTGGGTCAAGTTGGGAAAAGATGCATTATTGCACAACTATTTGAATACCACATCAGAAACATAAAAGATGTGAAAACAGACAGAAAAGACAAATATTGAACTCTAGAAGAAATGCAGGGCAAGGATGTTCGATCTGTCAGGAAGACACATCAACAGTTTATGGAGACACATTAGCACTTCAAGGATAGACATCAGCAACAAATAAGATTTAGCAAAAAGAATAATATTTCAATTTTTTATTTTTTTTCTTTGTTTGTTAGGATCGAAGCTATAGTGATGTCTTCAATTGCATGTAATAAGTAGTTTTAATAATTTATATAGTCGAAGTAGTTTCAAGAAGTTTTAGCAATTAGAAACTATTTTTGATGTATTTAAGCAAGATATAAAGAAAGAAGAAGGGTTTCGAGTTCTGGACCACTTGGAGACTACATTTTGTACTTCTTTTTTTGATGGATGAATGAAAGAAGCAACAAGTTTCTTGCAACTATTGATGGTGATTTGTGTTTCTTATGTCATTTTATGTTTTTTATTCCTTGAATGAAGTGAAGTAAATAAGGATTTGGTCTCTAATTTAAATGTGTATGTAAGAGTTAAATAGCCTTAAAAAGCGCTCCTTCACTCCAACTCCTCTCCCTTCACAAATTCTCTCTAGAAATTAAAAGTAATAGATTTATTATTTACAACATATTATTTTGAGTTTCCTCGCTCTCCATGAATTCTCTCTGAAATTTAAAAGTAAAATATTCTGTGTTTACAACATATTATTTTGAGTTTCCTCTCTCTCCATGAATTCTATATGAAACGTAAAAGTAATAGATTCTGTGTTTACATCATATTACTTTGATTTTCTTCTACATTTCTTATTTTTTATTTAGATATTAGTAGTCAATGGCATTATGGAATATTTTATTATTACAGATCATTAAGGGTTTTAGAAAACTAGTTTCCAGAGGGATAGACCAAAGACCTCATGATCAAATTATTTTTGTGACACACTTTTAAAATGTCTTAAGCACTGATTCCTTTCACAACCGAGGGATTGTCTCTTAAGAACCAACATTTGCTGGCGTTATTATCAGGGACGAAGGCACAAAGTTATTTTTCCCTGAGTATTGAGATCTATTTCTTGATGGTGAACAAGATTTAGATATAAAATTTGGTTTTTTATTATTCACACAACGACTCCAATGATGAAGATTTCATTGGATAAGGAATTTTTATGGCAAGAAAATGAGAAAGCATTGTGGAAAAAACGGGTATCAAAGTTTGAATCTTTTGAAGGAAGTTTTATTTTTCACTATCAGTTTAGTGGTATATTTTCCCTTACATATCAAGAATATTATTTCCTGATTTATATTCTCAGAAGATTATAAGGCCCAAAAAGTACATTCTTTATTGGAGAAAGAAGAATTTTATTTTTCTTTTTTTATTGATCTTGACACAAATTTATCTCCTAAATATGAGAGGGGAGATGAGTGTTGCATTACAATTCCTGAAGATAATCTGTCACTGTCTAGGCATAAAGGTGAGGATTCATCATATTTGGGTGATAATATTCTACCTCATAAAACAAATTCTTCTTTACAGCTTGGAGACAAGGTGATTTTCAAATCCCTGGTTCGCCTACAGTTCTTCATCAATATCCTTTAAAAAGCTTTAAATTTCTGCCAAGTTTTTCTGGAGAAATTGATGAGGTTGCAGCTGAACAACAACTCCCAACATTTGAATAATTTCTGGAAAAATTTCAAATTATCTATGAAGATGTGGCTTTAAGTATGTTTTGTCATTCATTAAGGCGGGGTGCTCAGGACTGGTTCCAGTGTTTGGAGGAAGGTTCAATTAGTTCATGGCAGAGTTTTCAAGAAATATTTCTTAGATATTGGGGCGAGCACAAGCCATACAAAAAGAAAATTTTGGATTTATATTCCATTCATATGTAGAGTAATGAATTAATCGCTTTGTTTAATAGGAGGTTTCAAAAAATCTATTTCAACATGCCAAAATAAATTCGACCTCCTCAAGATGCAACTATGATATACTATTTGATGGCTCTTTCTAGTGTCTTATATTTTTATCTCAAGGAGAGAAAGCCTTGAACTTTAGAGATAATGTTTCTTTATGCACAGGAAATCAAACATAATGTGTGAGCTTGTAGAAATTTTTCATTTCATGTTGAAAGAACAAGTTTTGTTGAATACAAGAGGGCCTGTCAAGAAAACATTGGAACTGCTTTACAAGAGAATGCAAATTCAGAGATGAGCAAGGATTTTCAAAAGATGTTAGAGGATTCCTATATTGCTGAAACACAAGAATTTAAGAATTTTGCAGATTCTAGTCAAAAATTTGTTGCAACAACTAAAATACATGTTGAAAGCCTAGAACATCATTACAATTTTCATAATTTTAATGATTTGTGAATAGAGGAGAAACTAGTGGAGCTCCTCAGGTGTGTTCCTAGGAGGGGGAATATTTTTGTCAAGAATTGGAATTATAGAAAGAACATCAGAATTATGAGGAACAAACCTTAGATTTCTCTTTTCGTCCTGAATGGTTTTCAACAGAAAACAACAATAAATCTTCTCACATACAACCTCAAATTGAGGATTCAAACAGTGAAGGAAGCTGCCCTATTCAAAGAAGTCTACATCAACAAGATGTTCAAGAAAAGGAGGCAACAAGAAATTGGTCTCATCAGTTCTATGATCCAGTAGCTAAATATATGAAAACTTTCTTTTGTCAGCAACAAGAATTTATGCAAAGGTATGTGCAAAGCTTTCTATCTGGAAAAATTTCATGGTAACTCCCTATTGTGATCTTCAAATTTCAACAGTATGGAGGCATTAGGTCTAACATGCAGGTGTTGGATTGGTTCTTGGTGGATGGGTTATACAATCTATATGCTTTGGATTCATCACTATATCCAACAAATATGCACTTCTCCCCCTTATTGTCCAACTTCTTCCTTAGCTGATCTGGGAATGTGTGCATAAGCCACACAACCAAAAACTACCATGTGGGTGACAGACTGTTTTATGCCACTCCATGCTTATTCCAGAACTCTATTCATAACACTCTTTATTGGGCATCTATTCAATACATATGCTACACAATGTATAGCTTCACCCCAATATTCAGTTGTCAAATGTTTTTCCTTCAACATACTTCTTACCATATCCATGATGGTTCTATTTTTCCTTTCAACAACTCCATTTTGTTGTGGTGTCTACCTTGCTGTAAATTTTTTATGAATCTCATTTTCTCAGCAAAAATGCAGAAATTATTTGGAGATATATTCTCCTCCTCTTTCTGTTCTTAATACTTTAATATGCCTCCCACTCTGATTCTCAACAAGAGCCTTAAAGTGACAGAATTTCTCAAACACTTCACTCTTCAATTTCAAGAAATAAACCCAAGTTTTTCTTATCTAATAATCAATAAAGGTCAACATATAATGGCTTCCTATTAATGATGGTGTTTGCATTGGTCCACAAAAATAAAAATGGACTATTTCTAAGGGTGTATTTTTCTTTATGCTCTTTCTTGATGGAAATCTTTCTCTTTTTTGTTTGGCTAAGATACAGCCTTCACAAATGCTATCCGGTTTTTCAATCAATGGTAATCCATTTACCATTCCTTTCATATGCAACGAATTTAGACCTCCAAAGTTGAGATATCCAAATCTCAAGTGCCATAACCACTTTTCATCCTTTGCTTCTCTTTGGAATGTCTCTTATGTTATTGTTGCCATTGCAACTCCTTTCTTCAAATCTGCTCTAATATTGAGAGGAAATATTATGTTTCTTGTCATCTTCAAATGAGCAATCCTCTTCTTGCTTGGTGGTTTATCCATGATGGTGCGTACATCATATTCAAAGAAGAAATTGTACTCTTTCTGAATGAGTTTTACTATGCTCAACAAGTTACACTTCATACCAGGCACATAGTATACATCTGATATGGATTTATTTTCTCCTTTCTTTGTTAAAACACTTACTGTGTCTTTTCCCATAACAGAGACTTTATTATCTGTCCCCAATGTTACTTGAGACTTTACATTTTAATCTAACATGGAAAACATATAGATGTTTCCAGTCATATGGTTTCTACATCCTGAATCTAGAAAGCATATATCTTCATTTTTCTCTTCAGTCATATTACATGCTAAAAAAAAAAATTCTTGACTGATATTTTCCTTAGTAAAATTAGCAGTGGATCTATTACCCATGTCATTCTGTTTCTTCCTACATTCATTTGTATAATGGCCATAATTCTTACAGTAATGACATTGGACTTGGGATTTGTCATACCTTTGTCTATGTACTTGATTTTTTCGACCTTGTTGGCTATTTCCTTGGCTTTGATTATGACTTTGATTGCTTCCCATTCCACTAATATTTGCAGGGCTGTTTCTTCCTTTCTTTTTTCCTTTTGCCTCTTCCTTTTCTGGCTCTGTAGCTTGATCTGCCTTGACCTCTTCCTCTTCCAAAGGAAATTGGGGTATTGAAGGCATGCTCCAAAGATGAGTTTGTTATTCTGCCCAATCTTTGTTCATGTGTCATCAATGATGCATGAAGCTCATCAACAATAAACAATGAGAGATATTTTGTCTCCTCAATGGTTGTTACTATCACATCAAATCTTAAGGTTAAGCTCCTCAATACTTTCTCCACTATTCTTCTTTCTTCTATGGTTTTTCCATGAGATCTAATTTGGGTAACCAACCCAATCAATAATGTGAAGAATGAGTCTATTCTATCAGACTCCTTCATGCAAATGACTTCAAAATCCCTTCTCATTAATTAAGGCTTTGTTGTATTTACTTTCTCCATACCTTGGTAGGCTTTCTGGAGGGTATACATGAATCCTTGGACCTATTTTCTATTGCAATCCTTGGAAATATGTTTTCATGCACTGCTTGATAGAGATATAAAAGGGCTTTTGAGTCCTTCTTCCTATTACTCTTCAGAAAATCCTTCTCTTTCTGTGTTAAGGCATTATATACTTATTCATCTACTGGTTCTTCTAAACCATATTCAACTAGCTCCCATAAAACTTGAGAGGCAAACAAGGCTCTCATTGTGATTTCCCAATAGTTATAGTTCTTCCCATTGAACTATGAGAGTTGAGTATTTCCCATACTCATGCTTGTGGTGGCTCCTGCTATTGCTAGCTTATAGAAATATGCTTAAAAAACTTGACTATGTTTTTCAACTAAACCTTCTCACTGCTGAGAGATAAGATATGTCTCTAAAATACTTCTCTGGACTGCACTCTTTAAAAACAAAACAAAACTTTGTTTTGATAAATACCTTATTTTTCTGAGCCTTCACACTGCTGGAGAAAACTTTAACAACTCCTTCTTCCTTCGGTTTCTTTGGCAAATGCAAAGAGCCTGGACTAGCTCTAATACCATGTTGGAATTTCTGAATAATTCCTAACACATAGAGGAACAAAAATACCTCTAAAAACACAGAGATAACAACAGAGAAATATGGATAGAGGGATAAATTAAAAAAATCTATTTTTCTATTAAAATAAATGTTGGACAGTTACAAAAAAAAATTAAGTTTTCCTCAGAACTGTTGTTCTGGTTTACAAAAAAAAAAAAAAATTCTGACTGCTACACACGAAGTGATTTCTTCACTATCACACACAACATATTTTTCTATCTGGCTATTATCTTTGTTCCTTTTTTTAATACATAGTCATATATTTTTTATTTTCTGCCTTTGGGCTTACTGTGCTTACAAACTACTACCTATTACAAAGTTTATATATATATAGATATATTAACCTAAGTCTAAATAGTTTTTAAAAAAACATGGTGGTATTAAAAACATTAAGACTTTAACCTTAAGGTTTAAAACCTTACATCAAATATATTTCGCGGACTTTAAGCATTTTTATGAAAAATGGTTCAATTCATTTATCACGTCCATTCGGCCTCCTAGATGACTGGAATATAAACTATGTGATTGGTCTTCTATTGGTCAATGGCTGCCATGGTGGCAGATTTTAAAATTAATTCAAAAACATTTCAAAACTTTATCGCGTCCATTTTAGACTCCGGTGATGTCAGCTTCAATCTGTGTGATCGTGCATAGATTTCCTATTGGGTTGTTTGACGTGGAGTGCATTCAAATCAAAATAAATGTGTGGTAATTCAAACAGACAGAGTAGAAGGATAGAAGGCGCAACAATTTTTTTGTTGTAGTCCACACTCCACTGCACAATGATTGTTTGTATTTAAACCCTGCAAAGTCCATTTTCTATGATGAAGGGCATAGCCCTTTGCAGAAGAAAAAATCTATTGTTCCAAACCACGCAACCCAAAATTCAAGCTTCTGCAACCCAGGCATTAAAACCCCACCAACTGTTTGACTTACTGCACATTTCATTTGATTTGAATGCACTCCACATCAAACAACCCAACAACCAATCAACGCACGATCGCACAAATTGAAGCTAACATCACTGGAGTATAAAATGGACATGATAAAGTTTTGAAATGTTTTTGAATTAATTTTAAATCTGCCACTATGTCAGCCATTGACGAATAGTAGGCCAATCGCATAGTTTAGAGTCCAATCATCCAGGAGGCTAAATGGATGCGATAAATGAATTGAACCATTTTTCATAAAAATGCTTAAAGTCCGCGAAATATGTTTTATGTAAGGTTTTAAACCTTAAGATTTAAATTTTTAATGTTTTTAATGTTTATGTTGCGGCAATACAAGTTTCGATTAAGTTTTATTTCATAAAGCTCACGTTTTAGAATTTTTGGTTATATGTATATGTTCTATAATATATATATTATAAAAATATATATGTTTATAATATATATGTAAAAAACAGTGCTAAATGCGTGGGAGTTTTTGTGTATGCTCGAATGCATAGAAGAAGACAAAGAGTGACTATGCAAGAAAATACATAAAGACAAAGTGTGTGTTAAAACATAGTGCATTTTGACTGTGTAGTAAGCCCGAAGACTAAGGAAAGGAGTGTGTTAAAAATAGTGAGATAGAGAATTTGAAAACACTTTGTTTTGTAGCAGCAGGAGTATTTTTTTTGTGTAAATCCGAAACACTGCAGTTATGAGGAAAGTTCCAAATTTTCTATCAGTTTTATGATTAATGAAATAGAAGTTCTAATCTGTGTGTTTGTAGAGGGATTTTTTTATTCCTCTATGTTAGTAATTGGCATAAATTCCATTAACGTACTTGCCTGTAATTACATTGACTAATATATTGTTACACCTTCCAGATCAGCACATATACGATCATAGATATTCTTGTGATAATTATGTTATCGACATTACATTTATAGCAAAATTTTAATTTTTTTAAAGTTATGTTCCACACACCCCTTTTTTCATCACCTTACTTGGTTACTCACCAATTATTGATTCACCGCCATTATTCAAATCATGTTAAGACAACTTTCTTTAGAAGTATTAATATACAATAAGTAAATTATCTAACTTATGATATTGATAAAAAAAAAATGAACAAGCATCGGGTTCAAAGTTTTCCCATCATAATGTACAATTGTATCTTTTGGTATTATTATATCAACTTCTTCTAGCTTCCTAGATATCGAGATTTCACTTAACAATCATATATGTCATTTAAATTCCTTGCCAACGTGGGTTCAATCATACTTAACTTTCCTATTTGTAATACAATTGTAAAATAAATTGCTTATGAATCATTCTATGATTCAGTGTTGCATATTTATAAATCATAAATATTTCTTGAAGTTGACTATGATCTTACTCACTCATACGTACTAAGATGAGCTAAAGCGTATATCGTTTTTGGATATGAACAATGTTGTTATGATGTGCTTCCACATCTATTGGTGTTGGGAACTCATAAAATGAAATTACCATGTTAATTCCAATTCACAATTCTTAATTATATTGCTTTAATTGTTTTTTATTTTAATATTCTTACGACATATCTCAATTTCACTGGTTCTAGACCCACTATCTTATCTGCTAGTTCTATTTACATTTTTGAACCAGTTAAATGATACAATACTCCATGAATATAGTTTATTCCAATTGATGTACGGTGGTAACCATTCATTTCATGGATCCTTCGTTAAAACTACTCATTAATTACTTCCATGTTGCATCTTGTTTCCATCATTCATGGAATTTGTAGGAGACGACACGAATGCATTGGACTTATTTATATCTAAAGTGTACTATTAACATATACATTTTATCTCCTATTATCATTGTGTTAGTGTTTTTGTGGCAATGGAGTACCAAATAACAACTCCTTAACAATTGGTTATTCCCTGCAAAGGGTCGTATAGATAGTTGGTGTTGTTAGTTGAAAATTACACAAAACAAAGATTTACAAATAGTGAAAACAATTCATCTATAAACATAAACTTAAACAAAAGAGGAAAACACAAAATAATTATCAATGGAGCAACAAGTCAACTTAATAATGGATAAAGACCCCCTTTATTGACTACTGGTGGTAGAAGAATACAATAGAATGCTAAAAACACTTTAAGAGGATCCTTTGAGCTATGAAGCTAAAAATCATTAGTAATGAGGTCCCTTTTCTAAGTCTTTTTGAAAGCTTTTTCTCTCTCTCTCAAAATAAGTGTGAAGACTCTACAATGATGGAATCTTTTTCTCTCACTAAGATGTTGGATTGTTAAGAAGAAATTTGGCCAACATGTTAGTTCTCTCTCTTCCTTTGCTTTGACAATGAAATGTTGTTTTGCTATGATAGCAATTTTTTCAGACTAACAATGTCTCTTATGTTGCTTTTCCCATGGGTTGTTTACATAGAAAATTTTGAACACGTCTTCCCTCTCTTGGTTCGAGAGTGATAGTGACTAAAGAGGAGGAAAAGATGATCCCATTGAGGGCTACATATCTTTAGGGAAACTTCAAGCCAACTTTCCTTGACTGGAAATGTCAGGGAATCCTCTCCCCAACTGTGGGAAGTAGTCCCAAACTATTGGGTTCCCTCTTTCCTTTGACTGCATGGCTTTCAAAGGAAATGTCGCACGACCATGAATTTTTTCTTCTCTTCATGTGTGTGGTCCAAATTTTCCTTTCACAACCTTAGTAGAAGTTTATTTTTTGGTATTTCCATGATTTTTTTAGTTGGAAATTATTTATTTGTATCTTTTACCAGGAAAGTGTAAGTCTCTTTGTAGTGTATGATTTTATGTTGTTAACAGTTTCCCCTTGATGTATGAGATTAGGAACAAGCTTATAACTGAAACACATCACGTTTTTTGGTTCTAATTCATAGTATGAGTAACATATTTGAGAGAGAGAGAGAGAGAGAGAGAGAGAGAGAGAGAATAACTTGTCATGGATATGAGTAGAGGGACCCCTTGACTGAGGAGAAAGGGTGACCATACTCTCTAGGAAACCTGAGTAATAAATAAAAAATGTGTATATAAGGTGGGCATGTCTCATGATCATTATGATGACTCTTTAATAAAATTTGAAAAATATTGGTTTTTTCAAGTCACATTGTAATAGGTGACATGCTGATGGTTGGTGATGATAACTACTAACTCCTCAAGGGAATTTTATTTGCACAAATATACTGAATTTGGTGCTCCCATGCATCGTCTAGGTGAAGCACTATGTGAGTGAGGTGCTTATGTATGCATGGGTTTGCAACTTTTGGAAATTCCCTTGCATTTTGGAATTGGTACTATTGAATGAGATGCTTATGTATGCATGGGTATTTGACTCAATGTCAGAAATGTAACAGTTATGAAGTATGATACCACCTTGACATGAAAACTGGTGTTGATGTCGAATGTCTAGGAGATCGATGAAACTAATGGGAAATTTTGATTCCCATTGTGCCACCCGAGGATGTTACTTAAAGGGAGAACTTATCAAAGGTACTACGTCAATCTTGGAATATGAGTGGTGAAGTCGATAGGAAAGAAGCATCAACCGTCTGAGAAGTGTTTATATAGGGGATCAGGGTTTGTGGTGAAGCAGCTTGTAATGTGGTGGTTTAAAAATACATGATAATGAGAGTTGGATATAGTAATGTTTATGGGCAATTTGCTCGAGGCTAGAGTTGTAATGCTAGTGGTGGAATTCAAAAAAAATTCTTATAAGGGTAGCCTTGGAGTTGGTAGGACATCCAGGGTATGTGTAAGTATGAATTGAATGACATGATTGGGACTCGTTGAAAATGTGTAAGCCCCACAAAGGGTTAATATAAACTACCAGGAGGTATAAAACATAAAAATATGGATGGGAATATTTTTCCTAAAAAATATTTGTACACTTTCCAAAAGAATGTAAAAGTCATTTAAATGTACAAACATAGAGACTGGTGCCCCAAAAAACATATTTGTCAACATAATTGTGCAGGGATGGTATCTATTTGTTGAGGGTAGGGGCCCCATTGGATGGTCTCAACGTGGGGTTGATGAGAAAGATGAAGAGAAGCAAAATTAGGCTTATCTTCAAGGCGTATTGGTGAGGTGGTTCCCGAGCTAGAGTGGGTAGTCATGGATCACGATAATGGATGGGGGTTAATGAATATGGAGGGAGCTATGAGTGGGAAGGATCTATTGACCGACATGGATATTTATCATATGCAATATGAGTTGGTGATAAACATGGTCAAGGTGATGTACCCTAGAGTGCACTTTGGAGAAATGATGTCAGGATATGCAAAGCTTAAAGGAATTATATCATTCTTATTGGTGAATGATACCTGCTCTGGTATTTTTCTATCAGGGTGTTGGTTGAAGCATGGTGTTTGTGATGTACCTGCAATACCCATGGCTAATACCCCAAGTGAAAGCATCTTCTTAAAACATATGAATAATTTGTGATTAACTGAATTATGTGAGTTAAAAAACAAGAGGAGCACCTGATATAATGTTTGTGTGGATTTTAACCCTGTACATAAATTATATGTAAACAAACTCATAAAATAGAAAATAAAACAATAGCGATAACATAAAACATAAAAATATATATACACAGATGTAGTGCCCTCGATCCCAAAATCGGGATTACCATCTTGATTTTTCATTATATTCCTTTAAATGTTACAACACATATATATACATGCTAAAGCATTCATAAAACCCAATACATTAAAACTATAATATAGCATAACCGTGGTTCCCTTGATTGGATCTACAGAATACCATGTGCAGAAAAACATCATGCCCAAAACCATGTGCAACCCCATGTAGAAAACCATAGGCAATTATGCCCACCTAATATAGGGTAAAAAAATAAGAAATCTCAGGAATCTTCCACAGACCCCATGCAAAGGGGATACCACCCCCCAAAATAAACCCCCACCATGTATAGCACAAGCGTAGGGGGTCTTGTTTCCTCCCTCTTACCCCACCCTTCTCACTTGTGGCTAGTCATGGAAATAGTATAACACACACCCAATAGTTCAGGGCATGATATTGATCCTTGTGTCTCTCACAGTTTTGAGAATGGAGGTCTCGAGCTCCTATAATGGGCTCTAGAAAATGGGAAAAAGGGTGATAAATAGGGCTAAGGGGTAAAATATCATTTTGTTTGCACTATAAAGCTTGAGAGATCAGAGCCTGATCATGGATCATTTTTTGTCATTGCGCTAAGTGAGGGTACCAGGGACATGCATGGGGAGAGACATGTATTAGATTGTACCATATCCCTTTTATTTTTAATAGCTATTGGGTAGGTAGGTCGTACAGAGATCCCCTATACGGATTTTTAGCGTTCATTTTTTAGGGCCCTGCAGGTCACTCAACTAGAATTTTGCGGTCAGCACATGAACTTCTGAGGTTCACATGAGGACACTAAACAAACAAGCCCCTCAGTCGTGTCGTCGGTGCCACTGAGTCATGATAAGCCACGACGACACCAATTTGGGGTCGTCGTGGCTTGGTCACTTGACCATGCGTGGGTCATGATTCTCTGTTTGACACAGATACGCATACTATGCCTCTATGTTAAACAAAAACGTGTAGACATGGTTTGGTGGTCTTTTTGGCCTTTGGTGAGAGAGACACACACATCATGTGTCTTTTCAAAACACAGGTGTACGATGTGCACACTAGTTAGATATAAGAAATTTTGTATTTTTTCTAGATTGTGAAGCCAACAAATTTATTTTTAGATATCCTTGATGGGAGGATGATTTGGAGAGAGAACAATTGGGTGATGTTGCCTTCTATAGTGGCGGAGCACTCAACAATAAAACCCAACTTGTCTTGATGGGGGTTACTTTCATACTTAAGTTTATTCATAGCTCCATCTTGAGGTCGTAAGATATTTCCTGAGCTTTTTGATTCACTACTGGGATGATGAATGATAGATGGTGGTGGTTAGGAGGGCCAATTTTCTCATATCATCCGAAATTGATGTTTATTTTGTGGCTAGATTATTTCCTCATGGGGAGGCTTTACCCTATCCACTGCTAGCTGGGCATGTGGACATCCGTCGATGGGTCGAGCATGAGGGCCCCTATGGGCCTAATTCTATTGAGGAGGGATGTATCCAAGCACCCTCTATTTTTGGATCTAACTGAGTGAGATGATATTTCTATGTTCGTTCGGTTCACGAGTTCAACATCCCCCCATAGAGTATCAGGGCCTGAGATAACGGTCCTCTAGCAGTTGCAGGCGGTTCATTTCTTTGACTGGGCTCGATTTTCCTATTGGGGTATGACGTCCCAACTCAAGCAGGTGAAGAGGGGTGAGCTTTATTTTTTTTTATATGCAAAATTTTTTTGTAGCATCATATATGAGAGGGTGGTTATGCTCCAACCCTCTCTAGCAATGGCGCTTGGGCCTCCTAGGGACCCGCACAGACAACAATGGGAGTCGAGGATGCCACGAGCCAATGGTGGAGCTGCAGGGCATTACTAGAATGACACCATGGAGGGTTTTTTTAACTCCAGCCCTCAGTTTATTTTGGAGTTTCCATACCATGGTGTCGACCTCCTAGGGGACCTAAATATGGGTCTTCCTCCTCGTGATTCATGGGGACTAGTAAGTATGATATTTTTGATTTCCGCATTTCTAGATATTTTACATGTATAGATGTGTTTTATATGATTACATTATACAATTATTGCCTACTTGAAGATGTGGGGCCTTAGGGATGACCATTAGCCTACTTGGTGGGAAGTTAACCTTGATGCATTGGTGTCACAAGAGCGACACTCGTGCCCAGAGACCGAGAGATGCGAGGCTTCCTCTTAGGCCTATGTGACACATGCAGAAGCATTGGTTGGATATTGGTGGACCCTTCGGGGAGGGGTGTAGTGTGGAGACAGTCGAGGACGTGAAGCGATGATGCAGGAATTATTAGGCAGCAGAAGCTTAATTAGCATAAGTGGAGGTCTAGCTGCAAGATTTATGAGACACTTCGAGTAGGATTAAGTCCTTGAAAAGTGGTATTCCTAATGGGGGATATGATGAATTGGTGGAGATATTCATGGAGATGGCGATGGCGCGTGAGCGGGCGCATTAACCAACATTGTGTTGCAGATCTTGGTGGTGGCCACAAATCACACCATTCGGCTCTTGGTGCAGAGATTGGTCCACCAGACTAGAAGGGAGGGCCTTGGCCCTAGAATTATTTTTTATGTATGTACCATGGTAAGCACCCAATATGAAGATTCTCCCCTACTTTTTCATGAAATATTTTTTCCTGGATATGAGCCAACAAACTCTTTTTTTGTGTACTTGAACACATATATTTTTGAGATATATATATGCAAGATGCGTTTTAGTGGGTCTCATGATGTGTACATGTTGATACTTTATGGTGTATTTCATGTTTCGTTATTTATATATTTTTTGAATATATGTAATGGATATTGATACTTTTATGGTCGATGGTATACATGTGATATATTATAGTCTAGGATTTGGTTAGCTATGCGATCAACTATGTGACTTTGATCTCTTGTTATATGTGTAAATGCGATGTGATAAAAAATTTGGGATAATATTTGTGCATACAAGCATTTCCCAAAGAGGTGTGGATCATGCACCTAGAAGGTTTGATTAACTATGATTCAACTATTTGGGAATCAAGGAAGACATGAAAATGGTGAATACATTGGAGGGAGTCATTGGTTAAAAGGCCTATGATGCAATCATATTATGCTTTAATCTTGGTGGCTAACCCAATGAAAAGTCCATTGGAGAGGAAAGGTGTCCGGTTAGGAGAGTATATGTCCCAAGCTGCAGCAGCTAGGTTTTGCAACCATAGAGAGGTGTCATCAAAAAATATGTAATGATATATTGGAGGAGGTTCCATCTGTGACACGGGATGAGAGAGAATTTTTAGAGAAAATCCATGATGAGGTGATCGTCATAATTTTTTTTTTATGGTGCATACATATTTATTCAATAGAACTTAGGGAATTTCTTTATGGATGAATTTTTTTGAGGTAGAGCCCATTGACGAAATTTTTTGGGCATGTCCCAATGGTTTTTGATAAAATGTATGCCCCCTTGAGGAGGAATTTTTTGATAATATATGGACCCTTCCATAATGTCTTAGAGTTCCTAGGTCCTAAAGCTTCTTGGGTGACATCATAGTGGAGGACTAATTCTCCCTCAGTGAGTTATCAACGACAGTTGTTGCAGTCAAACAAGGCTTTGACCCTCTTTTTGTGGGCTTCATTATGTTATAAAGACTCTAATAGAATTTCATCGACCAGTTCTAACTGTACCAAACCGTTTCTCTAAAGATTTATTATCAGTCAGAAGTTTGATAGCCGAATGTATGATGGGGATTTCACTTTAAATTGGAAGGGTGTGAACCATGTTGATGCTCTTATCGATGTATGGTACGACCTTAGGGTTAGGAACACCATGTGCTGCCAATTGGTTTGGTGATTATTCACCATGTGATGTAACATTGTTTTGAGGAATTTTTTGAAAGCTTCTACCTAACCATTATATTGGGGATATTATGGTGAGGAAAACATGTGAGAAAAAACAAGGTGTTGGGATAATTTTTATAGTATTTCATTCTCAAAAATTTTCCCATGATCTTATACCAATTCCTTGGGGACACTGAACCGTGTGATGACATGGCTCAATAAAAATCATGCGTCGGTTTCCGTAGTGTTGTTATATGTAGGATTGGCTTACTCCCACTTGCTGAAATAATCAACAACCACAACTATGTATTTTTGGTTGCCAGATGATGGGTGGTTTCATGCCATGAACTCTATGCCCCATTTTTATAAGGGGCCCGCTATGAATATTGGGTGAAGGGAAGCTGGAGGAACTCACACCTTATGAGAATATAGTTGCAATCACTCAGATATTTTGATTGCTTCGATGCAATCTTGAAAGAGGTTGGGCTACAAATAACCAACGTGTAGGAATTTTTGAGCGGTGTCCATCCCCGAGAGGTGGCAACCACGAGCCCCACTATGAAATTTATTCAAGACATGCTCAACTTGGTCCTGAGTGAGGCACCTATGAATGATGGTGTCGACGACTCTTCGATAAAGAACATCCCCTAGAAGGAAGTAACAGGGAGGCTGATTGCATATGCACCTTCGGTCATCACAAGCGAGCCGAGGTTTGAACTTTTGAGTTCATAAAAAGTGTAGGATATCACCTTACCAAGGGTCATCCATTGATACTAAGAAAATATTTTCATCTAGTAGTGCATCATTAGCAGGGAATCATTGGGTCTCTGTTGGGAAATTCACAATGAATTTGGTGAGGATGAGCACATTTTTACTTTTAGGGGAGATAAAATGTAGATCAAATTATTGCAGTATAAGTGCCCATTGGGTTTATTTTTTATTCATCCTGAAATGAGTGAGAAAATATCACATAAGGTTGATAGATCTTACGACAATAGTGGTTCGAATGATGATATTGTGTCCATGATTTTGTACTATATGTACTAGGGCTAAGCTTGTTTTTTCTTATGGCTCATACCAATGTCGACCCGGATAAGTTCTTTCCCACATAATAAATTATGTTCTCACTATTCTATGGTCTTTCCTGGACTATTAACCCAGTAATGGCTAAATCTAATGCAGATAGATATAAGTTGTATTTTTATTGTGATAGGGTGGGCTAATAAAAGGAGATAAAGATAATGTATCCTTTAAAGCTTAAAATTATGTGTGAGCCTATACATCCCATTGGAAAGGGATGTCTTGACCAAGGAGATGCAATGATCCTTGCGCATAAGTAGCATAGTTGGGACAAAGTGTCGTAAAAAAATGGCCTTACCCTGCAATATTTGTAGCTGCTTCAATGTTTTTGGAGGTGCTACTTATTTTATTTCCTATAGTTTCAGAGGGTCGACTCTAATAACATGTTGGGAGACGATGAATCCCAACAATATTCCAGCATTGACATAGAAGACACATTTGAGAGGGTTCAAGCGTAGGTTATATTGTCGACATCATTGAAAAACTAAGAGGAGGTATTCCAAATGGTTATCAAGCATATTGGAACGTATAGTAAGGTCATCCAAATAGGTGAGGATGAGACGAGTTAAGTCATGAAATATGTAATTCATGGTCGACTGGAAGGTTGCGCCAAAATTTTTAAGACCGAACGACATAAATTGGTATGGGAAGGTACCCTAAGGGGTAGTATATTTGGTTTTGTATCTCTTCATATGACGAATCTAGATTTGATTATACCCAGAGAATCCATCCATGAAGGATACGGCCTCATGACCAATGAAAACATATATGACTTTGTCAATGAATGGTGTGGGATAATTGTCTTTGGAACAAGCTATGTTTAAATCTCGTAAATCGGTACAAACAAGCATGGTGGGATGTTTATTCATGATAGGTACAGGGTTAGAAACTCAACACATGTAAGTGATCGGATAGATAAATCCATCTTTGTGGAGTTTATCTATTTCTTGTTTGATTGCTTCTGTCATAGAGAGGTGTAATTGACATTTTTTCTACCAGAAGGGATGGGCATGAAGCCACGTGTTAATATGGTGTTCCATAATGGTGGGACTGATTCCTAGAATCTCCGAGTTATCCCATACGAAAATATCCCTATATTCTTGCTATAAGGAGGTGTATGAGGCTACTTATTCTGGAGATCATGCTACCCCTAGTGATATTTCTTCGACCTTTCCAGGTTTTTTCGAAATTTTTACCTTAATGGTAGGTGAAATATTTGACATGTTTCCTTCCTCAAATGCATCAGGCACTGGGATAGGATTTTTGAGCCAACGCACCTTCCATGATGGCAGGAAATATTTAGATTCAATGGTGCAAATATAGTGGGTTGGTGTGCTAGTAGGCACAAACACTTTTTCAGGTAAAAAAAATGAACTATGGTGCATGGCATCCCATAAAAATTCAAGTTTCATTATGGCTTCTATAATATCTTCATCTGAGTGAAAATATTATTCTAAAGTTGAATTGGCTTATGTGAGCTCATAAGGAGGGAGTTTGGGCCTAACAGTGCTCGTTGACAAGAAAGAATGTGATTTAGCGGTTGATGCCATAGAACCAAGTGAAGTTGACAATGTGCAGATAGGATGGGTCTATATCGTCATTTGTGTTGCTACTGGTTAATTAGTTTTAACAGTCTAGACACCATAAAATGATGACTAGAAAACAAGAATCATGGTTCCCATGAATGATGAGATGAAACATATGTGATTTTGTGTGTCGTGAGAATTAGGTGGTGGAAGAATTTCCATAATGGTTGGTTTATAGTGAGTGGGAAAAAGTTCCTGTGACCTTGTTGGCATACAAGGGGAAAAGGTTTCATCTCCAATAGGAGGCTGGCACTAAATCCTAAAATGTCAAAATGTTTACAACATAGGGAATGCTTCTATACTACGAGAGCTACTGGTGAAAATATCGCACACATGGAAAGTACTAATTTGAGTAAATGGTATGCTAGCCAGTACTGCTCATAGCATAAGACAACGAGGCTTGGTTAGGGTCATTAGATGGGGAATTTATGAGTGCTTTCCATCTTCAGGTATTATTTTTAGCATGGTGTGGATTCCTAGGGTGGTTTTCGTTTAATGTTTCCCTGGCTATTCTTACTCGTGTAGGATATTGATAGTTATTTGTGTGATGAAGCTAAGATCATATTCAACAATAGAAACATGTGATTTTCTCTTGGCTGAAAAGGTGAATTTCGGGGATAGGGGTTACTATGTGAAGAATATCAGTAAATTTTCCCAACTGTCAACATTGGCTAGCCAAGTGATTGTGTTTATCACAGAGGTCATATGCGAGGGTTTATTTAGACCACACAATTTTTGGGTGTTTGGCCTTTTTCCCATATCTAGATAGGAGATGGTGAGATGAGGTTGATATATTTCCGGTTTGTTTTTTCTCCTAAAACATGCATAAGATGGACCTATATACTTCATCCCTTGGGCTGTGGTGTCGTCCAAATATTTTGTGTCCAAGATGACTAAGTCATAGTTTTCAAGGAAGATCCAAGGCATGAAGTATAACATAGAGAGAAATAGGGATAGGTGGGGAGACTGTCGCATGTGATGGTTACTTGCACAAATCTGACAAGTATGACATGTAGGTCTAGATATCATTCTTTGGGAAACATGGTTAACTATGTACTATCAGTTAAATTCCCTTAATCTATGGCATTCTTTTATCAAATGGATAGGTTCATCACATAAAGCAGAGACTGGGGTAGGAGGTGTAAACTCCATTTTCCTTCTTGTTGTTTGCAGGGTTTGGTGAGGTAGGTAAGAGCATGAAGTTCATTTCTCTTATACGTATAATATTGTCTTGGATCCATCCTCAGCTATCTTCATGGCCATTGCGGATGGATCTTGGGAATTGGATTGCACGAGTGCGTGTAATGAATCTCTATACCAAGGAATTTTGGGGAAATGAAGCACATAATTCTTGTATTCCATGGATATAGCACATGCATGGTTGATAGGTAAAGCCTTTCCATGTATAATTATGACCTTCTCTCTAGTAGGTGGAGTTGGGGTTACAATCGTACTTTGAGCAAGTAGGAGATATTTTAACTCTAAATCTAGGCAGGTGTTGGTAAGATGGCCAACTATGTTTCATAAAGCGTAAGGTGGAGGTGTCATAGGAATATTATGGGTATCCACCTTCTTCCCTTTTTTCATATCCTTTATAGTGGCACCATATGGTGTTGAAATGTGTGCTTCCTCAGTTACGATGACCTATTGGGAATCAATAAGAATGACACATGTAGAGGTGATACCTAAGTTTCCTAACATGGCCGGAGGGGCCAAATACCAGACCGATATCACGAGAGCCATATTTGGAAAATTAAGTGGTTTTGATACTTGGCGCAAGACGAAACCATGTGAAGGATATAGAAATAAAATTTGGATGATGCCATATGGGAGGAATGTTGAATCAATAGCGATGATAGTCAAGGTATCTCATGTTGGTTCCTGAATCAGTTGCGTGTTTGATGAACTCATCATGAGCATCACATATCTTGCAGTTGTTGGAGCCTCCCTTGGCAACATAGGGGGTTCTGTAGGGTATGTTCCGAGGAGAGAGGATTGTTTAAATTGACAGGGATAAAATTGTTCATATGGTAGAACGTCTTCAAGGGTGGTTACTAGCTTCTTCTCGTAATATATGAGTTGGTCGATAGTAATGACTTTCCCATCATGGGTAAAAATCATTACTACAAATATCGAGGATGCTACCACAGTCATTGCGTACATATAACTACAACCAAGATGAATGTTATAATCCAACTGTGCATCCAAGACTTCAATGTCAATGAGCACAGTCTTTCTAGCAAGATGTATTGGTATGTCTTGGAATAGACCTGTAGGAGCAGAAAGGTGCTTGTCATATTCTCTAAGCATAATGTCATATGGTTTATGTTCCGAAGATCCTAACTTCTACCAAACCATTTTTCACATGATACATGTGGACACTCCTTCGTCGACGATGCAACTATGAATGGTGATGTTTTGAATTAAAACCAAAATTTGAAAGGTGAGTAGAGAAGGGATTCATGCGCTCAGTTTGTCTTGGTAGAAAAACATTAAGTGAGAATAATAAGGGTTGATTGTGCCTAATGTCGAAAGTAGTGTTTTTTGTTGGGGTGGGAAATATTGCAAGACTTCTGATGCTGACAGGGTTGAAGGAGATTGACCCAAGTATTAGAATATGTTGTAGCTGTCACCAGCCTTCAAATTATGTCCAGTGCGCCTAAAGGGACATTTTACCATTTTTGCCATGGTTTATATAGGTATATGAGGAATGGTCAACGGTGCTATAGGCATGGTCGTGCTTGAGGTGGATGGTGGGTATCTCGGGGAGCTTCATAATTTCTATTTTGCATTTACAGGAGAATGTCTTCTCCTACCATGAAAATATCACACATAGAGTTGTTATGGGGGTTCCATCTAGGGGTATTTTTCTAGGGTGTTTGATGTTGTTGAGTATTAACCATTCCCTGATGTGGGAAAGGTTCCTGCATTACTGAAGTTTGATGGTTTTTTCCTCCTTTCCCCCTATTACCCTGAATTGTTTTCAACTCAAGGAGCTGAGGACAATGGTGGGTGTAATGACCACATTCCCCACATATGGAACAAGAATGATTCTTCCTTGGACTAGTGGTATTTTTTTTCCTTTGCAAGCTATTTTTGGTTTTTTCCCAGTTCTGATTTCAGTTGGGGTTTCCCATAGTCAACATTTGTGCGGGGCGTTATTGATTGCTGCCCCTCTGACAAGGTTCTCCCTTTGGTTTTCTATTTGGTTTTCTCTTTGGTTTTTTCTAACCAACATTAGGTGGATTGTTTATATTCGCTTGGTTAAAGGATGGTTGTTTTTTAGCATGGGAGGGTTTCACGAAATTAACCCCTGTGTTATTTTGCACTGGTGGGATATCTTGTTGTTGTGAAGGGAAACAAGAATATTCGTTTTCTTATCCCTGATTAGTGTATGCATTCTAGGATTTGAGCCTTATTTATGTGTTCCTAGAGGAGTAATTGTTTCCCTCTGGGGAAGGGTATGGTCCTCCCTGTGGGAGATGATATTGGTTAACCCCGTTGACCAAATTTTGTAACGGTGCGGGTTGATTGGGGTAGTATCCTTTATGTGGTGTGTTTTATGTAGCATCAAATGATCTGATACTAAATGAGTAACCAAGATACTGGTAGGTGTTGTTGGGTTGAGTTTGGATTAAGGATCCTATCAATCCTTCAGCAGTATACTATGTGCCTGGTGTCTCTTTATAAGTTTGCAGGCCCGGTGCATCTAGAAGAACTTGATAGATATATCTAGATTGGGTGTATATAAGCTATAGTTGTTGAAATTTTCTAATGGATTCTTCCTCATTATCCAGGGTTGAATTTTCCACATTCTTTGAAATTTTTGATGTGAGACATCTCAAAAATAAGTCGAACAGGACATTATCTTCAAATTGTGTTTTACACAAGCTATGGCATTTCCGCCACTTATGGATATGATTTGATATGTGTGTAGCAGGTGTTTGTTCAAAGTGAGTGAGAAGTTCCAGGCCTGAACTAGGAGTTGGAAGAATGTGAGGAATGTTTTAGGTAAAGAACTAAAGCTTCCATGTGACGCAGAAGGCTAGTCAATGTACCATTTTGTTGCAATACTATTCGTAAATGGTATCATCTATAATACTATTCGACGAGACCCACAAGTGAAAAGTCATGGCATGGTTTTGTGGCTCTTCCCCCTACTTTCCTTCAAATTTTTGAATGTCCAAAGGGAGCTTGGTGGGTGTAGCTAGGAAGTTTATGTCATGCTTAATTTTTCATTCATTAGCTCGCTTAGATATTGTAGGTTTAAAGAAGCTAAGAAATGTATTTGTGAGTTATCCACCATTGCGAATAAGTTTCAGAAAGCTATATGAAAAGGGGTCCTCTATGGGGAGGTCTGAGGAGGACTACCCTGGTGGGTTTTCCTAGGAATATCCAAAGGAGTGGTACGTGGGCCCCTAAAATTGGTATATATTGGTGACCCTTATGGAGTTGCAAAGTTTTTTTTTTTGGGAGGGTCCCAAGAAAATTTTCCCCGATAAAGGAAGACCATATAATGGAAATTGTATGATGTCCTCTATGCCTAAATGGCAAGAGGCCTTGCACACCTCCTGGTAATAAGAGGAGGCTTAAAAAATGTATATATCGATGGCGATCCATGGGGTCCCCTACTTAGGGAATGGGATATGTATCAATGAAATATAATCACATGTATAAAACAAAGAGAATTGGAAAGGTTACTTTCCTTTTAGATTCAATCTATGTGATAAATCAAGTGTGAAATGGTTTTTGTTTGTTTGTGTTTGATAAAAAATATTATATAGGCATAATCGTCCTTGCCACTCTCAAAGTAATTGGGCCTTGTAGAGATATATTTTGATGGGTCTTATTGAAATGTCCCAGAGGAACTAGCGGCACCTTCCAAAAGATGAAGAATCAACCAAGGTAATGGAAAATGAAGATCAAGTGTTGCCAACACCATCACCTATAGGGAAAGGATGCCATATATTTTTTCCACTAAAGTACCTTTGTCCCACATGAGCATTTGAGTGCTTAGGTTCTTGGTAGTCAGTTACTAGTACCAAGCACTAGATGGGTCGTCTAGCCCCAAAGAGTACTGCACCAACTGGACCTAAGTCAATCCCCCTCTTAATCGGGCCTCCGTGGGATGATTGAAGGACTTTAAGCTCCCTAATATTCAACTTCTTTGCTTCATAGATGTAGCATGACCATGGCGAATTATGGCATGCCTACCCCGAATGGTCGTAACCTGAACTATTAATTATTTTATTACCCCTGTGGGGAGAGTTAGTTGGTTCAAGTTATGGTTGTTTTTGGTTGTATGACTTTTCTTAGCATGTGAGTTGGTAAGAAAAGGTAAGCTAAGTACAAAAATATTTGTGAATCAGATGCCTTCATATACAAAGCTTACAAATTCTTAATGTGTGGAAAAGTGAACACAAAAAGTTTGATAATATGCGGATATGCGATGATCCGTTACTATATCCCTCTAGTTACAATAAGTTTTGATTTTTCCTGTCATGAAAAGAGAAGTGATGTGTGGATAATGGGTTGCTTACACTTTTTCCTATTACACTATGTCGAATTGCAGGGAGATGGGAAACTAAAATTCTTTGAGAAAGCATTCATATGCAAACCCATGTTTTCCTAAAGATCCAAGGGAAGAAGGGATTAGTTTCTTTCAGTACTAATGCTTGGTCCTAGTCCCAAAACTAATGAAAATAAAAAATAGCTTTGTTAAGTAGAAATATTTGTGGATGATGGGCCACTTCCTCCTTTACTAATTAAACTATGTGATTTGCAGACAACTTTGGAAAAATAGTTTGTAAAACATATGTGGAAATTAGCCACTTAATCTCTCCCTAATTAATATATGTGTGTACTTGCAAATATAAATGAAAATAAAAATACTCTAATTCTCCACTAATTAAGGTTAGCATGGCATTCAGACAAACTGAATAGAGAATAAAAAATGTAGAGGTAAAGGAAGTTCACTAAAGGATGCCAATCATCTAAGAAAAAGGAAATGCAAGACTTCTTTATTTTTTTCTTTCTTGCGACCACGCGGGTTTAGCCGACACATACATGTGCCATAATAGAGTTAGAGAAAAAGACACACAGATGAGTACAAAGAATTAAAACTCAGAATATAAGGCTCAGAAAAAGTCCCAAAGGTCCTGAAAAAATTCCAAAGATGTATTAGGCTCCTTGTAGAGTGGTTATGCAGAGAGGAGGTCCTACAAAAACAACTATTAGAACAATGAAAATAACCTAGTGGAGTCACAAATTATGTGTTAGTGCTTTTTTGGCAATGTAGTACCATATAACACCTCCTTAACAATTGGTTGTTCCCTGCAAAGGGTCATAGAGATAGTTGGTGTTGTTAGTGGAAATATTTAAACAAAATAAAGCATTGAAAAAAGTGAAAATAATGAATCTATAAACTTAAAATTAAACAAAAGAGACAAACAAAAAATAATTCTCAATGGAGCAACAAGTTAACATAATAATGGAGAAAGAATCCATTTATTGACTGCTGGTGCTAGAAGAATAAAATAAAATTCTAAAAGAACTTGAAAAGGATCCTTTGAGATATGGAACTCAAAATCCTCATTAGAGAGGCCCCTTTAATCATTCTCTTTGCAAGCTTCCCCTATCTCTCAAAAGAAGTGTGAAGACTCTCCAATGGTGGACTCTTCTACTTCCACTAAGATGTTGGATTGCTAAGAAGAAATATGGCCAACATGCTATAGATCTCACTTCATTTGCTTCAACAATGAAAGTTCATGTTCCTCCGATCGAAATTTTTCCAACATAACAATGTATCATGTTTTTCTTCTCCCATGACTTGCTTATATAGAAAATTTTGAACCCATCTTCCCTCTCTTGGTTCAATAGTGATAGTGACTCAAGAGGAGGACAAGATGATTCCCTTGAGGGTTTCATATCTTTAGGGAGATTTCAAGTCAGTTTTCCTTGACTAGCAATGTCATGGAATCCTCTCCCCAAGTGTGGGAAGTGGTCCCGAACTGTTAGGTTCACTCTTTGCTTTGACCGCGTGGCTTTCGAAGGAAAATCTGCACGGTTGTGCTTTTTTTCATTTCTTCTAGTGCGTTGTCCAAATTTTCCTTCAACAACCTTAGGAGAAGTTTAATTTTTGGTACTTCCATGATGTCTTCAGCTAGAAAATATTTATTTGTACATATTACTAGAAAAATTTAAGTGTCTTTTGTAGTGTAAAATTTTGTGGTGTTAATAATCACTATTGTCGATATCTGCCATATCAATCGCTACTACTTAGTTAGTAAAATAATTTCAACCCACAAAGAATGTGTTTTTTACTCTCAATTATTCTATATCCCTGATACATTATATGTATCTTTATTTACATATCAGAAGGTATTGACTCATTTATTTCTCTTTCTAATATCTGTACACTTTATTCTGTATATATTCCCCCTTTTTGTTCCATTATAAGTCTCAAAATTTCTCTTTCCCTCCCTCAGCTAAATTATTGGTTGACATTCTGTATATGCACAAGGGATAATTTATACCAAGTAGGAAATTTATTCCTAAGCTCTTAAGTCTTATTACCAATAGTATATTTGTTATTTCAAGCATCCATATTAGAGGGATATTTTAAAATATATTCATAATTTTCAAGCTTGTGTCAAAACACACACACACACACACACACATATTCCACAAAATGTCCTTACGACTGGAATAGGTAACCATTATACAACCACCCTAACCCTTTTTGGTAACACCTTGCATTTTTTCCTAACACAACCATTGGATATTTATGATTTTTTCCAAGTGTAGTTCTTGATTATTTAGTTATTTTACTTAATTTACACATGTATAAGCCTTCTTATTAGTTATCCATACACTTCCTTATTCTCACAAACCACATTTTTTTCTTCTCTGTTCATTATCCCAAGGTCATGGGAGTTAATTTATTAATTAACATGTGTTAATTCTTAGGTTGTACATATAGTTTTCTATTCACCTAATGCGCCCATTTTTTTTTTCTGGGGTTAAGGGTATCCAAACTGATAATTCAACTAGTATTATGTTAACATAATTTTTGTAAAAAAATGTTTCTATGATATATTTCAATTTTATAGTACATAATTCTTTACTTATTATTTTCATGACATTTCATACAAAAATTCAGTTGATTCCTTAATATGGTTCATTGCTAGTTTTTAATCAATAATTTATGCCTTTAATTTTTTTAACAACAAGGGTGAAAAAGTTTATCATAATTGAATTTTCTTCACTAAATAACACTCATTAGAAAACACAACATAATATGCATATTCTATTACCATTTTCCTTGGTCAAGTCATAGTGTTAAACCTTTCAGCTCTGATACCACTAGTAACATACCGAGATTTATTATTATTATTTAGACCTAGATAAGAAATATGATACCCATATACTATGGTTCATAGGGAAATATGGATGGTTTTAGTGTTTTAATTATAACGCATAGCATATATATCTTCTATATTCGATTTAGCATGATAATATTACTAGGAAACTATAGTTAATGAAATTATTTTTTGAATTTCATTCATTGCGGTGTCATTCGAAATCTCGTGAAGCTCATTGTTCCTCTGAAATATGGCATCATGATAGCACCGGGAAGGGTGAGATCAGATTTATGACCCTCAATGACTATGGTTTCATAAACGACTTACAATGGATGAGGTGGCTACATGGTAACCACCTTCCCGCTCCAGCACCTCCAGCAATTCCCATTCTCTCCTAGCCTGATGTGTGTAATGACTCTACAGGTTGGAAATTTTCGCTTCTTCTTATCCTTCTTTCATTCCACTTTATGCTGTGTACTTGCACATATAAGTAAATAATTTTGTATAGTGACTAGTCTATTCCGTGATTGTCCTTTTTAGTATGTTTCCCATTTTTTTCTAAGCAGTACCCTTTTGTTGTTTTTCTTTTCGATAGCATATCATTTAGCACCAAGATTTCGGGTCAGCTAACTCTTTGGAAAATGCTCTGCTTAGGGTTGCAGAGCCCAAATGCCGATGGACCCCTCTTAGGTTTAATTTTTCCTTACGTTATCCAAATACTCTAATTATCCATTCTGACCTCTTTATATTTATTCCTTGAATATTTTAGAGAAAATCCTAATGATTTAAGGTGTTAGGTGTAACATTGGAAGCGTATGAGTAAATAAGTACGGCTTCAGGTAAAGCCCATTCACAGTGGAAACCATAAGTCAAATCCTTTGCAGTTGGTAATTGATATGTTGACCACCTATTTTTTTAGTATTTGTATCCTCCTACAGGTGAGGCTAGTTAGTCGTGGCTTTTGCAACTCACTTACGATGATTGAATTTTCACAAGACTTATTCTCACAACTTACCCTAGTTGTTTTACAGGTGTCGAGGACTGGGATTTCATTAATTTTCTTCCGTTGACGGTCTTCAGATCTGGCATAGCTATTGTAATTGTAATTCCAAGGTTATCACAATATAGTGAACTTTTGGTTATCTACAGATGGAGAATCTAGCGTCCATTACTCTTATGCTACTTCCTTTCAGTGTCACAACTGTACCTGTAAAACAACTTACCCTAGTTGTTTTACAGGTGTCGAGGACTGGGATTTCATTAATTTTCTTCCGTTGACGGTCTTCAGATCTGGCATAGCTATTGTAATTGTAATTCCAAGGTTATCACAATATAGTGAACTTTTGGTTATCTACAGATGGAGAATCTAGCGTCCATTACTCTTCTCTCTCTTCACCTCAGTGTCTGGCTGTACTGGTACAGTGAATTCTTTGAGTATGACCATAATTTTCATGAAATTAAAGTTGATCCTACGAATACTCTAGTCAAGTTATAATTCCTCTTTTCTAGTAGGCTTTTTTTTTTCTACTTTAAATATGACACCTACCAATTTATCAAAGAATCCCTGAGTAAGTGTTCTCTGTTTTTAGAGACATAGTACCTCATTCTTCATGTAGTTTCAATGTTATCCATCAAAACTAACAATTTAGATATATTCTTCTCATGTGAGGAATGGTGAAGCTCCTAATGGAGGTGTTAGACCATTTAGTTCCTTCCCAATAGTTTTTGCTCAGTTTGAAGAAGAAGCAAATTAATTCCATTACTCTACCTTCAGGTTTTTCATTATTTGTTATTCCATTAGTTGATCTTGTAATTTAGCAAAGCATGAATAAAAATGATGTGTAATTATTTCTTTTTCAAGTGAGAGATGAACGGAGTCCTTAGCATGGCCCCCACCTAGTTCTATTAATTATATACTCATTCTTTAAATAGAAATAAGCTTACAACACAATCAACACAATGATAAATGTCCTCACACTTTAAGGAACCCTTATTTGGTTGATATTTGATTTAATTTAATAGGGTTGTTGCATTTATTTTCTTATTTATGATTATGTGATGTTATGAAACTAAGAGTAATTTCTGTTTCTTACCTATCATTTTATTTACTTATTCATATATATATATATATATATATATATATATATATATATATATATATATATATGCCTATGATGGTCTCAGGTTGTATATGCTGACTTTTATTTTTGTGATTTACAATAAACTTATAATACAAGTATATATATTCATTTTTGTATTTCTTATTGTTCATAGAACTCATACTATGCCAAAAATTTATTCCAAAGTTCCTCTTGATTTCCTGTCATAGACTCAAGAGATTCAGAGTGGCCCGCACTCGCTTACCTCAATTCTAAAATTTGTAACAATAGACTCTGAATTAGTTCCTAGTGTCTAGTCTCAATGAATGAGTCGAGGAACTTAGCGACTCCAATTATTTTAACATAGTTTTACATTTCCATTTTTTTTTGGGTATCATAATGATCACGATGAATTTTAACCTCCCAATTTTTGTTATAACATAGAGGGTCTGATACCGAGTTCCTCTATTACGACTATATCTTAGGTCTTCGTGTTATTCTAACATCAATATCTAGATATACATATATGAACAAAACGAATATTGTTTCGAGTTTGGACTTTAGGTTGCAGTCTTGAAACTATCTAATTCAAGAGAGTAAATTATAATACTTAATGCAACAATACTTTTATATCTCATAATCCATACTTCCATATCCATTTATCCATTACAAATTTCCATCAAATAAGTTATATCGTTACTCCTTAACTAGTCATGTTACATGGATAACATAACTTTCCCATTTTACCAAAGTCACAAAAATTATTTAAATAAAGATATTTATACTTATTTAAAGAGTGAAAATGTGAAGTTGGGTTACCCTTTTTGCCTCTTTTTTGAGAAAAAAAGTATCATTTTTATAAGCTCTTCAACTTTCTGCAACCTAAAACAACTTTTTTGTTTAGAATTTCATTTTACTATAAAAATAAAACTTGTCATAATTTTTATTAGCATTCTGTTACTTAATTTTTCGAATTTTTTTATCCACATTTCATATGTCAACTTAATATTTCTTTGAGTATGTGTTCTTTAACAATCAAGGGATTCATAAAAATTCATGTTGAGAAGTGTTGGTGTATTCTTTCATAACTTGTTTTTTTTTTGAGAAAAAAATGCGTTGAAACAATATAGACATATGTGTATTCTTTGATAACTTGTTTTTTTTGAGAAAAAAATTCGTTGAAACAATATAGACATATTCTACTTTGTTATTGTTATATTTACGAAACGAGCTGATGCATATCATAATTACTCTAATTTTTTGAACTGAACAAATATGAAAAAACTGCATATTTTAAATAGATTTCAGTCCGCGTTAAGTTTTTCAGCATATTAGTTATAAACTAAAAATCTAAAAACTACCCATTACAAACGACGGACCAATATAATGCACCATAAATTTTTCAATTTTTTTACAGTGTATTTTGGGAGATACAAAATTTTGATTTTGCAGAAATTTTTTGCACCCATTTTATTACAAAATTAATTAAAATTAGTAAATATCTATGGAATTCCATAAAATTTATATCTCCTGAAAGTAGATTGAATTCTGCAAATTATAGCGTTGATTCTGAAAGCTAATTCATAAAATTTGATGGAGTTTAACCATTCCAAAGTTGAATAAATGTGTTCACAACTGAGTTGTAGCGTAGTTGCAAACGTTTTAGCTCAGTCGAATTTTTGTAGTAGTCTAACCAAACTTTTTCACCGCCCCATCCCATTAATTTTAACGCCAAACAAAGTTTAGCCAAAATTTTATCAAAATTTTGGCTTAACTTTTGGTTTCAAATTTTGTTGGCTAGAAAAAAATTGATAAAGCCCCTCCAAAAAAAAAAAATTAAAAATAAATAAATAAATAAAAATTAAAAAAAAAAGTCACAACTCTATAAATAGCCGAAAATGGAAACATTATTTTCACACATTTCTTCATGTACAAACTCACAAGTTTTTCCTAGGGTTTCCATTGGCTCTCCGTATAGCTCAAGAATACCCTGCCTAGCAGCATCCTTCCATTCTTTAACAACAACCTATTTGAGCAATCAAAATTTTCATCTCCCTTCTGGAATGCATCAGGTTCTCTCTCCAATTAACCTCCTCACTTCACTTCCCCAACTGATATTATTTATCTCTAGTGGTGGGAGTAACTTTCTTCTAACTATTTGGTAAGTGTAACTTTCACTTAATGACTTTCCCTTGTAACTTCCATGGTTGTCAAAACCAAATTTTAATAAAATTTAAATAAAATTTTTACATATAAATTTATCACTAGGCCTTCCACTCAGCCCACGAAGGATCCAGTCATTGTAGTAATAGCTAAATAAATATTCAGTTTTTAGCGAGATCTATGTAGGTATTATTGACATTGATGTTTCCCATGTTTCCCATGTTAATATAATATAATCATACAATTAATAGTAAGAAATAAAGTTATATGATTTTTTGTGGTTTCCTTTATCTCACCTAAATCTTTCATAATGTTCTTTTAGTTGGAATACAATTTTAACCATGCTTTCTTTACTTGTGAGGATAGTTTTATTGATTTCTTAGAATTGAACCTAAAATAGTATAGCTAATTTTGTTTACTGGAGTCCGGTTTGGAGAAAGTGTGATTCTCACCATCTATGCTACTAGTAAAAACTTTCCTTGAGTTTGATTTTTTTCCATATATCAAAATGAACTAAATTTGGTTTTTTAAGTAAAACCAAAAATTTCTAGAAAGAAGGAAATGTGACATTGAAAAAGAATCAATTACTTTTTGTATTGGCAAGTTTAAAAAGTGAATTCAAAGATTATGAAAAAATATAAAGGGTGTAACAAATGTTGATGAAAAAATGGATTCCTCCCATATCTACTGAAAGTAGGGGGTTTTTAAATTGGGAAGGTGTAAAGGATTCGTATTGGTATGGGGTTAAAGAATGTGATTTGTATGGTGTTTTCTAATATGTAGTCAAATTAAGGGTATTGTTTAGTATGCCATGAACATGGATGATATTTCAGTGGTTCATTGAGTGAAGGCCCTGTGTACAAGTCTTGTTGTTCCAACAAGAAAAGGTGAGAAGCACACTAAATTGTTATTTGCATCTAGAGACTCTATGGAGCCCAATATGAAAGACATGTTGTATTGCCTTGTTATGTTATCTAAACATTATGACTCAGTAAAATTACATAAAAATTAAAATTATAATTAAATTAAAATAATTAATAGTATAAATATTAATCAAAACATTTTTACTCGATCAAATTTCATAAAAATAAAATAAATAAAATATAAAATTATTAACTCTAATTATTAATAATTAAACAATCCTAGATCCATTTTAACATCACATCTATCAAGCATTGGGAGGATAAAATCTCTTAATATGAAAACCTTTCATATATTTTCGCACTCAAAAAAGAGGTTTACACCTTGAGAGATTTGATCCCTCTTAGTGCTTGATAGATGTAAAGTTTAGATGGATATAGTTTGGTTATATGAAATGTTCAAATTCATTTCCTTCAGATACTAAGATGTATTTTCCCTAAGAAGAAGTTACATGAGTATCCCAATGATTTTATACTCAAAAGATCTTGATTATAATTTTGTGATTTATCAAAACTAGCGAGATAAAGTTAAAACTACAAGGGATGTAGAGGATTTTGATGGGGTTGTATAAAGTTTGCAAAACAATTTTCTCTCAAATGTCAAAATTTGCTAGTATCAAAATTAAAATAGCAACAACCATACCAACCATACATTTCTAATGGTTTATTTCAAATACGACATAAAATAAATGTATTTCAATTTCAACATGAATGGATTCATCTTTTACCATAATTATAACATGGAGGAAATTGTTAAATTAGTTGAATAATGTATTTTTGACAAATTCATTTTTTTTAGTATACTATTCTTATCCTCTTTTTTCGACGGAGAGATACAAATGTGTCTAAAATTTTCAGGAAATCTTGGGACCTCTGATCAACATATCAATTCCTAATTGATGGTTTCCTTGTCATAGATATTAATATATTAGTTAACTAAAATATGTTTTTAATATAGAAAATCCATATAACGAAAGGAATCAAAATCTCTAGTATGAAGGACTGCAAGGATGGGAACATTGAAAATAGTTTTACCCATAATTATTCTATTATGTTTCTATAAGGGAAGGGAAGTGTTGGACTTAAGGGAGAGATTTTTTTTTCTTTAAAAATAATGTAATTTTCCCATAACACATCCACTAACACTCGTAGACCATCATTTTAAGGTATATATACGTCCTTTAGTATAGAGAGAATTAGTTGGTTTTGATCATATTTTCTTATAATATTTTTTTTCATGAACCAATATAGTTATGGGCCTCCCAAAGAAGTAAAGAATAAGGTCTATTTAACCACTCCTAATCACATAATGTCTAAATTAAACCTTCTTTTTGAACTTCATACATTTGAACCTTTTCATTTTTCATATACACTTATCCGTGATAATTATCTCATACACATTGTGATATATGATTTATTTTCATGATTATTAGTTAAATTTATTGAATGTAATTTCTTAATTAAAAAAAAAAAACTATAATATATATTCACATAGTTCATAAATAAAAACTTGAAAAATCAACACCATGGACAAGAAATATTTAAATAAAACCATAAATTGGACAAACCTCAGACAAGAGAGAGCACAACAAACCAACCACAACCAACAAATCATGCATACCATATTCAAGACGGTGCACGATTCTTATCTAAACCATCCATACCATATTTAAAATAGTCAAGATTCACCCAAAAAAAAACGAATTGAAAAACAACTATAATTGTAATTTATAGCTATTTGGGGCCTTACCAGTCCAGATATATGATGTCAAATAAGTGTTTGTTAAATCAATATTGTCGAGAGATGCATTACCATCAGACCTCTTGACACAATACTGATATAGAATTAAATAAAATATTCCAATAGGAAGTTATGAACAGTCTCAAAGACAATGAAGAGGAAAAAATGCAAATCAAAATAAATTTTCATGGAGTTATCCATAGTGACGTGCAATCTTAACATAAGCTAGAATGAAAATTTAAATAACCTCTTGGCTGAGACAACAAACATACAGAAGGCAGTAAACGCTTCCACGATCCTTTGTATTTGCATTACACGTAGTTGAGGTGGAACCAACACGAATTATAGATAGGGAACAAGGGCCATGATGACCATATTCAAAGGACTAATTGGAAAATGAGAATGAGTCAAGGGATGCGTTAACAGGGCAAGGATCACACAGGGAAGGAGCACGTAGTATATGGGTAATTTGTCAATGTCCTACATGTATGTAGATATGGGCTTGAAATAAATGATATAGATAACACATATGGTTGTTATTGAAGAGGTTTTTCATTACACCAAAATGCGCATGTGTTACACATGTGTTGGTAAACTTTCCAAACTTGTAACTAGGATCTTCGGGGTGGAAATTTCAGATTCCATAAAGGAGTGGTGATTTCTCCAATACCCCCCTCCATCGTAGCTCGGGGGAATCAAACCTGGGTCCAAGATATGATACCATGAAAAATAATTGGAGCACAAATGTGGATCTAGCTAAAGAATAATTGCACAAACTTGCACGAAGTGAAAAATAAAAATTTGAATTGAGAATGAATTTGATTACTTAATATTAGTTTGAGAATAAGTACATAAATCAACTAATTTAAGCTTAGTTGTACATGAAATAACTATGGATTATTAAATCTAACTAAAGCTATGTGTGCCTTATGTTATGTTAATGTGCACATACACCACATGCAAGCATTAGAATTAACTAACTAAATCCAAGTGCACACCATATGTAAGCACTCGAGTATACTAGCTAAAGCCAAGTTAACATCACATGTAATAAATAGAGTTTAAATGAAGCTACTTAAGGATAAATAGGTGGATTTACACCAACACCCACCCTTAAGCATGACTTAGGTGAGTGTGATGAAAAATGAATAAGTCCTGTAAATAAGGCCATTTTAGGTACCCACATACAATACATGAAAAGGGGAAAGAGGGAAAACCTAGTGGGAAGAAACACCCCCCCCCCCCGAAATATATTGAAAAAATTAGATAAATGACAACTACTAGGCATTCATGTCCTTTACCCTGAGATGATCTCGCAGAAATCGAAACTTCTTCTCAGTGAAATTCTTTGTGAAGATATTGACAGTCTGCTCGGAATTTAGATAGTACTGAAGATCGATGATCCCATCATGAACTAGTACTATAATTAATTTCACGTGTATCTCTATGTGTTTGGTCTGATGGTTCTACACTAGATCTCTCCAAAACTTTAGCATATTTTTATCATCACAATAGATGACAGTTGGATGACTGGAACTGATACCAAGCTCAAATAGGAAATGTTGCAACCAAATGGCCTAACTAATGGCATTCCCTATTCCTTTGTACACAACCAATGTTGATGATAAAGTAATGGTAGCCTACTTATTTCTTGACCAAAAAATTGGGCCAAATCCAAATTTAAGTACATAACTCGATTTGGACATGCGATGAGTGTTGTCCCCAACCTAATATGAATTTATGAACCCAATGTGATCCAAAGAACAATTTGCACAATAATGAATTTGTTAGGTCAATATATTACTAGTGTAGTCCCTTATTTTTGTTAGTGTGCCCCCTTATTTTTATTATTGTACCCCTATAGCCCCCATATTGTTATTATTGTGCCCTAGAAAAAGCTACTATTGTTATTTTTTTGTGCCCTTACATTATTACTGTTAGGTCGGCTAGGATTATATTGTGACCCCATGGACTCCTATATATAGAAAGGAGGTTTTGTCATTTGTATCATCCAAGAATTGTTCAATTATTTAATTTAAAGGAGGTTTCCCCCTCGAAGTCGCTTATTTCTAAGGCATTGATTTCTATTTTCTTCTATTTTGGGAGCTAGTTTCATAACATTTGGTATCAGAGCTTTTGATTCTAGGGTTTTGCTGGTTCAAACAGGTCATCGTGGCATTTTCCCTATAAGTTTTTCTCTAGGAAGGTTCAAAATCTATAAAAAAAACCCATTTTTGAAGCAATCCCGAGGAACTTCATGTAAAAATTTCAGATCTTGGTTTGCAATATTTTCGGAGATACGATCTATGGAAGTTAGGATTTTTTAAGGATCCTGAATTTTATCTCAAAGAAATGACCTTGGGAAAATCATCATAACTCTCTCTCTAAGCATTGGATTGGAATTCTGTAAAATGTGACATAAATTAAACAGATTGTAGTTCCCTATGTATCGCTTTCAGAGCTGAAGGAGGAAGCAATGACACTTGGCATGTCATACAAGTTTTCTCTACTGAACTAGTCCATAATTAGGCCATTGTGTGATATTGGGCATAACTTTGTCTTGAAGAATCCAAATCGGGTCAGGCCTATGGCATTGGAAAGAAGACTCAAAGGGATACTAAATGGCTGGACATAAAATATCAGGGATCTGAAATTCTAGAGATACATCGGTTTCAATATCGAGCTCCTCAAAAGAAAGAAAAAGGTGTGTATTTGCTTTAAAATTGCATAAGTCTTGTTTGAAAAATCAGTTCGAAGTGATTCCAAGGGCATATTGAAGCATAGATATCAATATTGGGTTATAAAATGGCCCCTAAAGAGAATTCAACACCCATTAAGACCTCATAAGGCTCTACTATGACTGATGAAGAGGAAGAAGTGAAATATGATATATCAAAATTACAAGACCAAGTGCACCAAATTTCGCTCTCACAAAGAGAAACAAAAAATGAAATGGAAGTTTTGAAGAAAGGCGTGGAAGCTAAGATGTATGGTTTTGAAGAAATGCATGGAATCTAATACTGATGGTTTGAAGAAAGGCATGGAAACTAATATGGATGGTTTGAAGAAAGGCATGGAAGCTAATATGGATGGTCTGAAGAATGGAATGGAAGCTAACATGGATGACATGGAAGCTAAGATAGATGAAAATATGAAAGACCACATGGAAGACATGAAGAATGATCTAAAATCAGACATGGAAGGTTTGAAAAAGTTGATACAATAAATGATTCCTAATGGCGAAAAGATAGTACAGGAAAATCATGGTGAGAACAAAATAAATGTTAATCGTGATTTCATAAAATATAACATTGGATTGAAGACCCGCCATACTCCAAAGATCTATATGAGGAAGTTTGATGGCAAGGATACTGTAACATGGATACTAGAAATGGAGAAATATTTTGATATTCATAATATGCAAAAATCACAAAAGGTACAGATTTAATCTTTACATTTAGAAAAAAAAACATTTTTATGGTATAGATGCCTTTGCTCTCGTAAAAAAATTGTCAATTGGTCAATTTTTACAGAGGAAATGATAGCACATTATGACGATATAAAGAGCAACACCTTGTTTAGCCAATTGATAAATCTCAAAAAAAAGAGTTCAATGCTGGAGCACATTGAGGACTTCCAAAAATTGAATATAAGGGTAGCTGATATTCTAGAGGAACACAAGATTGAAGGCATTCAGGTTGGAAAGAAAAATTGAATGTAAAATTATGGCTACAAGGAAGCCTACCACTCAAATCTATAAATATGTAAGTGTTGCTACTCCTAGACTTCCCCAACCTATAAGGTTGACACCACAACAACTGGAAAAAAAAAGAGAAAATAGGATTTGCTACAGTTGTGATAGAAAATAAACTAAAGGCCATAAGGGTTCGGAGAAGATATTATTTTACATAAATTGGGAAAAGGAATAAATTGAACAAGAAACTTCAAAATAAGAGGATATACACCAAGAACCAACCCTAGAGAAAGAATAAATTAGTCCGACCATATCCTGTCATGCATTGACAGGAATTACCACTCCTCAAAATCTCAAGATAGAAATACATATCAAGAATAAAAAGGTAATAGTGTTTATTGATTCTGGTAGTACCCATAATTTTATGGTAGTACCCATAATTTTGTTCATTGTAAGGTAGCCAAGGAATTGAATTGCTTCCTATACCCAACACCAGAGTGTCAAGTGATTGTTGCAAATGGAGGAACTATAATTTTCTCTTTAAAATACCATAATATCAAGATAAACATGGCATAATATGTATTGAATATTCCAATGCTTTCCATTACAATGGGAGGTGTTGATGTTGTGCTTGGAGTATAATGGTTACAATATTTGGGGATAGTAGCTTTTAATTTTCAAGAAATTTTCTTGAATTTTTTTTTGGAAGGAAAGGAAATCGAATTATGGGGTATCACAGGGAAGCCAGGAAATATAATAAGTTATATTTTATGAAAAACCTTATGAAGAAATAAAAATGAGGCGTAATTGCAGAATTATGCTCACTAGAAGTTCCAAATCAAAATCATCTATTTCTCTAGATCTCCAAAATTTATTGGACAATCATTTCAAGGTGTCTAAAATTCTTTAAGGACTCCCACCTATTCACAATCATGATCATGTTATTCATTTGATTCCAGGAAGTGTTCCTCCAAACATCAAGCCTTATATATATCCTTATGTGAAAAATAGTGAAATTGAACGCATGATTGCAGAAATGTTAGAGGCTGGTATAATTCAACCTAGTTAAAGTTATTTCTCTGCTCTAGTAGTATTCGTGCATAAGAAGGATGGATCATGGCGCATGTGTCTGGATTATAGAGAGCTCAAAAAGCTCATTATTAAAGACAAATTTCCCATTCTTGTGATTGATGAATTATTCGATGAGTTATATGGAGAAATTTATTTTATCAATTTGGATCTTCGTTCAAGATATCATCAAATTAGAATGAAGACTGAAGATATTCCGAAAACAACATTTCGAACTCATGAGATTAATTATGAATTTTTGGTCATGCCTTTTGGCCTTACCAATGTACCTTCTACATTTCAAGGGTTGATGAATTCCATTTTCAAACCCTTCCTTAGAAAATTTGTGTTGGTATTTTTTGGCGATATACTAATCTACAACAGGTATTATAAGGATCATGTTCAACATATTGACACGGTGCTCAAACCATTGGAGGAGAAACAATTATATGCAAAAACCTCCAAATTCTTCTTTGGTGTACAAGAGGTGGAATATCTTGGTCATATTGTATCTCAGGAGGGTGTTAAGGTAGACCCTAACAAAATTAAAGCCATTAAGGAATGGAAAGTCCCCACAACCATAAAGAAGTTGCGAGGATTTGTCAGGTTAATAGGGTATTATCGCAAGTTTTTTAAGAATTATGGGAGAATAAGAGAACCTATAACAACATTATTAAATAAATATGCATTTTCATGGAATCTCGAAGCAACTAAGGCCTTTGAACATCTTAAAGAGGCAATGTATCTAGCACCAGTCTTAGTTATGCCAGACTTCACAAAAACCTTTATTGTGGAATGTGATGCCTTAAGAAATGGAATTGGTGTTATTTTAATGTAATAAGGAATACCCAATGCTTTTTAAAGTAGTCCAATCAAAGGAAGTAATTACATAAAGATATTTATGAGAAGGAAATGTTGGTAATGCTACATGCACTAAAGAAATAGCAACCTTACCAAATGGGAAGACACTTCAAGGTAAAAAATGATCATGATATTCTTAAATACTTTTTGGAACAAAGACTATACTAAGAAGAGCAGCAAATATGGGTCACAAAGATGTTGGGTTATGAATTTGAAATCATCTACAAAAAAGGGAAGCTAAATGTTGTTGCAGATGCACTCTTAAGAAAGGATGATTAGGTGGAAGCATTGCTTTGTTTCATTTCTATTATCCAACCAGATTGGATAACCGAAGCAAGGGATGAATGGAAGAATGATGAAGAAGTGTGGACACTCATTCAAAAGTTGTAGCAAGATCCATGTACATATGATACATTTAGTCAGAAAAATGATTCCTTATGGTACAAAGGTTACTTATATCTTTGCAAAATTTTCAAACTAAAAAAAAATATTCTTTTGTAATTGCACACCTTTCCCTTAGGAGGATACTCATGATTTTTAAAAAATTACCACAGGCTGAAGAAAGACATTTTTTTGGATGGCCTTAAATCTGATATTCAAAATTTTGTGGTGGAATGTTTGATTTCCGAGAAAAATAAAGTTGAGACAATTAAGACCATGGGTCTTCTACATCCTTTATCCATTCCAAATCAACATTGGGAGGAGGTTTCAATGGATTTTATCACAGTTTTACCTAAGTCCAAAGGAAAGAGTGTCATAATGGTGGTATTTGATAGACTTACTAAGTATGCACACGTTTGTGCATTATCTCATCCATTTAAATAAAGTAAAATTTCTAATGCATTTATGGAAACAATTCAAAAGCTACATGGAAACCCAAATATTATTGTAAGCAATAGAGATCCCATTTTTACTGGAAATTTTTGGACGAAATTATTTTCTTGTTTGGGTACTCAACTAGCTCATAGCTCATCTTATCATCCTCAATCCGGTGGGAAAACTAATATAGTGAACAAACATTTGAAAGGATATTTTCGTCATTTTGTAGTTGATAAACAAACAGAATGGGTCAAGTGGTTACCTCTTGTTGAATGGTGGTATAACACTTCCTTCCATACTGCAGCGAAAATGACCCCATTTATGGCACTTTATGGATATTATGCACCTTCCATCACATCATCTTTAAGAGAAAATTCTAAGATTCAAGAAATGGAATATCGCATCAAGCATCAACAACAAGTTCTCCAAATATTAAAGGATAACCTAAATTTTACACAAAATTGAATGAAAAAACAGGCGTATGAACATTGCAGTGAGAGAAGTTTTGGTGTAGGAGACTAGGTGTTTTTACGACTACAATCATACAAAAAAATTTCCCTCAATAAATCTAAGAAGGATAATAAATATTGCAAAAGTACTATGGTCCTTACAAGGTGTTACAAAATATTCATACTATGGGACAGAAATTGGAGCTTCTTGCTTTGTCTCGAGTGCACCCAGTTTTCCATGTTTCATGATTAAAGAAGGTTATAGGTGACAAACTTCCAGTTCAAACAATATTTCCATAACTTGACAACGAAGGAAAAATCATATTGGAACATGAAGCAGTGACAAAAACAAGAACTTGATAGCTATGAAATCGATTAATTTATGAGTATCCGATCAAGTGGAAGAAATCACCCACTGAAGATTCCACATGGGAGGATTAGAATTTTATACAGAAGCATCCAAAGCTACTCAAGTGTTAATGACAACACTTTTTTGAAAGAGAGGGGCATGTTAGGTCCCTATATTACTAGTGTAGTCCCTTATTGTTGTTAGTGTAGCCCCCTTATTTCTATTTTTGTAACCCTGTAGCCCCAATGTTTTTATTATTGTGCCCCATAAAAAACCACTATTATTATATATTGTTAGGTTAGATATTATTATATTGTGACCCCATGGACTCCTATATATAGTAATATATTTTTTCAGTTGTATCATCCAAGAATTGTTCAATTATGTAATATAAAGGAGGTTTCCCCCTTGAATTGGCTTATTTATAAGGCATTGATCTCTCTTTTCTTCTATTTTGGGAGCTGGTTTCATAACAGAATCCCATAGGTGATTGTCCCCTAGAAATATCGAAGAAAATGCTTTGCAAGTTTCCAGTGTAACACATCTGGTTCCTGCATGTATCTGGAAAATTCCCCTATGACATATGAGAGATCAAGAGGGGAGTGAGTGAGATAAATAATAGTTCCTGCAAGCTGATGATACAATGCATGTGGTTCCTGCATGTATCTAGAAACTGCTCCTACGACATATGAGAGATCAGGAAGGGAGTGAGTGAGATAAATAATACTTCCTACAAGCTAACAGTACAATGTGCAATCAACCAATGGCATGTCTTTTACATTCTCAATCATTATCCTTGATAATAAAGGTGTGGCTACTAGCATGCATACACTCATATTTAATCATGCAAAAATATCTCTAGCATACCTTGGTTGAGAAATGGTAATCCCATAACGACTCTGATTGATATCGAATCCAAGGAAGAAATTTATCAAGCCCATGTATGTCATAGAAAACCACTTATTTAATGCATTTTTTTTATCTCAGCAATAGCAGAAGTTGAACCACCTGTTTTCAAAATATCATCTCCGTAGAGTACTATGATCAACAAGGAATCAATTTTCTTCAAAAAATAAACATTGGATTTATATTTTCAGCATACGAAATCTCCATCCGAATGTCAGTGATATTCTCTTCATCATTAATTGATGAAACTTCTGTGTTGACTTCATAAAGACACGGTGTTTCAAGCCATGCTTCAAGAAACTTCAATTCCTCTTCAAACTTTGTTGTTTTTTCCTTGTTGATTTTCCTAACGTCTTCACACAGAAATATTCATGATATCATCATAATTTGAATTCTCTCCAGCTTTGTATTATTCTGCCACGTCTTTGTAATCATATTCATGTGGCTCATCTAATTGATATTGGACAATATGTTCCTTTTTACTTCCTTCCTCAAGAACGAATACTTGGCCTTCTTGATCTTCAACTATATGTTCCTCTTTACATCCTTCCTGAGGAACAAATCATGAGTTTTCAATCTCACATTGTTGTAGAACAATTAGTATCTCTCGATAATTGTGGTCATTAATAAAACCACCAAGCCTCATGACGAAAATATCATCAGGGTCAAATATGTCTAAAAGTGCATCCATATTGGAAAAGTTTAGCTTTGTATTGCTTCCAGATTTCTTTCTGACTCACCTTGGTCCTCTCACGAGCTCCAACAACCCTAATACCACACAGGCAAGAAACTTCTCCCTTTGGCAGCTCTTGAACTGTAGAACCTTGTGATGCAAACCGTGGCTTCTATGCCACACAACCAAATCTGAAGCAAATCACTAATGCAACCTCACTCGAGTGCACCCTTCAATAATAGTTGCAGCTCCTTGAACGCAAACAACCACCAAAATTGGCCTTCACAACACCTGCAACACTGCTCACTGGCTCTTCTACCATGTGCTTCTCTGTCATGGGTTGCTGCAACCTTACGCAAGGAGCAGATCTACTCCAGATCTCTTAGGCTACATACACGGGATTCAATTTTCCCTCTCAATTCTCCATGACAACCACCATAAGTGACGCAACAAATAATTTACACCATAAGTGACCCAATCATGAAACCCACAATTTATCTATTAACGATCCAATTGGATAACCTGAGCTGCTTGATAAAAACTCGGCTCAAAAAATTGTAATTTTTGTCCACCATTGCTTTAACCATTGAAACATGTGTATGTATACAGGAAGAAAAAAAAAAGAGAAGACTCTAGCTGTCGTCCTATTTGTGAGGAAGCGTGATAAAACAATAACCACTGACAGCACTACTCTTACTCTTTGCATGTCCACTAGGCCTTCAACGACCCCTGCCTTCACACTCACGCATAGCCAAATCCGAATGCAATGTTCTAGCACTCCCTCTCACTGTAAAACTTCTGAGACCAAAATAAAATTATTGTGCCTAACTTCCGATCTGAGCTTCATTTACAACAATTTAATGCGCTCCCTACAACTATTCTTCATTAACATGATCGGATCTCCTCGCAGACCTAAAGGGAACTGCGTACAACTTGACAGGATATGGAACTTGATAATCAAATATGGAAACGAACTTTATCCCTGTCTCAACGAGGTAATAACCATGCACAGATCGGTAAGGGTTTTCCACCCTCAGCCGGACTCTCTGCCACACGTAAGACGCAACACAGTTTTCAAAATAAACAAATTATCTTCCATTGGAATCTCTCGCGCATGATCCTCACACTAGTATTCTCAAGGGTAATTTCACACACGATGAATCCATTTCCCTTCACAGGAACAATTGCAGAATGATAATTTGTGTAGTTGTCTTTCACATTTATGTGTCCTTCAACTACAGTGGCACATATGTCATCTCAAACATAACTACACCAGGTATAAAATTATTCGGATTCACCAACACGCTTCTGATTCCTTCCACGACGTCAACCAATGACTTCAAACCTCACGCACTCAGATCCCTACACCCAGCAAAGTTCCACTCAGTCCTTTGACTTGACGCTCTGATACCATTTTAAAAACAAATGATCTATTAAATAAATGAGTTCTCCAGGTGAGATACCTGGAGAGTGCCCAAGCACTCCACACAAATGAACTATATCTTCATACAAAAGAGACTCATACATATAGACTTGCACATAAAGAGGGTGGTTTGAACCACTCCCTAGATAGTAGGATCTGAGATCTAATCTTAGAGTCTCAATCCTATCCTCATCACAACAAACATCTAAGTCTAGCTTTCTCCATTAATTCCAACAATGAGGAGACATATTAGAGCTAGGCCTTGGCATGCATGACGTTTCTTCACAGATTGACTCTTAAACCATGTTTGTAGAGAAACGAACAAATTTTTTGATCATTTTTTTGAATCGATGTCTACCATATTTCCCATGTCAATCAAATATCCACCTCCCTGATGACCTGCTATTGATATCTTTTGATGCTTTCCATGCTTTCCTCCCAGAAAACAAAAATATTCTCCTCGATTTATGGTTAATTATGTCCTTTTCGCCTCTCTTATATCTATTTTGAATTTGAAATATTATTCTATATATATTTGTGTAGAAGCATGCAGTTTATTTTGGGATTCACTTCTTTCCTTTCAAAATTAATTTCTAGTCATATTGTATTTCTATAAATTTAATGCAATATACGTTATATAAAATTTGAATATATATATATAAATAATTAATGTTTCTCTGAATTTTTTTAGTTTGAAATATAAATAGGACATATATTAAAATTTTAATATTTTGATGTCAAAATATCAATATATATTATATTAAATAAAAGAAATATAAATATGTACAATTTTATTAGTTAAAAAAACTTTAATATAGATTTTATATATAGAGATAGAATTCTAATTCTATTAGACTCTTTAGATATTTGTAGCTCATTCATTTTTCACTATGAACTTGACATTTTACATTTTAAATATTTATAGTAATAAGTTATATATATATATATATATATATATATATATATATATATATATATATATATATATATAATTTATTACTATAATATTTAAAATGTTAAATGTCAAGTTCATAGTGAAAAATAAATGAATAACATATTTTAAAATTTATATATAAAAATAATAATTATATATAAGAGAACCATGGATACATGTTTTAGTGTAAATATTAAATAAAAATATTTCTATGTCAATTATAATTTTTTATTAGTTAAAAAAGTTTAATAGAATTTTTTTAAATATAGAGACTTCTTATTTTATTAATATGTGTTTTAGAGATTTCTAATTCATTCATTTTTCAAATTGAAATGTAATATTTTAAATAGTAATGACAAAAATAATATTAATATATGTTTATGTGTAAAATTAAAAAAAAAAATTATATATGTTTCGTATTTCCAAATATGATTGACACATATATTAACATATTAATATGTAGAATGTGAATCATAAACAAAATATTTCAATGTCAACTCTCTATTATTAGTTAAATTTTTTAATATATATATATATATATATATATATATATAAAGAGAGAGAGAGATAGAGAGAGAGAGAGAGTATTTATTTATACATTTTTGTAAGGATGATCCATTTATTTTATAATATGAAATTTATATAGTTTTGCATATAGATAATCCGATGGATATATGTCTTCTACTTCCAAATATAATTAGGTCATGCCTTAGACAACATCTTATCATAATCATCTTTTTGATGAACCAACATAGTGATGGGCCTATTACTATAATGATGAAGATTTAATGTATTCTTTATGCACTTAGGGAATCTTCATTTTTGCACTTAGTGACACTTTTCTAGCTTAATGAAATTATTAGGAGAGTCAAAGAAACTTTTCATACTTTATGTGCCTAACATAATGATTACGGATGATATTAAAGTGATTTTGCATAGATTTCGAGGATATCTATCCCAATATATTCATGGGACCTACACCCTTCTATAGAATATTCCCAACTCAACTAGTTGAGGGAAGTAAATACTCCTTCCTATGTAGCATGGTCACCCAGGAAATATGATCTAATGTTTTAGCTATTTCGGAAGTAAAGTAGTCCTCCCATCAAGGAGGATATCCCCTACCCATATTATATAAATAATATGCTAAAGTCGCCAATAAAAAAAATAGGAGTGAAATAATAGAATAGTAAATCATGTGAAGAATAGAAAAATTTTAGAATCCAAGCATGTTATGTAGGTTTTCCATGTACAAGCAATGTTTCAATTAATGGAAGTGATATTTGATCTCAATTATTAGTTTAGAATTTTCCTAGGGGTTATAAACTTCCTTCAATTAGAACCAAACATATGTGCTCTATGTTCCTCTTCTACAATTGTTTTCATGTATTTATTTGTCTATTTAATTTATTTCTGAACATTACTTTTATGCATGGTTTTTTACGTAGTTCATGAAAATTATTTTCTTTAAGAATATCTTAGCATTTGGTGATGATATTTGTAGTGGTTTCATTTGTCAATTAGCATTCTTGTTTTTCATTTAGTTCAATTTATTTTCTTTCGTTTATTTCTCATCCAACATTCACTCGTTGTTTTTTCCTACCCTGTACTCTATTTTTCAGCTACAGAAAGCGATACAACCCAATGCTTTATTAGATAACTCGTACCACAAGCTAATGTGATGCCTTGGACATGTATACTTTGCCATTTATAGCTTCTTCTTAGCTTTGTTTCCATCCAAACATGCATATAGTGTGTTTTCTTTCTCATTAGACTATCTCTTATAGCAAAATATGAACCCTTTTACTAGTTTGCAACTCTCCTAAACTTGCTCAGGTTTACACCCAACTCATGATTTTCCTCCTCTAATATATTAAAATTCTCCTAGAAACCTAAGAATTTAATTTAGAGGTAGAGAGACTGTGTAGATGCATTTATTTGAATTGTTGTAGAAACTTCTTATTTTCTACAAAAACGTTGGATATAATCCTTGCACCACGCACATGGTTACGACCTCCATAAAAAACACTACTACTATGATTATGGATTTCAGAAGCCCACATACTCCTAAAATAGGGTTTATTGTTTGCAAGATGTTATTTCAGTAGTGTTTTTTATTTCCTTGCAATATAAAATAAGTGTTCTTTCATTCCATTATAGATAGCCTAGGTTTTTGTGATATCCTTCTTCCTGCTATCTATTTCCTACAATTTTAGCTTTCTGATAGAAAAGAATAGCTACATTGGTATCGGTACATATAGATTTCATTTCAATACTTCCACCTACATAAATGTCAACAAAAGGGCCCCGGATGTGGGTGCATCCACTTGACACGGTGAAGATTGGTGGTCAGGCCGGCGCGTGGCGAGGCCACATGGCTGTCGGCCACCTGCATTCAAATCGCATTGATAGCATTAATATCACAGTCTGTCACCCGACTTGGCATTCAATCCGGTGGGGAAGACGAGGCTGCAACCTTAACTCGACGCCGTCCTCCAGCTACAAGTGCATTTCCACCTTCTCGATGCCTAACTGCTGGGCTCTGCAATTTATTTGGCTCGTCGACATGCATAGTTTCATTTCTCCGCTCTGCTCTGGCTGTCCTCCGGAAGCCAAGCTCTCCAGCTCCCGCACTGCACTGGGTAGGTGGTGTAATCTTTATTGCTGCGTGGAGTTTATACCTGGTTTTCATCACTCTCAAAGCCCATTTTTCCCTTTGCTTCTTGCTGCCCCGCCTTAGTCTCTCCCGCCTGTCACTCTGCAACATTCGCCGACTCGTTTGCGCTCTCCAGGAGGGAAGATGCCTCGGCTTCGGCACAGGCAGGCTCAAATGCCGCAGAGGCAGCACTCAAGCCAGGCCTTCCTCTAGGCGTCGCTCCCCCTCCAGTCATTTGACTTCCTCGGCTTCTGACTCCCCCCATGGCGCCTCTCCTCACGCTTCCAATAGGCGCAGACATGAACGTGGCCCCTCCTCGCACGTCCATCACCCGCCCTTGCCTCTGCGCGACACCCAAGTCCATCCGCCTCCCTCTTGCCCTCGCACCGCTGAGTCTTCCCACCTGGTCAACCCATCCATGGCCTTGTTTCATTTCCCCTGTCTTACTTGTTGGGAAAAATACTGAGAGGGGGGGGTGAATCAGTATTTACAACATATTCAAACTTTTTACTTTTTCATGCTCTAAAACCCATACGCTACTTTTCTGAAGCCAACTAGCGTATACACGCGGATATCCTTCATGAAACTTGCGTATACCCAGAGATCTAATTATGTCATTAGTTCTTCACTTACATAATTCCATCATTCATTTATTAGATGTTCTATAAACAGTAAACATGTGCAATAAGAACAGAATAAGCCATCACACAAAGCATCACACATGAACACCAGGATTTTTAGGTGAAAACCCAAATCGGGAGAAAACGAACTGGAATCTGAGTTGCCGACCTTCAATAGTTTATTATAGAAAAACATCTTACAACATATGTGCGCGAGACTTGACCAGCAAGGCACCCACAGCTGAGACCCCCAAGCCTCTCTGGGAGGGAGCTCCAACCCCGACCTGGATTTGCCGACTTCTCACGGAAGGAACTACGACTAGATCTCGTTTCCCCTCACGGAAGGCTACGACCCCCTGACTGAAGGCTACAACCCTTAGCACCTCTATGGACCACGTTTCATCAATTTTCACACTGGATCCAACAACTTCAATAGAACAATACTTGCAGGCCACGTTTCATCATATTTCCAGACTGGACCCTTTCCAAACTTTTAAGCACAAACGTACATCACCAACAGATACTTAACAACACAGATCAGATAGCAGAAACACATCATAACATATCAGATATTTCATACGCTTTGCTTCAGCAAACCCTAGTTTGCATGCAGCTTCCCCTTTGCTGATGTCGCGTATATCGCAGTCACCTGGCTCCATCGTACCTCGTTGTATATTTCTTGCTCTAACTTTCTCTTCGCTGAAGCTGCGTATATACGCGCTTCCTCCGCGTCGAAGAAGCGTATAGATCTTCAATTATTCCAGAGCAGCATACTTCTTCAGATCAGATATTCAGTTCAGATTTACCCTTTCACTTCAGACAGATGTTCGCCTAGATGTTCGCCTCATCACAGATCTAGGCCTTCCATAAACAGATCTAGCAAATACAAGTACATTTCAGATCTAGAAGTCCCGCTTCATAATTTCTTCATAAGTGCATCATAGATTCAGATCTATCAACAAACCTTTACCCTTTCCATACAGATATACTTCTGAAGAAGTATTGTTCAAATTGAACCATCCAACACCCACACTTATGATTTGCACAATGAATTTCTTCTCCTTATATAGGTTTATCCTTTTCAATACTATGAGCCCCTTTTTTCAATACCATGGGCCAACACAATACCATGAGCCCAAAACTACCTGGACGGGGTCAATTAGGCGGATCATTACCCAATACAATGGGTCAATACCATGGTGGTTACCCCTGGTTTTGCACTTTTTGAGCGCTTTTGCCCATACGCGACTTGGAACGTTCCTTTCCACGTGCATACGCGACTTGCCCTAGGCAAATCCGCGTATACAAAGAGACATACTCTTTTCATCATATTTTGAGCACATTCTGAATTTCTTTCTTCATTGCCTTTTGTACACACTGTAGATACATCATATTTTCTTCATCAAGTAAGTTGTCATCATCTTCATCAAGTGGGTTGCCTTTCAAGGACAACACTCAACAACATATCACATCAGATTTACATCATTTACCAAGTCCATCAAGTCAAGCATAACTTCATCAGGTGGATTGCCATCAAGGACAACACATGTCAACAGTCACATGTCTTCATCTTCATTCAGTGGGTTGCCATCAAGGACAACACTCTGCATCATATTTCCAACAATCTTCCCCTTTGGACTTGATGGCAACCACGATGGTGTTTGGTTACCACAACAGATAAGTACATTGACACCATGTCACTCTCCCAATTTTGGCACCATTATCTGCATTCAAACACCATGTCACTCTCTATTTGGCATCTTTACATTGAGCACTGAGTCCTCCTCACCTTGACACTCAGAACAGGGCACATCATTATCTTCATTCAAACACCATGTCACTCTCCCCCTTTGATATCAAGGGCAAAGGACAAAACTAGCAGATCAAAACCAACACACTCTCCCCCTTTGACATCAAGGGCAACGGGCGGATCAAAACCAACACACTCACCCCCTTTTCTCCTCATGTAGAAGAAGCGTTCTGCAGATCTGATGTATACTGAAGTGACCAAGCTCCCCCTGAGTTCATGTTGAATATTTTTCAATGAAGTACATGACTCTATGAACTTCCTATCACCAAAAGACTCATACTTACATCAAATATCCAACCAAGTGGATTTACATATAAGACTCAAGTACCCAACCAAGTGGGTTTACACCTTTCAACTTAGCTACCCAACCAAGTGGGTTTACAAAATTTGACTCAGCTACCCAACCAAGTGGGTTTACAAAAATGACTCAGCTACCCAACCAAGTGGGTTTACAAATTGACAATTCCTTACATGACTGAATATTACAACATGAGTCTCAACAAGACCTTTTCATCAAACTACAAATATAGCTTTTAAGACCAACACCAGAAAGTCCTCAAGAAAGAGAATATATTTCAGAACCATCACAATGCCAACACTGCATTATACTCAGCAAAGCTAATGCTCCCCCTAAATCTGTGCAACCAAGCAATCTTTCCAAATGACTAAGGCTCCCCCTTAGTTTGTGCATCCTGAAAACTTCCACCAACAAATCATCAAGGCATCTTCATCAAAACATTAGAAACAAAATTATGAGAACTGGAACACCACCAGAGATACCAAACAGTATCAGAGATTCCAAACATCACTGCAGCTGTGCTGAAGAGCGATGAACCAACCAAAAATTGTCAGCAACCAAACATACGCGGTTTTATGTGCAGGAACTCGCGTATATACGCGACTGTGTTTCAGGAAACCCGTGTATCCCAAGCCATCTTCTAAATTTTAACCAAATCTGATTCTCTGTGAGGCAAAGACAGTGTTCAGCTTCTTTCTGGGACATTTGAATGCTTCCATGGACTATATATATATAGAACGATGTAGTTGTGTCTTCAAGCGTCATCCAACGGTTGTGGCATCAGTACAATAGTAACCAAGCCTTCAGATTCTTTGCAGCATCAATACAATCTTTCCAAGAGAGATTTTCATATCAGAACAACATCTTCACATAGGTGTCAAGAAATCATCCATGTGGTCCAACATCACCATGATCTTCAAGATTTAACATGAAGTAACATATGTAGGCAAAAGATCTCTCAACCATAGTAACACACTCTGCATGATTTATTTCTGAATCAAATGACATCCAACTCATCCATGTGTGAGTACAAAGGATACTTATCAGCAACCAGGGCTCAAAAATTCATCATAATAAATCATGTACCAAGTCATCATCATTTGAGCATGAGTATCACAAAAACCAAAGAACAAGCAGTCATATTGCCAACAATGCAATCATTAGTATTCAACTTGCTGCTCCCCCTAAACCAATGCTCTTCCTTAGCTTGCAATCTGAAGCACCTTCCACAGCAAGTCATCAACAACAATCTCTACATGATCTGTCCTCATCTCTGAATTATAAGACTTTCAATCTCATCATCCAAAAGTAAACAGGACTCATTCATAATCTTCAACACAAGGCATCAAGTATCATATCATCATTATTTAGAACTGAGGAATTAAGCTGATACATAGTCAATAATACAGTTATTAACAGTCAGACTGATGCTCCCCCTGGACCTCTGCTCCAGATCTTCAGCAATCAGATAAAATTTCTTATCATCAATGCATACGCGGCTATGTCAGCTGGAACTCGCGTGTATACGTGACTTTGTTTCATATAACCCGCGTATGGAAAGTGAAATATAGAAAATTTCACATCTTCATCTCCTCCTGCAAATTTACCTTTTGTTCCTATCTTTTCTTCACACCAGATGCACTGTCAGAAATACATACAACCAGAATAATCAAAATAACCATGAGATTCATCATGCATTGCTCCCCTTGTGACGATACATTACTAGATCTTATAATGTATCTCACATCATTCCTGCAGTCAATAAGAAAGGTCAGCTTCAGAAGCGGATGACTGCAGTAGGGTCAGAATTCCCTACGTTTCTGATCGGTCCTTGAATTGAGTGTTTTCTTCAAGAAAATCATTGTCTTCTAGAGAATCCACAAAAGTATCCTTTTCTTCTCTAGATTGATTCTTATTCCATCCCTCCATATTTTTCCAGACTTGTTTAAACTTTCTATTTGTGTGCTGGAAGTTATCCAATTTCTCATATCTGTTCAACCTGCATTCCTTTTCTACATGTCCATACTTGTTGCAAGAATAACATCTCATGTGTCCAGAGAAATAATCATAAGAATCATGATGAGTATTTCTAATCTTTCTCCTTTTACAATCAGCTGCTTTATGTCCAAACTTGTTACATGAGAAACAATATCCCTTGAAGCTACCAGAGTACCTGTTTGTTTGTGGCTGAATTGTCCTGCTTCTGCAATTTGCTGCAACATGCCCATAGTTATGACATTTAAAACATTCAACGTTCTTGAATGAATTCCTTTGAGAATTCATGATTGTTGGTTGATCTTTTGTTTCTTTCAACACTTCGGGTTTTGCATTGACTTCCTTTGAATTTTTAGCACTTCCTTGTGAGCTAGATTCTCCTTTAACAGTTTCATGAAAACCAAGACCAAGTTTGATAGAAGGAGACCTTTGACTACTAAGAATATTATCCAAGATATTAGTGCTATCTTGAAACCTCAAAAGTTTAACCTTTTATTCTAATTTACCTTTGAGAATGTTTACCTCAACCTTCAAGGCTTGACACTGCTTTGTCATGCTTTCTTCTTTCCTTCTTCCATCTTCAACTTGATCCTTCAGATTTAGAATCTCTTCTTTCAACCAATCTTCATTTCCTTCACATGTTTGTTGCAGCTCTTCATTCTTCTTATTTGATTTTTCTAGATCTTCTTTGAGAGAGATAATTTCTGCTTCAAGGGCTTCCTTTTCAAAGGATTGTAGAGGTTCCTCATTCTCCTTACTTGATGCTTCTAGCTCTGCTTGCAGAAAGATGATAGCAGCTTCAAGTCCTTCATTCTTCTTGCTTGATTTTTCAAGATCTTCTTCTAGATCTTTAATTCGATTGGATGCATAGGTATGAAACCTTTGATACTTATCCACCTGTTCATTCAGCATTTCTATTTGATCTTTCATTTGTGAGATCATCTCTTTATAGATAGTTTCTTGCTTATTGTATGAACTTTGTAGTTCTTCTTCTTTATTCTTGAGAGCTTCTTCTAGATCCACAACTTTACTTTCACTATATTTACTATTGTTTGCACAAAGAAGAGTATTACAAGTGGCCTTCTCCCTTTTCTTCTTTGCCATGAGTGCTTGTAGATCTTCGTCAGAATCTGTTTCATCTTCTTCAATTTTTGCTATACATGATTTCTGAGGTATCTCCTTTCCTCGAGTAACCTTCTTCTTTTGCTTCTTAGCCATGAGCACTTTCAGATCTTGGTCTGAATCTTCTTCATCTTCACTGGACACTTCATCATCATCTTCTTTTGCATAATAACTCTTAGAATCTTCTTCATCTTCACTGGACACTTCATCATCATCTTCTTTTGCATAATAACTCTTTCTCTTTTCAAATTGTTTCCCTTTACCATGCTTTTCTCTATAAAGACATTTAGCAGCATAATGACCAACTTTTCCACACTCAAAACATTTGAAGGGAAGCTTACCTTTGAATCTTCCAGTGCCTAGTTGGAGCTTTCTCACGAAATTCGCTTCTTCTTCATCGGATATATAGTTGGATTCTTTGACAACTTCCTTTTCCTTTCCTTTTGTAGATGCCTTAAAAGCAGCTTCTCTGATTTGGGAAGGACCTCCTTGTCTCATTTCAAAAGCAGTCAGAATACCATGCAATTGAACAATAGAAAGAGTTTGCAGATCTTGCCTTTCTTCAATAGCTGAAACTTTAGAGTCAAATTTTGAAGTCAAGGATCTTAAGACCTTTTCCACCAGAGTAGTATCAGTTATGGTTTCACCCAAATTTCTCATTAGATTTACAATATCATCCAGACGAAGAAAGAAACTGGCAACACTCTCATCACTATGCATCTTCAAATTTTCATATTCAATTCTAAGAGTTTGGAGTTTTGCACTTTTTACCTTTGTATCTCCTTCATAGCTCAGAATGATTTTGTCCCATATTTCTTTTTCTGAATGTAGCTGCATCACTTTAGCAAATTCAGATTCAGACATGCTTCCTAACAAGACATTCACTGCTTTGGCATTGATTTCATATTTCTTCCTTTCTGCTGCATCGGTAGGAATACTTGCTGGGTATTGATAACCTTCTTCCATGATTGCCCATACATCTGCACCAAGACTTTGCAGATATGATTTTGTTCGTACCTTCCAGAATATCAGATTGCTTCCATTGAATAGAGGTGGCTTTATAGACATCACTCCTTCTTGACTTCCCATTGCGACGGATCTTCTTCAAGCGATCAAGCTTCTGCAGAAGAACTTGCTCTGATACCAATTGTTGGGAAAAATACTGAGAGGGGGGGTGAATCAGTATTTACAGCATATTCAAAACTTTTTACTTTTCTTTACTTCAAAACCCATACGCTACTTTCTTGAAGAAGACTCGCGTATATACGCGGATACCCTTTATTAAACTCGCGTATACACAGAGAACTAATTATGTCATTAATTCTTCACTTAAACCATTCCATCATTTATTCATCAGATATTCAATAAACAGTAAACATGTGCAGTAAGAACAGACTAAACCATCACACAAGGCATCACACATGAACACCGGGATTTTTAGGTGGAAACCCAAGTCGGGAGAAAACCACCGCTGCAGTTGCTCAGCCTTCAATATTTTATTATAGAGAAAAAATCTTACAACATATGTGCTGGCGCAGACTCCTACCAGCACGCAGGCACCCACCTGCACTCGTTTACCAGCCTCTCCTGGAAGGGAGCTACAACCCCCTAACTCGTTTACCAGCCTCTCCTGGAAGGGAGCTACGACCCCCTGCTCTCGTTTACCAGCCTCACCTGGAAGGGAGCTACGACCCCCTGACTGAAGGCTACAACCCTCAGCACCACCTTGGACCACGTTTCATCAATTTTCACACTGGATCCAACAAATTCAATAGAACAACACTTGCAGGCCATATTTCATCATATTTTCAGACTGGACCCTTTCCATACTTTTAAGCACAAACATACATCACCAACAGATACTTATCAACACAGATCAGATAGCAGAAACACAGCAGAACAGATCAGATATTTCATACCCCTTGCTTCAGCAAACCCTAGTTTGCATACGCGCTTTTACTTCACTGATGTTGCGTATATACGCGCTTCCGTCCACACAAACCAGCGTATACTTCAGTGTATATTTTATTGCGCATACGCGCTTTCTCTTCACTGAAGCCGCGTATATACGCGCTTCCTCTGCGGCGAAGTAGCGTATAGATCTTCAATCATTACAGAGCAGCATACTTCATCAGATCAGATATTCAGTTCAGATTTACCCTTTTACTTCAGACAGATGTTCGCCTAGAAGTTCGCCTCATCACAGATCTAATCCTTCCATAAGCAGATCTAGTAGATACAAGTACATTTCAGATCTAGATCCCCTTCTTCATCATTGGTGCATCATACATTCAGATTTATCATTCAAGTGTAACCCTTTCCATTCAGATATACTTCAGAGAGAAGTATTCATTCAAGCTCAGACATCTTGCACCACATTCATAATTTTCACAATGAATTTCTTCTCCTTATATAGGTTTTCCTTTTTCAATACCATGAACCCCTTTTTCAATACCATGGGCCAAAACAATACCATGAGCCAAAAACTACCTGGACGGGGTCAATTAGGCGGATCATTACCCAATACAATGGGTCAATACCATGGTGGTTACCCTTGGTTTTTCACTTTTTGAGCGCTTTTGCCCATACGCGACTTGGCACGTTATTTTCCGCGTGCATACGTGACTTCCCCTAGGCCAATCCGCGTATACAAAGAGACATACTCTTTTCATCATATTTTGAGCACATTCTGAATTCCTTTCTTCATTGCCTTCTGTACACACTGTAGAAACATCATATTTTCTTCATCAGGAACATATTCGCTCAAGCACAACTTCATTAAGTTGTCATCATCTTCATCAGGTGGGTTGCCTTTCAAGGACAACATTCAGCATCATATTGTCAACAAACATTATATCATATCAGATTTACATCATTTACTAAGTCCATCAAGTCAAGCATAACTTCATCAGGTGGTTTGCCATCAAGGACAACACATGTCAACAGTCGCATGTCTTCATCTTCATTCGGTGGGTTGCCATCAAGGACAACACTCTGCATCATATTTCCAACAAAAATTTTGAAGCCTAGAAAATCTCTGCTTCAAACATTGGGGAAAACCACCCGGTCGGGACCTTAGGACAACTCCTTTTCCGTTTGGTATGGTGGCTCCGACTAGATTTAAAGGACCAGTTTCCTTATAACTAAATGGGTTGGTGATGGGTTGATTTGGATGAGTGGAAATGGGACTAAATTGACTGAAATAAAACTATCTAATTAAACTAAATGATGATAAAGAAATTCTAACACTAACCCGGGTAATTATATGTGAATACAACTTAAGATTGTTCCAATTTAACAATAACCATGAAAATGTATTATTATTTAAATTGAAATGTGCAGAAACAAATAAAGATAACTCTGTTTAAGAAATTAAACAGAGTTATATTAGCATATTGCATTCATCATTGTATACCATTTATATATGCTTATGAAAGATAACATTTCAATTATACTTAGAAATGATATATAAAAATAAATGTTATGAAAACCAAATATATATAATTGATAGAAAATTTTAAAACGAATATCATATGACAAAGGAAATCAACAGTGAACAGTGTTTGGTCAATTTAGTGTGTCCTAAATTGCTGCATTTAATTTGCAATCAGGAGATAAATGGCCCAGCGAAAGTGCGGGCACTATATATGTGCAAGATAACCTCTTTCTTAACTTTTTGTCGTTTATGGTCTTTCTAAGGTGAAATGGAAATTCTAAAGTGAAAAACACGCTTGGTTATAATTGTTCAAGGAAGTGATATCCCCTATAATGATTTACCAATCTCGAAACTTTAAAAGCAAATTGAAATTACAAATGACAAAAGAAAGTAAACTGCTGAAATGGAAAGTGTTGTTAATCTAATGAATCAAAACAAGAAACTAGTGAATATGAAAACTAAACTATTCTTGCTGCCAACTGAACACAAAAGAAACTACGCTTATGGAAATTAAAAATTGCAATGAAAGAAATCTAAATCAGATTACATCAATTCATTTTCTGACCCTTCATCATTAGACCAGCTATGACTTGCGGAAGTAATCATAAACAACTTGTGTAACTGATATTTAATTTGCAGAAAGTAAACTAATACTAAACCATACATACATGATTCAATCCCTCGCCATCAGTGCAGCTGTGGCTTTCGGAGGCAATTGAAGATGTCATACATGATTCAATATATCTAAGTTTGCGGAAAAGAAACTAATACTAAACTACACACTTCATCATGCGGCCCCTCACCATCAGTCCAGCTGTGGCTTTCGGAGGAAACTGAAGACGCTATGAGCAGCTTAATATATCTAATTTTGCAGAAAGGAAACTAATACTAAACTACACATCTCATCATGCAGCCCCTCACCATCAGTCCAGCTGTGGCTTTCGGAGGTAGCTAAAGACACTATGAGTAGCTTAATATGTCTAATTTTAACTACTGAATCAGATAAAAAAAACTGAAGTGCACAAGACAAAACTGAAGTTAAACAAAGACTGTGAAAGAAAACTAGCAGCAGAATAATATCAGTTTCATATCATTAGCAAAAATACTATGAAAATGCCACGGGCTGTCTACCTAAAACCTGCACAAGAAAACTGATCAGTATTTTAACAATCATAAAAACATAAAAGACAGGAATGCAATGGAAATTACAGAAATGTATGAACAGAAATAAAACAACTATGAAATATGAACATGTAATGGGTTATGATACAATAATTACTTAAAGAAATGAAATGAAAAATATATACATTAATACACAGAACCTCGGCTGAGCAGGGGCCCTCTACGCAGCTCTGGTATGATCTTCAAACACGAATTAAGTTATGAAACAGAGTTTTTCACATTAAAAATAAAGTCATTACAGGCTGGTGGTATTACGGCTCAAGGCAGCGTAATCACCACATAACAGAGTACGCACATCAACTTAACAGATATATCAACTAACAACTATCAACTCACATTTACTAACTCTACGTGCGTATGCAAACGCTCTTTATAAAGCAATAAAATGTAACTGTCTCCTGAAGTTTATGATAGCAGCCAGCACGTAGACCACTAAGGCCACAGATATAGGAGTATGGCCATGTTGGAAAACGGATCTATGGAAGGTGGGCGCTTAAATTCAACTCCAGAACTTTGCACAGATGTCAATTAACCTCCGCAAGCTTGGAAACGGCCGTATGGATGTTTCTATGCCACGAAACAGAGTCCAGCCGACATAGAACTCCACGGTTGACTTCCACGTGGATGGCTTTGACCGCGGCTTTCCTTGACGAATTTACTTGAACCAATAGGACACGAACCATGTCCTTGTCATTCCTAGCCTGCCCATGTGGCTCGTTTCCTTCGTTGACACCTGTAACATTGATTTCCACAAAATAGCTGCGGAAAGTTGCAGCGGCTGCGGAAAGTGACAAGTTTCCACAGCTGTATGAACAAAATCTAAATCAAATAGAAAACACACAAACATAATTAAAAACCATTTTAGATACCCTTTTGCACATGATATTGACAATTTTGGAGGAAATTTTCTGACGAGTCAGCAGAAGGAACATGGAAAATTGGCATAGGAGAGACAATTGTTCTTCAATAGCAGAATGAAATACCTCATTCATCTTGAAGACTTTTCAAAAATCAATATAAATCAATTAACTCGATAAATGTCATCCAGTCTGAATGATACTAAGATTCCAAAGCACAAAATCACAGATGCAGATCCCAGCAGTCATCAAGAGAAATGTGGGCCAGAGGTAAGAGGGAATCTACAGAATACATACCGGATGCTTCATTTCTGTGCTTCTCAGGATTTTTCCTCCAATCTTTGATAGGATCAGATTGAACTTTATTATTATCAGCAAACTCTTTGATAAATTCTTTGTTATAAACCTTCTGCAGATCAGGAAGATGATACATTGCCTTAATGTCTTCTGCTTTAAACGACCCAAAAGACACTCCAAAAGCTGAAACAAATGTTCTGTCCTTTATTTTCACACTATCGATGACCCATCGAATCACATCATAATAAGGCATGATGCTTGCTCTGGCTGCAATTCGATGTAGAAATGAATTTGCAAGTGATTTTTCAGTAATCTCAGAGTCGGAATCTGAGCTATCTTCATCTGGAACTGATGCCTTTTCTACTGTGACTTTGGAGTTTTCTTTCTCCAATATATTGTAAACTCCTTCCCATGTCATTCTTCTGAGCCCTTGGCATGATGTATCTGTAACTAATCTTAGTTTTGTTGGCTTCTCTTTTGAGACTGTAGGAGTCTCAACAAACTTAACGGGAACAGCAGTCTTGGCTCTCCTCGCTCTCTTCGACATTTCTATGTTTGATACTATTTCCCTTTGTCTGTGAATGAAAGGGTTCAGCGTTCCTTGATTCTGCAAGACAATAAACTTTCAGTCGTGACAAACAAGAAACTTGAAAGGAACGATTATGAACGCATGATTCATTATTTATTGGTTTCGTATAGCGCGTAAATGTTCTCTTTGGGTCACACTCATGTATTTAAAACCGAATCATCAACCAATATTCATTTGATTTGCTATTGAATACCAACGTACAATTGGAGGTTTGACGCCTTGTGAAATATTATAATATTTACCTATCTTGAATTCTTCGAACGTAATAAATATCATGTATCAATCGCATCGAAAGTTTTCAAATGGTACATAAATATCATAATACAGATTTCTCGATTGGCCGATTGTGATTGCAAACTTTTCCGATTTCCGATTAGATGGTTTTAGATCGCAATCGGAGAGATTAAATTGAAAATAATTGTTAATGGCTTTCTCCGATTTCCGATGGTGGGGTCTACCATATAAAAGTTTTTTTTTCCATTTAAATGAACAAATGTTTGTTTTGCTTTTGAAAAGTGTTTATTATAATAATGCGCGTCGCATCGGAGAATTTGAAATTGAACGCAAAGAATTTATTAAAAGTGTTTCGATCATGCGATTGCGGTTGGTCGCATCGCATTGGGAGTATGTAAATGGATAACTTAAACCCTTTGCGATTGAAGTTTTGCAATCGAACTAATCGCATCGGAGGATTTGGGTTTATATGTTAAATTTTCCTCTAAAGATTTCTCCGATCTCCGATTGTGATTATTATTCATTGGACTTTTACACTTGACTTGTTTTTTATGATAAGGACTTATATATTTGATCGGGTCGGAAGTTTTGAATGTTGTATTTGGTTTTTATACAAACAAAGATGAGCTTTTTCAAAACAATGAATCTTTATTTCTAATTCTTTTATTTCTATAAAAAGAAAAATGGACCCTATTTCTAAATGAATTTTATTCTAAAATTTAGAAAAAGGGAGGGTTGTTGTATAGTACAACACAAGGTGAGTGCTGCAACTCTTCTCCTCCAACATTGGTGACACTATCATGTGATAAGCTTCCCTCATAAGCTAATTTTCTCCCAATCCATCCCTCCATGAAATTCTCCTCCAAAATTCTTATGAGATGCAAATAATTCATCCCACAAGGAGACAATAAATCCAATGAAACAAACATGGTTTTCCCAATTTTCTCCCTGAAACATGTAGCATAATGAACATGGAGAATCTCTCTCCCATATGGCACATACATTCCTCCCATCCTCCCTCCAATCATTCCCATAAAAATAATAAGCACATCATCAATGTATGGGATCAAAACTAAGTACATACAAACAGAAATTTGTAAAAATGGAGGTGGGTCATAGTCCCACATGTGGAACCAGCGTAGTAAATCTCCTAACTACAACAAATAATGATATTATAAGTGGTTTCCCTGCCACTTACTTTCTGCCCAAGTCTTCTCACAATGGTTGAAAGTGTGAGATATGTTTGGTGCTTTTGGAGTGCACCCACAATGATACAACATCTCCCTATGTACTCCAAGGGAGTGGCCATGTTCAAAATTGTTTATGGCCCAAAGTTGGCCATGAATTTTATATGGAATAATTCTCCTCCTTGGAGATATGGCCTGCATATACATGGTAAATGAATGAAAGTAATCATCAGATAAAACATCATGTACATAAGCATGTTCCTTACCGAAATTTCTGCTCATACAAATGGAGTGATCCATAGATATATCCCCTCTCATTCCAAAAGAGGAAAGAGGTGGTTGTGATAACCCCTTCATTGAGTTCTGTCTCTCTTCCAACTCCACATGGTTCATGCATCTTTGAAAATTTTGATATAGTTCCCCTTCAAATCCATCCCAAGTGTAGCTCTCTATGATAGTGTTGTAGGCCCTCATGGAATAAGTATGGTTGAAAAGGAATTATTCATGTGCTTTTTGTAGCAACTTCTCCTTAAGCTTGGAGGCTCTAGATAAGAAGATCCTACCATGATAATAAATGACTTCATCTTAGACTTAATAGCCCTCTTCATGTAGTTGGTCATCAAGTATCATGCATGTGAAAAGATCCTTGGAATAATCCACCAACAATTGGGATTTCCAATATGGATCAATATTCCATAGTGACAGCACTGATGATCTATCACAAAGAAAATCTGTCATATGGCTGCCCTTCTCCTTCACATCTCCCATGCCAATGGTATATGTTGGAAGGCTTCTATCTTTCCCATGCTTCTCCTCCCACGGCGCAGAATCGGAAATGATAATGGGTAATGATGATGTTGGGAGAATGTCTCCCTCCTCCTTGAGTCTACCCAAGACTCTCAACGTTGTATCATGGCCTCCTAATGCTCCCATTCCTTCAGGATCTATGAATGGTGCATCATAATGTGAGACGTGTCTCACCAAATCTATATTAGGTGTCCTCCGAGGTGGTTTACCACAAGATAGTGATATCTTATGGACCAATCTCATTTGCATAATAGATGGGATCATTATTTCCCTACTTCCACTGCGCAAATTCAACTATGTTTCTTGTGTGGAAGTTTTATGATAGTTGGGTACCACTCTTAATGATGCAAGAGTCCCTCTAATTGGAGAAATTGCTCCATCCTCACCTCCTAGTGGTGGTGGATCATCTCCTGCTATTCCAGTGTTGTGACCCCTCTATTGTTCTTCTTCTTCTTCCTCCTCATCATCTAAGAAGAGCTCTATGTAGTGTGCCTTTCCTGCTACACATTTATGTCCGGGTGCCCAAGATTCTTGGGATGTGAAGCAAAGCTTCCTCTTCCTCAAATCTCTTCGGACATCATCATCAAGAGGTTTTTTGTATTGGCTTTCCTTTGAAAGATGAGCCTTCTCATATTTTCCCTTTGATGGAAAAGAGGGCTTATGCTGAAATGGTGCCTTTACTTTTGGCAAGGTATCTTGAAGATCTATAGCCCTTTAAATGACATCTTGAAGGGTATTGGACTTGGTAGACTTAACCAACCCATGAAGAGGTTCATCTAACCCATCAATGAACATATAGACCCTTCTTTCTGTAGATAAATAAGGAACCATAACAGAAAGTCTTAAAAATTCAGAAATATAAGTTTCTCGATTACCTGATTTTTTAATCTTTGCAAGCCCCATGAATGGTGCTTCATGATCTCTTCTATCAAACCTCTCCACTAACCTGCTTGTGAACTTTGAATATGCAATCACATTGGCATGACCCAATGTTGAAAAGCCATGGAACCATCAATCATGTGCTTGACCCTCAAGGTGCAGTGCTGCTATCTTAATGTCCTCCATTTCTAGAACTTTGTTCAACTGGAAGTATATGTCAAGCTTCTCTACCCATGATTTGGCAGTGCATTTAGATGACCCACCAAAGTTGGGTATGAAAAATCTGCCCATAGTGCGGTGTAGATCGTGATTCTGAATGAATCCACCACTTCTATTGTGATGCATGGGTCTCATATTGTCCTTGATTTGACAAAATTCTTGAAAAATCAAGTGGTCCTTGAATCTCTTAGTTTGACACTCATACTCCATGAAATATTCTTTAAGGGATTATTGTTCTTGAAACCCTTCATTTCCCACTGCCAAGAATGTAGGCATTGTAGAGCGTTGGGAAACTTGTTGTTGTTGCACTGGTTGATTACTCCAGTAATGAGAAATGTTGGATCCTTCACGATTTTGAAATCCTTTATGGGATTCCTTGTATCTATCCATTCTCATCTCCTTTATTTCTCTAGCAATGTCTTGCATAGCTTTGAGAAAAATCTTAGGAAACTCCTTCTCTTCGTCTTCTCCTCCAGATAAAGGGATTTTACCCTTGTCTTCTTTAACATTTGTATAATCAAAATTCTGGTGTCTTCTTCTTGTATACCTCTTCTCTCTATCAGTAAGAGGATCTCCTTCTTCAGATGACATATTGGCTTTTCAAGATGAATAGGTTGTGCCAATATTATGCTCCGATACCACTGTAATATTCCCAAATGGGAAAAGAAGGAATATAGTGCAAAATTATGAAACAATAGTGTTAATCAGCATATAAAATAAAGAGGCCAATATGGAGACCTTATAATCATAATAACAGCAGCAAAATATGCATAAGAAATGGGCCATAAGATGTACAATAAGAAAGAACAAGCCTCCAATGGACAAAATCCTCAAAAGAGGTGTTGCTACTATATATCAAAATGTCCGAAGACTACTACAACGCTGTTTAAAACGCACTACTACAGCAAATGAAGATACAACATAACATGGGCTGATATATGCCACAAAAGATAGATCTAATATAGATCTAGGCACTATACAACCTCCTTTGAAGAACCCCTTAAGGGTTTTCAGCAAAACACCATGTACAAGATGGGAATCTAAGACCTAGGGCTGAAGATCCACTACATAATATAGATATAGAAAATGTGGTTGATCTGATATAAGAGATAAATTCGCCTCCTCCAATATATCTCCTAGATGAAAGGTTTATCCCTTCAGTAGCAAATATCCTCTCCAAATGGTGTGCCAAAAACACCCAACAACTCCTCCCACAAAATAACACAAATCTGGAAATAAACTGCACTGTAGGGGCAAATAAATATGTGGCCTAATGCCAAGATCTGAAAATATGCACAAGGGCCTTCCTTATTGTCATCCTAATGGAAATTAAGCCTTCTCCATTGAAAATAAGTAATGAGGTGACCCAAAGATGGTCTCCACTGCTGCAACCTGCAAAAGAACTCAACCCTCAACAGGATCTGCACTGTAAATGTAAGATGAAGCTTCGCCTTAAGACTGAAAGTGGACAATGTAGTAAAAGACTCCTCCAAGAGCTTCTAAATTGAAGAGGTGGGATTCCTGATCAGGAACACCTAGTGCTAAATAACACACAATCTCAGCTAAACAGCTAGAGAAATTTATATGTCTAAACAGACCATATATTCAGAAATATCAAATACAAAAACATGATCAATATGGTTGCCATCCTCTTCCTTTTATAATATATAAGCTTCCAAACCCCAAGCCCCATTCAATAATGGCCCTACTTCCATGAAAATCATCTCCATCTAAAACTATGTTGTCTTTCATTGAATGCCAGTACTCCGTGACAGTGTTGTTGATTTGGTTAAAGTTGACCCAGTCAAGGTGTGCCAACCCCTTTTCAAACCTAAAGGTGCTCAATTAAGCTTCCAAGATATATCCTTTTCACATTGGCATTGATTTATTCATTATTAAGGAGATTTATGGACCTCCATTTTCCTTGTATTCATTAAATAGAAAGCAAAATCAAAATTTAATATTCCAACTAGCTCATGGCTAATTGGGAATATTACGGTCCTCCCTTCCCAAATGTTGCTTGTCCTCAAGCAACTGACAAGATGAGTACTGCGACTCTTCTCCTCCACCATTGGTGGCACTATCATGTGATAAGATTCCCTCCTAAGCTAATTGTCTCCCAATCCATCCCTTCATTAAATACTCGTCCAAAATTCTTACGAGATGCAAATAATTCATCCCACAAGGAGACAATAAATCCAATGAAACAAACATGTTTTGCCCAATGTTCTCCCTGAAACATGTAACATAATGAACATGGAGAATATCTCTCCCATAGGGCACATACATTCCTCCCATCCTCCCTCCAATAATTCCCATAAAAATAATAAGCACATCATCAATGTATGGGATCAAAACTAAGTACATACAAACAGAAATTTGTAAAAATGGAGGTGGGTCATAGTCCCACATGTGGAACCAGCGCAGTAAATCTCCTGACTGTATCAGATAATGATATGGTAAGTGGTTTCCCCACCACTTACTTGTTTCCCAAGTCTTCTCACAATGGCTGAAAGTGTGGGATATGTGTTGTTCTTTTGGAGTGCACCCACAATGATACAACATCTCCCTGTGTCCTCCAAGGGAGTGGCCATGTTCAGAAATGTTTATGGCCCAAAGTTGGCCATAAATTTTATAAGGAATAATTCTCCTCCTTGGAGCTATGGCCTGCATATACATGGTAAAGGAATGCAAGTAATCATCAGATAAAACATCATGTACATAAGCATGTTCCTTACCAAAATTTCTGCTCATACAAATGGAGTGGTCCATAGATAGATCCCCTCTCATTCCAAAAGAGGAAAAAGGTGGTTGTGATAACTCCTTCATTGAGTTATGTCTCTCTTCCAACTCCACATCATTCATGTATCTTTGAAAATGTTGATACAGTTCATCTTCAAATCCTTCCCAACTGTAGCTCTCTATGATAGTGTTGTAGGCCCTCATGGAATAAGTATGGCTGAAAAGGAATTCTTCATTTTCTCTTTGTAGTAACTTTTCCTTGAGCTTGGAGGATCTAGATAAGAATATCCTACCATGATAATAGATTATTTCATCTTGGAATGAATAGCCCTCTTCATGTAGCTGGTCATCAAGTATCATGCATGTGAAAAGATCCTTGGAATAATCCACCAACAGTTGGGATTTCCAATATGGATCAATCTTCCATAGTGACAGCGCTGATGATCTATCACAAAGAACGTATGTCATATGGCTGCCCTTCTCCTTGAAATATCCCATGCCAATGGTATATGTTGGAAGGCTTCTATACTTCCCATGCTTCTCCTCCCACAACACAGAATCTGAAATGAGAGTGGGTAATGATGATGTTGGGATAATGTCTCCCTCCTCCTTGAGTCTACCAAAGACTCTCAGCGTTGTATCATGGCCTCATAATTCTCCCATTCCTTCAGGATCTATGAATTTTGCATCATAATTTGAGACATGTCTCACCAAATCTAGATCAGGTGGCCTCCCAGGTGGTTTACCATAAGATAATAGATTTCTTGGGTGGAAGTTTTATGATAGTTGGGTACCACTCTTAATTATGCAAGAGTTTCTCTAATTGGAGCAATTTCTCCAACCTCACCTTGTGGTGGAGGTGGATCATCTCCTTCTATTTCAGCATTGTGACCCCTCTATTGTTCTTCTTCTTCTTCCTCCTCATCATCTGAGAAGACCTCTATGTAATGTGCCTTTCTTGTTGCACATTTATGTCCAGGTGCCCAATATTCTTGGCATGTGAAGCAAAGCTTCCTCCTCAAATATCTTTGAACATCATCATCAATATTTTTTTTGTATTGGCTCTCCTTTGAAAGAGGAGCCTTCTCATATTTTCCCTTTGATGGAAACGAGGGCTTATGCTGAAATGTTGCCTTTGCTTTTGGCAAGGCATCCTGAAGATCTCTAGCCATTTCAATGGCATCTTGAAAGGTAGTGGGCTTGGTAGAATAAAACAACCCATGAAGAGGTTCATCTAACCCATAAATGAGCATATAGACCCTTCTTGCTGTAGATAAATCAGGAACCATTACAGAAAGTCTTAAAAATTTAGAAATATAAGTTTTTGGATTACCTGATTGTTTAAGCTTTGCAAGCCCCATTAATGGTGCTTCAAGATCTCTTCTATCAAACCTCTCCAACAACCTCCTTGTGAACTCTGAATATGCAGTCACATTGGCATGACCCAATGTAGACAAGCATTGTAACCACCAATCATGTGCCTCACCCTCAAGGTGCAACTGTAATATTCCAAAATTTGCAAGCAGCAAATTGGAATATTAATTTTTGCTTATATCATCTAGGAGGTGAATAAAATGGGTAAAAGGCCCATGATTAGGAATAAAATCCCTCATAGTGTGAAAGGGATCTATGGAGTAGCTTAATTTTTCACCTTCTAATGTGAAAAGGGGCAAATGCATGAGGACAAGGTCAAGTTTGACCAAGTCAACAGCGCTGCCTAAGAGGGTGTGGCTTTCTTGGGAAGACAGCGCAGTTTGAGAGGGAGAAAGACTCTTTATGGAAGAAACCCTCATGTGTGGGGTCCAGGGCAAAAAGAAATTCACTTGCATAAAAGGAGGAAGAGGAAGCCATAGTGAGGCATGTTTTGAGTATATGATTTTCGTATGAAGACTACTTGCATTATCTGGTTGCTTAGATGAGTTGCAGTGTTGTTTAGCACGAGGGATTACTGTTTAGGATTTCCTCTCCTTCTTGAGAGGCCTATTGAAGGATTGCACTTCATTTCTCCACATCTTCGCTCAAGGCCAAAGCCACTTCTTCAGTCACTGTATTATTTATGCTGAAGTATAACTTATTGTTGTTGGGTGTTGCAACGGAAGGTTCCACAACATCATTCCTTGTCTCATATTTTAGAGGAGGGAGATTCTATTCCTCATTAATATAATTGAGGAAGGTTTCGAGGGCTGATTTTCATATTTTGGCATCAGGCCAAGCTTCTCCTACCATCAGCAGCGCAGTCCCTTCTCTAGACTGCGTTATTTTAGTGAGTACCTGCAGTGGGGGTTTACACCATCATCTTGGAGGGAAAGATCTTCAGGGATAGGATCAGCCTATCACTTGAGAGATACCTTGGAGGAGGTTTGCCATAGATTGTACATATTATTCATCCATCTCCATATAGTTTTAGTTTTGAGTTGCAGCTGCTACCCAGCAACTCCGGCATTTCTGCAGATTTTCCATTTGTATCTATATTGTAGCCAATCCTCTTGAGGATTGTTGTATTGTTATTTTCAGGGGTTGAGAACTTTCTCCCCCACATTTCTTGAGCTATTATTGTCATATCATTCTATTATCATGTATTGTGTTGCAGTGTCTCCAATGAACTATGTTATTTTAGCCCTATGACATTTCTGCATAGCAGTGTTGCTCTATTGTCATGTACATGTCTCATTAAGGCTTTCATATCCAAGCTTGAGTGATTGATTCCTCAAAGCATTATACACATTTTCTGCTATATTATACATTGGTTGGCTATATACTTCTTCATGTGTGCATACTTCACAAGATAAAATTGTTGCTCCATTCTATATTCATGTATTGTTGCAACCCCTTCATCGGGCAGTTTCTGAGGAAAACTAGGTGTGGGAGATCTGTTTAACCCACCTAGAGGGATTTATTTGGGACCTCCTCTTGGATTTATGACTTAGATACATTGATCTAATGGATCCAGGTCCTGGTTTCAATTCCTGTAGTATACATTACTGGAAAATGAATTTTCCAGTCATGCCTTGCTAGTTGTTCCAGATTTGGGATATTACAGTGGTATCAAAACAACTTTCTTGGCTCGGCCTGTGAGTCTCAGCCCAAGAAGATCAGAAGATTAAAGAGGATTGGTTTTATCTCATCATATTTCAAATCCATAAAGAACCTCCCCAAGTAGGATAAGTAGAAAGAAGAGGAAGGACCTTGCACCTCCTATTCTCATCGAGAAGGAGACAGAGATATGAGCAGGAAAAAGACTGCATATTTTGGAGAATAAAAAGGGGATAAGCTTACCAAGCTTCTTCCTAAATTTGTACATAACACTCATGGAGATTTCAAGAAGATAAGGAGGGAGATGTATGAAGAATCTCCAAGAGAGTTTGAATCTAAACCAAACTCTAGATCGACACATGAGGAGTGTAAGAAAGCAGCTACACACCCTAATGCACAGCACAGTCACATACCCAGGATTGCCGGAAGAGAGATGGGAAGGAGAGAAGAAGTTTCTGGGAGGTAAAATCTTAGTGATTTCCTCAAAGATTATGAGTCTCAAACTCATAAATACCGAGATCATATCAGTTTTTCAGAGTTTTTCAAGATCAAGGTGAAGAGAAGAGAGCAGCAAGATAGATTTCTTCTATCTACCTTTGAGGGTTCACGTACATGTTCAGCCAAAGCTTGGGTGGAGGAGTTAGATACCTTCTTGAAGCAGCACAAAATTCCTGAAGATGAAGCCATCAGAGTTGCAGCACTACATATGAGAGGTAAGGCCTATGCCTAGTGGATCTTTGAATCCTTTTCTTTGAAAAATCTAAACATTGCATCTTTTGCAAATTTCACTAAGGCATTAGTGGAAAGATTTGATAAAAGGATTCATGAAACACACATGGTGGAGCTAAACAAGAAAACTCAAACAAAACCCTTGCATGATAACGCAGTACCATTGCAAAAAACCATGGAGAAGGCTGAAAACTTGCGCCATACCTTTCCAAAAGAAAAACTTCCATCTCACACCTTTGAACAAGTAAGCATGGGGATCTCTTTTTCAAATAGGGATATAATCATTGGGAGATTTCCCATTCATGTTGTAGAGATTGAGGGCAACAGCGTTGTCTTATCTAGAGATTATCTAGTACCTCATGCAGAGGAAGGAGGAGCTCTTACTCCAAATAGAGGGATGCTTGCATCTTTGCAAGGAAGTCCCTAGGATCTCATGTGTGGAGATCAAGGCACAACTCATGTTCTACATGTGCCATTTTTGAGGAGTTGTGGAACCATGGAAACACAAAGAGAAGGTAGGGAGGAGAACCAGCACCATGAGGTGATATGTACACATCCCTATCCACTTCAGGAGGTTGATGCTCCTGAGGAGAAGACTGGATTGCGCAGTGAGGGCATGGAAAGATTTTTCCATTCATGTATGCAGTCATCTCTTGATATTGATGTCTCATTGCATGGAGACATCTCACCAGGGAGGCCACTGGATCAGCAGAGGAGGATGGTTGCCTCACATGTTGAGGCACCACTCATTGATTTCAGAAGGGTGGAGACCTTGGGAGAGCTGGGTACAGTGTTGAGAGTCTTGGGTAGACTCAAGGAGGAGAGAGGCATTCTCTCAAAATCACTTTTACCCACTCACATTTCAGATTATACGTTGTGGAAGAAGCAACAGGGGAAGGATAGCAGCCTTCCAACGTGAATATTTAACATGGGAGATGTCAGAGAAGAGGGCAAACATATGACAGATGTTCTTCAGGAGAGATCATCAGTGTTGTCACGATGGATGATAGATCCATATTGGAACTCCCAGCTATTGGTGGAGTATTCCAAGGATCTTCATACTTGTAGGATATTGGATGGCCAGTTTCATTTGAAGGAGTATGCAGTCAAAGATGGGATCATCTTCTATCATGGTAGGATCTTCTTTCCTAGAGCTTAAAATCTCAAGGAGAAGTTGCTACAAGAAGCTCAGGAGGATTTCCTTTTCAACCCCACTTTTTCTATGAGAGCATACCGCACCATCATGGAGGGGTATTTTTGGGAGGGCCTTGAGGAGGAGATATATCAACATATGATGAGATGCATGGATCAGGTGCAGATGGAGGAGATACATAACTCTTTGGAAGAGTTAGCACAGCCACCTCTTTTCTCTTTGAGGATGAGAGGCGACTCATCTATGAGCCACTCCATTTGTATGAGAAGAACATATGGTAAGGGTAATGATTGTTTACATGATTATGTATATGTTGTATGTCCCTTAACCATATATGTGCAGGATGTTGCTCCAAGGAGGAGCATTATTTCTTTTGATCTTCATGGTATAGTTGAGGCCATAAGCATGATTGATGGCCATTCCATAGGAGGAATTGGGGAAGAGGCATATTATGGAGGACATGCTCAATGTACACATTGCATCATTCACTTCCTCCATATTTATGAGGATATTGGAGCAGCAAGCAAGTGGTTGAGAAGCAATAAATTTTATCAGTCTCTGTTGCAGCTGAGAGTCAAGCTGCATTGGTTGCACTTGAGGGACCATTGTCCTTCTCATTTGCTACATATGGCAGCAAGCATGATTCTCATTTTTTCTCCCTATGGCTCTATTTTTTCTGTCTTTATGAGGAGCATGCTTGGGAGAGAGACACATTGGGTGGATGTGTCCTTTGAGGGAGAAATTCCTCACACTTTTTTCACTACATGTTCTAAGGGGAGCATGGGAGATGGTATGGCCACTAGAGCAACACATTTGTTTCCATATGAGGTGAGCCATATGATGGGTGAGATGCCATATGATGATGATCTCCAACTCGTCATATATGGGGATATCTAGGCCAGCTTGATTTGCAACGTTGGAGGAGAGGTCTTTTGAGATCTAGTCCTCAACTTGCCACTTGAGGGCAATCTTATTGCAGCCCAAGATCAGCCAACACTCTACACTTATCATGAGTGGAGAGATGGATAGTGTGGGGTAGGCTACATTGTCTACCATGTGCACATTTTCATCCCACCTACTTTGCCGGAGCCAAAGGTGGAGGACAGTTTTCAGGAGTTGCCTAGTTGGGAGGTGACTCATTATGCATGGCTAATAGCTTGGGGATGGAGGATCCATATGGGAGATATAATTCCCGTTATATTTCATATCCTATTCCTCAAGGGGACCTCTAGTCATCACTTTTCTATCCTCTTGAGTATTTCACCTTTACATGATGATGGCTTGATAGCTGACTTACATGTTGAGGAGGAGCAATGTGGAGGCTTGACTGATGAGATAGCATCACTTCACTTGAAGGAGATCATCATACATGGATGCTACAGGGAGAGGAGGAGAAAATAATTCAGTCTATCCTTGCACTTGCTTGAGGACAAGCAATCTTTGAGAGGGGAGGACTGTAATATTCCAAAATTTGCAAACATCAAATTGGAATATTAATTTTTGCCTATATCATCTAGCAGGTGAATAAAATGGGTAAAAGGCCCATGAGTAGGAATAAAATCCCTCATAGTGTGAAAGGAATCTATGGAGTAGCTTAATTTTTCACCTTCCAGTGTGAAAGGGGCAAATGCATGAGGACAAGGTCAAGTTTGACCAAGTCAACAGCGCTGCCTAAGAGGGTGTGGCTTTCTTGGGAAGACAGCGCAGTTTGAGAGGGAGAAAGATTCTTTGTGGAAGAAACCTTAATGTGTGGGGTCCAGGAAAAAGAGATATTCACTTGCATAAAAGGAGGAAGAGGCAGCCATAGTGAGACATGTTTTGAGTATATGATTTTGGTCTGAAGACTACTTGCATTATCCGGTTGTTTAGCTGAGTTGAAGTGCTGTTTAGCGCAAGGGATTCCTGTTTAGGATTTCCTCTCCTTCTTGAGAGGCCACTTGAAGGATTTCACTTCATTTCTCCACATCTTGGCTCAAGGCCAAAGCCACTTCTTCAGTCACTGCGTTATTTATGCTGAAGTATAACGTAGTGTTGTTGGGTGTTGCAGTGGAGGGTTCCACAACATCATTCCTTGTCTCATATTTCAGAGGACGGAGCTTCTATTCCTAGGGAATATTAGTGAGGAAGGTTTCCAGGGCTGATTTGCATATTTTTGCATCAGGCCAAGCTTCTCCTACCATCAGCAGTGCAGTCCCTTCTCTAGACTACGTTATTTTAGTGAGCACATGCAATGGGGGTTTACACCATCATCTTGGAGGGCAAGATCTTCAGGGATAGGATCAGCCTATCACTTGAGATATCCCTTGGAGGAGTTTTGCTACATATTGTACATATTATTCAGCCATCTCCATATAGTTTCAATTTTGAGTTGCAGCTGCTACCCAGCAACTCCGGCATTTCTGCAGATTTTCCATTTGTATCTATATTGTAGCCAATCCTCTTGAGGATTATTTTATTGTTATTTTCAGGGGTTGAGAGCTTTCTCCCCCACATTTCTTGATCTATTATTGTCAGATCATTCTTTTATCATGTATTTTGTTGCAGTGTCTCCAATGAACTGCGTTATTTTAGCCATCACATTTCTGCCTAGCAGTGTTGCTCTATTGTCATGTACATGTCCCATTGAGGCTTTCATAGCCAAGCTTGAGTGATTGATTCCTCAAATCATTGTACACATTTTCTGATATATTATACATTGGTTGGCTATCTACTTCTTCATGTGTGTAGACTTCACAAAATAACATTGTTTCTCCATTCTATATTCATGTATTGTTGCAGCCCCTTCATCGGGTAGTTTCTGAGGACAAATAGGTGTGGGAGATCTATTTAACCCACCTAGAGGGATTTCTTTGGGACCTCCTCTTGGATTTAGGACTTAGATACATTGATATAAGGGATCTAGGTCCTGGTTTCAATTCCTGTAGCAGCCATTACTGGAAAATGTGTTTTCCAGTCATGCCTTGCTAGCTGTTCAAGATTTGGGATATTACAGCAGTGCTACTATCTTAATGGCCTCCATTTCTGGAACTTTTTTCAATTGGAAGTAGATTTCAAGCCTCTCTACCCATTATTTTTCAGTGCATTTAGATGACCCATTGAAATCGGGTTAGAAAAATCTGCCCATAGTGCAGTGTAGATCATGATTATGAATGAATCCACCACTTCTATTGTGATGCCTGGGTCTCCTACTATCCTTGATTTGAAAAAATTATTGAAAAATCAAGTCGTATGTTATCACAAAATCAGACCTGATAGGCTACCAATCAAATCAATCTCATGTAATTGTTTCAAACCAATCTTTTGATTGAGGCTTAGCCTCCTCAACCTGAGAGGGATCTCTCAAGGGTTAATGATTTTTGATAGAAATATAGATGGATAACTCTATGTGGGATAATAAGCATATAAAAATGGATATTGGTTGTAAATCACATTAGCAAGTGCACATTAGGCTTATGGAGTCATAATAGCTTCAGTAAAACCAAAAAAAATCTACTTAGCATGGAAGTCAAGGCATATCAGAGTTCTAGTCCAGAGATACACATGTGAAACTATAAAACACACATTCAGATTGTCTATGAAGGAAGTCAGCATCAATGATGAATTATGAGTAACATAAGTAAACACCACTGCAATAGGATAGTAAAAATATGCCATTAGAACAAGAACACACAATAACTTGTTATGAATATTGAGTTGGAGAAGTAAAAAACTATGTATTAAACTGAAAACCAGTCACTTACAATAAACACAGTCTTTTTGCTAAAAATTTCCAACCCCTGCATATTCGACTTCTTGATCTTTTATAGATCGTTTAAAATATAGGATAACCTTATCCTCAGCAAGATACATCGAATTCATAATGTTTGACACCTTTCCTAACCATATAACATGGTATTCATTACAAAATGACAGCTGCAAACCTAATGAACAGTCCTATTACAAATAGGACATAAACTCTTTAACTCTACTCATAACAACCTTATTTAAACTAGATTACATCATTTTCCAGCTGTATTCCCATAAGGTCAAATCCAGATGATAAGCTCCTATTATTGTAGAAATTTGCTGAATAAATCACTTATTCAATGGAGATTAACCTGATTACACATCAATTTCGAATTGCATGCATAACACATAATCTCTTCTACAATTAATTGTCACATGCGGAAAGAATAGAAGCGATAGCACATCAAATCATCACACACATTAACACAGTATGTATGGGGAAATATTATAGCTGAAAACCCCTCAGCTATTATGTATATTATATGGAGAGAACATGCAGAAAATACATAGTACAAACTCCTCACAAGTACTCAGTACTATCTCACAAAGCTACACACAAACTAGCTTGGTTTTGAACAAGTCACAGGTTCAAAACACATCCACTAATTCTCTGCCTCTATTGCGCAGTCAAGGCTAGTCTAAATAGAGATCCAAGGTTCGAATCTCCTTGGCTTGACAGCGCAATCATCATGGGAAATTGCCTCCAAGTGTGGTGCAAATCTCATGCACAACTAATGTCACAACTGATAGCTAACTCAACCCTTTCATCTACCTCTTTCACTTGTCGCCACTGAACTGCCCATGCACTGAGTTAAACTGATGTGTTCTTTAGTTGAATAATGAGTTAATAATTTGTGAATTAAATAGTATTTAATTCACCCAACTCATCTCTAGTGTATTAGCCAGTTAAACTAAATACAACTAGTTCAACTAGTTAACCAGAACGCCATCTCCATTAACTGTCGCATCAACTCCACCGAACTCCGCCACTTGAGCTCTAACTGAAGTCAACCATGCATTAGCTCACTTAACCCATAGGAAAAGTGTAAATCCTTCTGGCAGCTGCATGCCCCACCTCTGGGGGTCAAACTGAAGTGCTCCAAGAGAGTAAACTGAAGTTTAGAGTCCAAATATTATTAAGGGTAAATAATATTTGACTTCCCTATTTTTAGGATAGGCAGTCTAAAAATAGACTTTGACCTATAGGTCCAAAAAATAGATGTCCATATATTTTTACCAACATGACCAATACTCCAAGAATAACATACTGCAATCCCTGGACCATGCTCCATATGTCTAAAAATAGACATAGTCTAAAAATAGATTTTTCGACAAAAATCACATGTGTGGTCCCCACCTAGTTTAGGTGATCACTTTCCAACTAGGATCAGGAAAGATGTTTCAGGAGGCCTCCTTCATTGTTTCTTGTTGCCATTTTCAACACTCCCTCTCAACAAGAAATGACTGTCATTGCATGCGACATGCAACTCCATGCATTCGCCCTGCAACCTCTACAAGTGCCATGCAACTCCATGCATCTACTCTGCA
>CM076571.1:325476787-325802525 GCA_034641835.2 Pinus albicaulis
TCATGGCATCAACCCATGCAAGTTCCTCCACAGCTTCCTCAAAAGAGGATGGCTCCGTCACAACACATTGACTCACAAGAGCCATGTATCCAGTGTACCGATCCGGTGACTGCCTCTGTCTGCGCTGTGCTGTAGGTGGTCCTACAACCTTCCCTGCATCCCGAGCCAGTCGCTCAGCTTCTGTAGTGCGCATGCGCCCTCTGATGGTTGGCGCTGCCTGGGTGGTTTCTTCCACCTCCTGAACCTCCTCTTGTGGCTGATCCACATCCGGAAGCTCCTCCTTAGGAACTAACAGCTCCTCATCTGCATGCAAGTGTAGCTCCCTCTCAAGCGAACACTGCATGGCTTTCTCCTCCCGAAATTTTATATCCCGTCGCACAACAGTCTTGCGACTGTCTGACAAATACACCCGATAGTTGTGAGGTGTATCAGTGTACCCCACAAATATTCCAACCTCAGCAGTTGGATCCAGCTTCCTTCTCGCATCCTTCGTCACATGCATGTAGACAGGAGAACCAAAATCCGCAAATGGGAAATATCAGGCCTCTTGCCAGAATAAGCCTCCTTCGGTGTACTCATGCCAAGAACCTTGTGAGGACAACGGTTCTGCACATACACTGGTGTATTGCATGCCTCAGCCCACAAGTGAAGGGGTAGGCCCTGATCATGCAACATCGCCCGTGCAGCACCCACGATCGTTCTGTTCTTCCGCTCAACCACCCCATTCTGCTGTGGGTTATGGGGTGCGATGAGCTCTCTCCGAATCCCTTCTGTGCTGCATAACTCCTTGAATTCAGCCGAGATGAATTCACCACCGTTATCACTCCTTAGAGCAATCACCTTCTTCCCCGACTCCTTCTCGACCAGTGCTTTAAACTCATATAACTTCGCGAATGTATCGCTCTTCTTCTGCATGAAGAAGATCCAGCACTTTCGAGAGAAATCATCAACAAAGATCACATAATACTTGTGCTTGGCTGTCGAAGCAACTGAGAAAGGACCACACACGTCTGTGTGAACTCTCTCAAGGATCGTCGTGGCGTGACTATCCTTCTCGTGAAAGGTGGCTTTCACATACTTCCCTAAAGTACACCCCTTGCACTGATCTGACTGTGCAAGGGTGCCCTTAGGAAGTCCAGTAGAAATCTGCTGCAGAATCTTCAAAGCTCCATGGTGAAGATGGCCCAATCTCCTGTGCCATAGTTCGCCCTCATCATCCCGGCTCACCACATCTCCAGCCTTGCATGCCATAGCTGCACAGTCATCTACCTGCAACTGATAAAGGTTCTGAGTTTGAACCCCTATCTTCCGGGTCTCTCCAGTAGTCTTACTGCGCAGGAAAGCTTTCCCTTCGCTGAAGACCACATCATAACCCTTATCCTCCAACATCGCTACTGAAATCAAGTTCTTCTTCAATCCAGGTACATGCATGACATCCTTTAAGACAAAGGGTTTACCAGACTCCCTCTGAAAGGATACGGTACCGATACCAGTCGCACTGTATCTACCGTCATCGCCCATCTCGATGTGCATACCCAAATCCTTGTCCTCCAGATCTGAGAACAACTTCCGATCTCCCGTCATATGAAATGACGCACCGCTGTCCAAGAACCACACCGATCCCATCACACTTGAAACCAAGCATGCAATCAGTGAAAAGTCAAGCTCGAACTGTGAAGCCAAAGCTTCTCCATCTCCAGATCTTCCCGCTTGCTTGTTCTTCTTCTTCTTTGGACAATTGGTAGCATAATGTCCGTGATCATGGCAGTGAAAACACTTCACTTTCGCCATATCCTGCTTCTTGCCCTTAGCACCAGAATGAGAGGTTTTCTTACTCTTCCCTTTCTTAGCTTTGGACATCAAAGCGCAGTTTTCTTCATCAGCTCCCTTTGATGAAGATCCATCTCGAGTAGTCCTCCTTATCTCCTCCTGCATGAGATCCGCCCAAAGGTGCTCCCATCCCGGCAGCTTCTCCCGACCATTGACACTATCTTGATATGAGTGCCAAGCCTTCGGAAGACCAAGGAGAGCCAGGTCGACCATGTCCTCTTCATCGATAGTAACTCCCACACTTCCCAGCTCATCTCTGCATTGAGTGAACTTCGTGAGGTATTTGGCGATACTGTCGCCCTTCTCCATCTTGATGTTCCTGAGCTTATCTTTGAGCGCCAGCTTCCTTTGGTCGCTCTTACTCTGGAATATATCCGTCAAATCTTTCCACATTAAATATGGAGTAGCCTTTCCATGCAGGCTGGATACAATATGATCCTTGACGCCCTCCAACAGGATCCTTCGACATTTCGCTATCTTCTTTTGCCATGCATTGACTAAAGCTGCATCAGTGGGCTTTGGGACATCCGTATCTACAAACTCCTTCAGACCATTATCTTCTAACACTGCTTCCATGCGATCCTTCCATGCAACATAATTCGAACTGCCTTCAAGAGCATATTCGAGTCGCAAACCGTTGAAAGAAGACATTTTCAACACCGGCACCAAGAAAACAAGTCTCCTGCAAAATTCGAATTCCAAACTCCAAGCTCTATCGCTTCCGATCTACACTTGAAAACAAATTATTTCCAAATCAGAGATTGACTGCAAGGGGCTTTTACCAGACCTTTCACTTTCCGAAGAAAGATGAATCCGGAGGCTTCCTGGCCCGTATGCAGACTCTGTCCGAGGAAATAAGTTTGCAATCACCGTAATAGATCTCGATAATTAATCTTGCTCCGATACCATGTAGAAATTAGCTGAATAAATCACTTATTCAATGGAGATTAACCCGATTACACATCAATTTCGAATTTCATGCATAACACATAATCTCATCTACAATTAATTGTCACATGCGGAAATAATAGAAGCAATCTCACATCAAATCAATCACACATTAACTCAGTATGTATGGGGAAAGCCTATAGCTGAAAACCCCGCAGCTATTGTGCATATTATAATGGAGAAATCATGTAACCAACAAAGTACAATACTCCTCACAAGTACTCAGTACTTTCTCATAAAGTCACACACAATCTAACTCAGTTTTGAACAAGTCTCGGGTTCAAAACTCACTGCTGACTGCCTTGCCTCTATTGCGCAATCATGGCCTTTATATGAAGAGATCCAAGGTTCGAATCCCCTTGGCTTGACTGCGCAATTGTCATGGACAATTCCTCCAAGTGTAATGCAAATCCCATGCAAAACTAATCCTCCAACTGATAGCTTTACTCACCCTTTCATCTACCTCTTCCACTGGTCTCCACTGAACTGATCATGCACTGTAGTGAACTGAAGTGTTCCTGAGTTGACTAATGAGTTAATAATTAGTGAATTAAATATTATTTAATTCACTCCACTCATATCTAGTTGATTAGCTAGTTAACTAATCCCAACTAGTTCAACTAAAACAAACAGAACACAACTCCACTATCTGTCCCGTTAACTCCTCCAAAACTTCTGCCACTGAAGTCCAACTGAATTCAACCATGCAAGATGCCATCAAACCCTAGGAACCACGTGATTCCTTCTGTCAGTTGCATGAGCCACCTCCATGACTCGAACTGAAGTGCTCCAAGAGAGTAAACTGTTGTTTATAGTCAAAATATTATTAAGGGTAAATAATATTTGACTTCCATATTTTTAGGAGATGCAGTCTAAAAATAGCCTGGAACCTAAAAAATATGAGTCTCATCTATTTTTACCAACATGTCGCATGCTTCAAGAATCTCCAACTGGAATCTCTGAATTATGCTCCGTATGTCTAAAAATAGACATAGTCTAAAAATAGACTTTGCGCCAGAATTTGCCTGCGGGCCCACTTAGTGAAGGCGACTTCATTTCACTAAGCTCCATCATCTTGCTGCATTCTCAACACTTTCGTCCCCCATACCGTTGTCAAAGATATATTAAATCAAGATCCCGATGGTAAAAGAGGAAAATGGATTGCTATCAGCTTAGAATATGACTTAGAAATCAGACCCACCAAAATTTTTAAGGGACAAGGACCTACAAGACTAATGTCTGAAACAAACCTCCAAGCATTAGATATAAATTTTGTTGACACCTTAGAATAACAGGAAGAATTCATAGCTCCTCATGTTGAAGAAGTGTTTTTAAATTCACCTTGGTATGCTGATATTCTTTATGTGTTATTTTATCTTAATGCTCCTCCAACCTTATCAAAGCCAAAAGCAAGATTCCTCAAACAAAAATATTTAAAGTTTTGTATTTTAGATAAAATTCTGTATTGGAAAAATCCCACTGGTATGCTACTTAAATGTTTGCTTGAAGATGATGCAGGAAATATTATGCACGAAATGCACGAAGGAGAATGCGGAGGACATATCTACTGGAAAACCACAGCCAAAAAGACCCTTAGAGCCGGTTAATATTGGCCTACCTTGTTCCCTGACACTCACAAACTTGTTATGACATGCCATAAATGCCAAATTTTTGATGGCAAGAAAATACTTTTACCATTTCCTTACATCCCATCATCGTTGAAGGTGCTTTCCAGCAATGGGGTTTAGATTTTTTTGGGGAAATACACCCTTCTTCGTCTGCTCAACACAAATGGATCCTCACAGCCACTGATTACTTTACCAAATGGATAGAAGCCATACCCTCCAGAAATTCCACCAATTCAGTCATCATCAAGTTCCTAGAAACCAACATTTTATCTAGATACGGCTGTCCTAGGAAAATTATCACTGATAACGCTGCTACCTTTTCCTCCAAAAGAATGGTTGACTTCTGTTACAAATATCATATTACATTAGGACATTCCACAGCTTATTACCCCCAAGGTAATGGTTTAGCCGAGTCTTCTAACAAAAGCCTAGTCAACATCATTAAGAAGCTTCTGGATCAAAATCAAAAAGCATGGCATGGAAAACTAGTACATGCACTATGGGCTGATAGACTAACCACCAAAAAATCAATTGGTATGTCTCCTTATCAACTAGTGTATGGCATGGATGCCATTTTCCCGACATCTTTAAGGGTTCCAACGATGAAGCTATTACAATAAGTTCAAATAGAAGAAAATGACATGCAAAGAAGGATAAATCATACTATCCATTTAAAACAAATTAGAGAAGAAGTTTTCTAAAGGACTCAGTTAGCGCAAGATAAGATGAAAAAGATGTTTGACAGAAGGACCAAGGAAAATGATTTTCAGGTTGGGGATAAAGTATTAAAATGGGATTCCATAAGATAAGATAAAGGAAAGCATGGTAAGTTTGAAAACTTATGGAAAAGGCCTTTCATTATCAATTCAGTTAACAGAAACAATGTTTTTTTCTTACAAAAACCCGATGGGACTGAGACCTTCGGAGGTCCTGTAAATGGCAGGACACTAAAACATTACTTTTGTCAATAGCTTCAGTTTTAAAAATGTTCACTCATTGTACATATCAATGTTTCAAGAAATAAATCAAAAACAGAAAATACAAAAACAGTAAAAAGTAGAAAAGAGGGCAGTTTTAAAAATAGCAGAAAATCCCCATGTTCAAAAAAATAGTCATACTAAAAGTGCGCAAGTCTAAGTGCCACTACTAGTGCTCAAAGGATATCTTGTTCAGTTATCTAGCCTAATCATAACTGGACATGTTTTAAATTGATTGTTGATAAGTTAGTAAAAGAAGTGATAGTCAAATTGTGTAAACTTGACTTATCAATAAAATTAGATTAGGAAAAGATATTGGTTCCACACGCTCAAAACAAAACCCAAGAGGAAAACAGGGATGAAAAAAAAACTATGTATCCTAGCCCTGATTTTCCTAAATCTCATTTTTGTACGAAAATAACATTTGTGTGGAGCTTTTCTTTATGCCACAAACACATGACAAATCAGACCATCTAATCCTGATTTGGTCATTTTTCAATTTCATTTTTTAGTTTAGTGAATGAAATCTTGTCAAACAGCTTAATCTCGACAGTCGATCTAGCATAGGTAGAGAATCAAAAGAGTTCATCATTTTAATCTGAACTCCTGGAAGATATAAGTGTAGAATTAGATAGTTTTCTTTTTTCCAAAAATATCATGTCAGAGGGTTTCTAGGCCATGTGCACCTAAAGAATAAAAAATGTTAGAAATTACAGTTGGGTAGGTAGAGATGACTTTGATGCTAATCATGTTGTAAATTTTTAGAAATAGCATCAAGAAAGAGAGAAAATTGCGCCAATGGATAAGGCATTGGTCTTCACAAGCTAGCGATCTACAATTCTGGACACCTCCTGAAAGGGAGTTGCCCTCCCCAAATGGAACCACTGTTATTCATCAATATTTTTACCTATTTTGATGATTAGATTCCTTGGTTGAGTTTTCTAGAAGCTAATCTCAATCTGTCAATTTTTCATCTAGAAAACACCTCAAACAAATTTTTGTCTTCCTACCCCTCTCCTTAAGCCTATAATGAGACAAACCCTTCAGTTTTCTAAACCTATCTCATTACAGCAAAGTCTCCCTGTCCATAGCTGTCGTAAATCTTATACCTCTGCTAATCATCAAAATCCCTTGTTTTTCATACAACCCATTGTCCAACATTTAACAGACTGTCTACCCCTCTCTCATTGATCACTTTGTCATGTGATAACCTACTCATGCCTAAGAATCCATTCAAAATCTATGACAAAGTCTGTAGGTCTAGGTGGTGGTGTTTTAGGGAAAATTCCTTGGAAAAATTGTTTTAAGCCAAAAAACATCTTTTCATCATCATGTCAGCCATAATTTTCTTCCTGTCCTACAACACAATGCCCTAGTCTATCCCTAGTTCATACACCATCAAAGGTCATTGTATTTTGTCTCAAGCAAAGCTCAGAAAATTTCAAATCCAAGAAGAAAAAGAGAAGGAGTTTCCATGTCAGAAGAAATGATTAGATTAGCCATGATCCCCATGAAACACCAAAGAAGCCCTCCAAAGTTCAAAAGAATCTATTTTTACATCTCTGCAGGGGTGTAATTGGGTGGTGATCAGTGTGCAAAAGGGAGCAAAGGAACAAACTTAACAAATTTCTCATACTGAAATGGTTTTCCATCAAGAATCAGATGGAGAGTAGTAAGTAAAGAACAACAAATGTACATGGTTTAAATCCAAAGGGTGCCTGAAGACAGTGGTCATTCATCAAGATAAATAAATACAAAGGACTAAGTGGTGCTCAACACTCCATGATTAACTCCAAATGTAGCACCGCCCGAGTTCTCAGAAGGGTGACCTAGCATTACAAGTTTCTCTATTTCAAGAAGAAGGACAGTCTTTGACAAGGAGAGCTCCAAAGCAAGTTAGGCAACCAGGATGAGAGTATAAGAAGGACAGATGCTTCTTATATCTTATCATGAACTAAAATTTGAAAGAGTGTCACAAACAATTTCACTACCCCTGAAAACATAGTCAAGGGAAAGATTTAGTTCAAAGATGTCTAGCAGTGAGCACTCCCCATGTACCAATCACATTGTTTACTCCCTAAAAAAAACTTCACAGTGATATGGTACAAAGCAAAGATATATATTACGGAACAAGGCACAGTGTTGAGATGGATGAAGTTTCTAGGTTTAATAGGACCTCCTTCAAAATGAGCAGAGGGTCAGAAACACATTTTTATGGCCTCCTTAACAAATAATCAGAGGGTCAAGTCTCCAAGTATTAACACCGTGTTTAAGAAAAATTGTCAGTAACTCGCAGTTTGAGAGATAGTGTGTTTGAAAGAGTGCATTCACTGACAAACCAAGGCTAGAATTTGATTAAAGCAACCTCATCTAAATGGTAAACAAGGTACACAAAGCTCTGTTTAAAAGTGACTTCTGCAACTGATAGAAAGAGAAATTCACACAGGTGATTTATGTAAAAGAGGCATCTCTCATTTAGATAGGCCCATTATAGTTTATAAAAATACTCCCTCCAAATGATGAGTAAAGGGAAAGCACCAAGAGTTTCTTTTCATATAAACTAACTCTTTAAAAGGGTAAACAAGGATAACAAGGAGTTTTCATTTTGAGATGCCTTCCAGCAAATAATGAGAGAAAGTTTCAAATGTTGAAAACAACCTCTTTCAAATAAATAGACAGAGCTTTAAAAAGGGTTGAAACATGGAGTATAGGACAAGCGCCTGGAAGAGTATGCTGAAAGTGCCTCCTTCAGTAATAAGCAGAGCGCACTCAGTTTGTTTGAGGATATTCAAGAGTGGCAAGTGGAAAAGATCACATTTTACCCCTAAATGTTCTATTCAAAAGCAACAGAGAAAACACATATGAAAAGACCTCTTTCGCATCATAAACAGAGGACTTACATAATGATGTTGAGAGGTTGCAGTAGTGGTGTTTGTATAAGCTTTTATTAGATGATAAGGACAAGGTCACAGTTTTGAGGAAAGCTTTCTTGACATGCAGAGCTTGGATACATAAAAGTTGAAACCTAAAAGTATCAAAGAAGTGCCCAGAAAGTGTTTTGAAAGGACCTCCTTCACTGATGAGCAGAGATAAACACATCATAGTTTTGAGAAGGGCAGCTTAAAAGATATAAAGTATTTGGTAAAAAGTAACCTCTTTCTTCAAACATTAACATAGTCATGATAAGGGTTTTGTTGCAAAAGGAAAAAAGGTCCTTACCTTGTTTTTCCAAAAAGCACAAAGGAAAAAATAAGAAATTTCCAAAAGGAGGGAAAAAGTGTTCAAAAGTATTTTTAAAGGGGCTATAAAAAGCTCTCAAATGGATGTTTTGCATTCTTTTTACAACTGACAGAGTAGAGAACAAATTTTTAGGACCTTGGGCACGTAATTGTGAAAATTTTCAACACACGACGCACCTGGAAACGCTCGAGGCGCGCCTGTAATACGTCCAAAAGGAATTAACACAGGACGCAACGTGCCTGGCGAGAGACGCGACGCGCTTGTGCAATCCGCCCGACGCCCAGTTAGAAACACGACGTGTTTGCCCAGGCCACTTATGAATGGCCCACCGCCTGACGTTCATTCATCAACACGTGGCGCATTTGCCACCTAGCCACCTCTGAACAGAGTTTTTGACTGCCTAGGCCCATGCTAAAGGGAGGTGGCTGTCATCCTCATAAACCCTCAAAAGTGCCAAAAAACAGATTTTTGCAGAGGGAATTCATCTCCAAAAGTAGCAAACACATTTTCAAGAGGTATTTCTTGTTTTCCTCGCCTATGTCTTTGATTTTAAAGGTGTTAGAATCAAAATAATTAAGAAGAAGATATAGTCTATAAAAGGCGAAAACACAGTTCGTTCTCAAAACTACCATGTTTAGTAAAAGACAAAAAGATATTGGTTGTTGAGAATGAATGCCTATTTATAGTTTAAGGACCTGTTTTGAAAGAAGACACAGTATCATAAAGGAAAAAGGAAGATTTGTTTTGAAGGTCTTGCCACTCACTAACAAGAAAAAAAACACAGTTCTATAGAAGGAAAACTTATTTTCATTAAAAAGAGAACTTGTTTGCTAGCTAAGAAATAAATACAGTACTTAAGGAAGAGATCTATTTTCATTTTATTTGAAAGACCTATTTTGATAAGAGAGTGAAGGAAAGTCTAAACAACTATGCCTCCAAAGAAGGTCAACAAAGGGGGGTATCACAACAGATTTGAACCTATAACTGTGAAAGAGTTAAATGATTCCCCTTCAGTCCTTTTCAATTTTCATGAGGTAGGGTGCCTTTATTTTTTCCACAAAGTCCAAGAGGTCACAAATCACCCTCCCTTGACATAATTGTTTGCTCTGAGGCTGCAAGGAGAACATGTTCACATAGCAGGCCTTGATTTTATTCTCACTCCTAGGTCAGTGTCAAGAGCCACCAAGATTCTCTATCTTGGTGAGAAATGGTTCAAACAAACCTATTTGGACCTAGACCACTACAAACCCTTCTTGAAACCAGCTTACCAAAATGAATGCAAAGTTATTTTCCCCTTTTCTCATCTACTGAACAGTTATGCACCCCTTATGAAAACCATCATTGGATATTTCACATGTGAGGGGAGATATTCTCGAGTTTATTCCTATCATATCAGACTTCTGATGCATTTCACTCGAACTCAGTTGCTGAATCTCGCTTTACAGTTGCTAAATCTCCCTTTATTCCTCTGCAAAATCATAGACAAGATGTCCTCTCTTGTCCAAAAGAGACCTCTTGCTCAGCAAAAATATAGTCTTTTCCATCATTCTCTCATCAAAATCATCATCCTTCACCATCTTGAAAAGAAAGGAGTTTCTTGGGAGACTTTCATTTCTCATCCAGATTTTTCTACTGCCTCTTCATCTCATGGCCCATCTCATATGTCCTCCTCGCCCTCCACTCACTATGTCTCCCCTTCATCTAATCAATCTACCCCTCAAAGGCAAACATCACCCATGATTGATAGTGAAAAAGAGCAGTCTTATGAAATCAGGCATGAAGTTAGTGATGATGAGGAACACAGTGATACTCAGCAAAGTAGTGAGCATGAACCAAGTGACAAACCACAGAACAGTGACCATAAGTATACTAGTGATGATGAATAAAGCTCACCAAAGGATAAGGAAGTCGGTGGCACTCAAAAAAGTAGTGAGGATGAAGAACAAAGCAGCCCTAAGCATAGCAGTGAAAATGAGCATGGGGACAGCCCACCCACAGCTAGTGACGATGAAGAAAAAAATAAAGAGCAACAGGGTAGTGATGATGAAGAGCAAAGGGAAGAGGTTCAAAGTAGTAATTAGAAACAGAGTGACAGTCAGCATGAAACCAATCAAAGGGACAGTGAAAAAAGTGCCTCCTAGCAAGTAGTGACCATGGTGGTAGCCCAAACACAGAGTCTAAGAAAAATAGTGAAGATGATGGCAGCTTGCAAAATGACAATGAAGACAATCATGATGGAAGTAGCTCATGTAAAAAAATTGAAAACAGTGAGCATGGTAAAGGAAGCACACAAGAAGAAGTTCAATACAGTGATGGTAAGGCTGGCAGCCTAGAACAATTTCAAAACAGTGAGGGAGGTGACAACATGCAAAATGACAAAGAAAATAGTCATAATGAAGGCAGCCCTCAAAAAATTCAAGACAGTGAGGAGGGTAAACAAGGCAGTCCAAAGATAGGCAGTGAAGATAGTCAAATAGAAAAAAGAGATGATAAATCTAATAGTCCCAAACAAACTTAAAATAGTGAGCAAAACAGTGAATAGGGCAACAAAGCAAGTGATGATGGAGGTAGTAGTATAAAGGATCAAGTTGAACAAGTGCTAGTGATTAAACCTCCTCTCTCTTCTCCTCAACACAACCAAGAACATGTGCTTGCTACCTCTCCTAGGCAAGGGGCCATGATTCATTCCTCAAAAGCACCAAAGGCTAAAAACACCAAATCTGCAAACAAGAAAATCACTCCAGCAGTGACTAGTAATGTCACTAGGGGACTAAGGAGTAGAGGCAAACTACCTAAGAAGAGTATTATTGAATTTTCAAAGAGAAAAAGAGCAAAGAATTATATCCAAAGCAAGGGAAAAGAAAAATTTGAACAGTAGGAGAGTATCCATGAACAAGAAAGAGAGTTTGACATCATACAAATAGACAGTGATGCTGGAGATGATGAAGCCAGAATCCTTGAGTCACTTTTTCAAAACAGAGAAGCCCAAATCCAGGACTTAGAAACTGATCTAGAAAGTTCGAAGGACCTCATACACTTTCTACAAATGAAAAATAAACAAATGAGTGGGAAAATGGCAATTTATGAGGCCCGGGCATTCAAATACCAAAGGGAAGCATACAAAGCACAAGTCAAGCTAGAAGAGTATATGGGCGAATTTGATGATATTGACGAAGAAGAGCAGCCACTAAGAAAAAGGCCTAGGACTATGGGTCTTAGGAAAGCTTTGGAGAAATAGAGGGAAGAAGAAGCAACCCTTGTTCGATCATATCCTCTCACACAATTGCTTGCCCAAGAGATAGAAAATGATAAAGAATCATGGCTTGAAAGAGCCAACAAGAATTTGGAGGAAAAATTAGACAAAGAAAACAAAGACTTGGGTTTGAAAAGGAAGATGACCAGGCATTACAAGAAGTTGAATCAATTTTCTCGAAGAAAACTCAAAATTGCTCAAGAAAGGCTCAAAACTGCCCAAAGGAGGCGTCTAGTGAAAAAAGGGGAAAAATACATATCTAGGCTTGAAATCTTGGCTTCAGCTTCCTTGCACAGTTCTAAGAACCCATAAGGGGTTTTCTCGCCAAAATTGAGAAAATTTTGACATGATCTTGTTTTTTATGTTTTTTGGCCCTAATTGCACATTTTTCTAGGCACTGCCATGTTTTCTAGGAGGATCATTATCCAGGGAAAATTTTAGGGGAGAATTTTAGCCCAAGGGCGAAATTTAAGGGGTTTTAGATTTTAGAGGGGCAAATTTTTTATATAAAACCTATTTTGTATAGTTTTGTATAAATAGCCCCAAAATTATATTAAAATAAATAATTATTATGGTTTAGCCAAAAAAAAATAAGTGCGGATAAAACATGAAATTCTGACTAGTCTATGATTTTATGGGGTTGTATTCGCCCCCAATTTACTAAGTTTGGGGGTTTTAGATATGCATTCGCCCCTAATATATGTTGATGATGTTGGTTTTGGGTTGCATACGCCTCATATTTAAGCTGATGATGCTTGTTTTGGGTTGCATATGCCCCAGATTTATAGGGCAATGGAGATTTACAGTGATGATGCTAGTTTTGGGTTGCATATGCCCAGATTTACAGGGAAATGGAGGGTTTTGGGTGGATTTTTTTTGGGACCAGAGCTGAAGCCATACAATATCCAGTAATATTATGAAGTCTTTTCATGTGCAGGGGTCCAGGTATTCTGGTACATGTGCTTTCCTGGTTGGTTACCTTATTTACACTCTAGCAGTTGGTAGAGATGCATGAAATCGTCCCAGGAAAGTGCTTCTATCGATATCACAAGTTAGCACAGCATGCGTTTGGAGAGAAGGTTGGCCTATGGATTCTTGTTCCCCCGAATTTGATGGTTGAATTTGGTGTGAACATAGTTTATATGGTTACTGGTGGACAATGATTAAAGAAATTTCACGAAACAGTGTGCAGAAGTTGTAAACCACTGAGGCAGTCTTACTGGATCCTCATTTTCAGTTGTATTCACTACCTTTTAGCACTGTTACCCAATCTGAGTTCTTTGGTAGGGGTCTCAATGGCTGTAGCACTTATGTCTCTATGGTATGCATTCTTCAATTTCATCGATAGGAGTCTATTAGTTTCTATTTCAGTAGACTGTAATAGGAAATAAGTGGTATCCCTAGTACTACAACATATATTATTATTTGTTTATACCTAATTTGTGATATACTCTTTACTATCATTAGAGACACATACTATTCCAAAATCTCAAAGAGGGCAAGTATTTAGCATGTCCAAAAATTTAAAGGATTAGACTTAGGGATGGAAATAGCTTGTAAACTCATTCCAATGTATTTCTTTGACATTCATATGTTTTTTAAATGTCAAATATCATTTATTGATACAAGTATTGGATACTTTAGAAGTATGGTGGGAATGAAAAGGAATCCAATTTTGACTTTGTTCATCTGGATCTTGTGTAGCTACTCCACAATTGCTTGGGTAGCCTGCGTTCATCGTGGTAGAGTGGAGGATGTAAGCTATGTGTATTTACATGAAACACCAGCCACCACAGTGTTTCGTGTTCTTAATTCCTTGGGAGTAATTGGATTTGCATATGCTGGACATAATGTTCCTCTGGAGATCCAAGCTACCATTCATTCATCACCAGAAAGGCCATCTAATATCCCCATGTGGCGGGGTGTTATGTTTGCATATTTTATTGTTGCTCTTTGTTACTTCTGATTAGCTATAGTGGGTTACTGGGCCTTCGGTCAGACTGTTTCTGACAATATACTCTTGACACTAAAAAAACAAAATTGGCTCATTGTAGCAGAAAATATGATGGTGGGAATACATGTTATTAGAAGCTATCAGGTATTTTTCTAATTGATGAAATTATTGCTAGAACTCTAGTAAATTTTATACTAGCTCTAATAATTTGACTCTTAATTAATTTTCACCATTCAATCAAACAATTTACTTCTTACCAACCACAAACAGTCATTTCTGTTTGCATGTCAAGGTTTGTGCTTTTGATATTGCCTCGTAAAATTGCAGGTTTTTTCTATGCCAGTATACGATGGGCTAGAAAGAGTGTTGGTAAACAAATTTAAGTTACCACCAGGACTATATCTTCGCTTGGTTGCTCGATTTTCTTATGTTGGTGACTGAAATTTGTTGCATATATCATCAAATTAGCAGTGACGTTTTCATTTCAGGGTTGCTCTTACTTACATTCTTACCTCAAGGACAGCTTTCACCACTTTCATTGGTGTTACATAATAAATAACCAGATCCCCCTCATGGCTTCTTGTCCTTTTTCTTGCAAGCAGGTACCTTGCCTTTTGGGACCCTCTTCATTGAGTTCTTCTTCATCATGTCTAGCATCTGGCTAGGAAGGTTTTGTTATGTTTTTGGTTTCCTATTTGTTGTGCTTGTCCTACTTCTTATTGTGTGTGTTGAGTCTCCATGGTTCTTACATGCATGCACCTATGTGTGGAGGATTGGCAGTGGTGGTGGAAGTCATTCTTTGACTCTGGCTCAATTGCTCTCTATGTTTTCCTATATGCAATCAACTATCTGGTTTTTGATCTTCGCAGCTTGAGTGGCCCATTTTCGGCAGTGATTCTAGGGGTTTCGGTGGTGTAGCATGCCTTATCTTTGAGTCCCTTCAAGTAAAAGTATCTATGATCACCTCCAAAGAGTATATAGGATTCATGTGGGTTTGAGTTCAAGGAAATGCCTTTCTTTCTCCCTTCCAGCACAGATATTTTCTTGCTTGCAGGCAGACATAGATTATATCTTGCTGTCATGTTTAGGGGATTTTCTTGACTACTTAGGCGTATTATAGAGCTAAGTAAGGTCTATTAAGGCTAACTAATAAGGTAAGGTGGCTAAATTACATTGAAGAAGCACCGGTTGGACTAGCACGCTCACTATCAACACCATCTATTGAACCAGCATCAGTACCAGCAGCGGGAGAACTAAAGGTAGCTTGGGCAAAGGAAGTTGTTCATATATACAATGTAGATGTAGATGCAGATCCATACCTAGATATAGATCCGTATGTTGTAGACCCAGAGTGAGTTACTTACCGAACAAACCCCCAAACAGATCTAGATGCAGTTTTTCTACAACCCATAAATCCCCTTCTAAGGTTCCATAAAATAAATAACTGGAAGCATCAAAGAAATCATATTCACTAGATCGAGAAGCAAAGGTGCTCAGAGAAGCAAGAGAAAATCTCAATATGGGGGTAGAAGCAACATATAAAGCGTAAGCATGATCCGACCAAGCATCACCAGTAGCAGCAGTAGTCTGTCCAAAAGGATTATTAGCAGCAACTATAGCAAAGGCAGTTAACGCAGAGGCACCACCTACACCAATGGATTCTCTAGAGGCATAGGCGTTGAGGTGGGAGATCAATAGTTCCAACCATAGTCCGGTTGCTTAACGGAACCATGCCTGTGTAGATTGAACTAGATGTGAGCCTTCTCATCCTTCGGTTCTCATTTCCACCCATGGGTAATGAAGGACTACTCAACCTCCCTCCATACTTGTTATTCACTGATACCGAGCGGGGGGGAATAAAACTCCCATAAAATTAGTTATTTGACTATTAGTTAATCATAACATGCTTCTAATCTATGTAGATACTAGGGATAATTTGTAATTATGTACTAGGTGTTTAAATTAAATCCCTGAGAAGGAAAGGAAACTGGAAAACATAATTCTGACTTAAACTGAACCTATTTATGTGCCTTGAAGAGTAGAGCAGAGTAATTATTAATATGGAATGAATCCCACCATATTTATATTTTGATACCTTTAAACTGATTAGAATTTGAGAGATTTATCGTTTGACACTACTAATGAAATTTCCAAATCAAATATGGTAATATCATCATGGAAGGATACTTATAATGTTGGGCACGAATTGTCATACACCTTTTTTTTGCTAATTGTGATGTATAATTCACAGTGAGTCTTTATGTACAGGCTTACCCATGACCGCTAACAGGTGGAGTAGAAGCTGATGTGATGGCTGCAAATGAGCTGGAAACCCATGCATTCCTCTAGGCAAGCCATTATATTTATTTTTCTTTCTAAATTGATCTCAACCTGTAGCAAAATATCTATGTTCCATTAATTTTATTTAGCGGGAAAAATTAAGATTAAGGACTGTTATGCATAGTTTTGCCTTTAATTGGGTAAATCTGGAATAAATATTAGATGATTACCAACTCTTATGTATGGATTTCAAATATTTTCTACCTTGATTTAGCAACTATAAAAGTGCCTTCCTTCTCCTATAGTGACCTCTTATTTTGGTTCAATTTTTTTTCTAGTTGGATTTTCAGAGGGAAGCATTCTTCAAAGCTAGAAATCATCTCTAGATCTATTAACAGTGGGTTCGGTTTAATTAGTTAGCATATAAGTTTTCTAAGATTAGATATTTGTGGGCTTTAAATTGAATCTAAATATAATATCTTTCATGGTGATGAGACTTACTATTATAACTTATAATTTAAATTTTCAACAAGAAGATAACAGTTACAGTTTGAAATGTTTCAAAATTTTCAATGGAGAGATATCTCTGCTCTTGGAGAGATATCCTTACCAATGATAAATTTATGCACAAAAGGTGTCATATTAAGAGTTATGCAAGGGTTCATATTACAAGGAAACAATTAGTGGGTTTTTCAAATATTTTTAAACCTGGTTATGGGTCAATATCATAGAGATGATGAATAACTGTTACTACCACCATAATGGGATGCTGCAGAATACATTTCAAAAATCGCATCCTAATTTGATGTAGCTACTAGCCATATACTTGGCTTCTCTTTCTCTTCACTTCTTTTCTTTTATTTTCTATCGCTTTACAATTATAATAGATTAGATATATTTTTATCTAGGAGATGCAACTAATTCTCCTAATTTGCACGTAGCTTACAAGAAGAGTACTTCCCTTACAATTGTTGGGGTGTGCCAAACGATTTTTGTGATTACCTTGTGAAGTTGTTTCTTATATCTGTGATAGAGTGGTCATTCATCTCTCTGTCTCTCTCTCTCATGGAAAGATACTCCAATTGTGACAGTTCTTACCCTTCATATTGGCATGAGTGATAAATTGTGATTCTCATTGCATGACAAGTTTTGCAGGGGTAATTCACAAGTATGCTAATGGCACAAAACTTGATTTTTTCTTGGAGATTGTGTATGATGGTGTTGTAGAGGTAAATCCCCTTTGTGTACAGAGGCAATCCCTACTAGCACAGATCGGGTCTAGCAACAATCGTATCACGCTAAGGTGCAAGTTTCTAATTGCAATAAACCAAATGGCGAAGGAGGCTTACCTTGAATCCAACGTTGTTGTTTGTAGAGAAGATGGCGCTCCCATTTCCTTGCTCCAGCAGATCACAATCCTCTCGCTTGCCACGATCAAACACCTGCACACACAAGAAACACGACAAACACAAGCGTAAAACCTGATATATGCAATTATGTATCAGTCAGAGAGGACACAACTCATGATCATAATGAACAATACAAGTGGAAACATAACCAATAGTTTCTTATCATTAATTAATACAAAGTAAAATACAACCTGGCTCTGACGTTGAATCTTCCTTCGGCAGGTCGTCAGTGGAATACGTCTCAGTAAAGCTTGTCGGGAATGGGGACAAGCCTCTCTCTTCGATCGTCAATCTCCTTGCTACTGATTTGGCTCTATGAGGACTATCAAGGCTCTTGCAACATTCTTTAGGCTATGGAGGCTCTTGGAGACTAGCTTGCAAATGGAAATGGCAAGCTTATATAGATGGTGGAAGGGGAGTTGGGATCCCTACAATCATGGGATTGGCCCTATCCTCAAGGAAGCTTCCATGAGAGGTGGAAAACTACTTCCTCTACATGGAAATCTAGAACCAAACGTCCCAACCCAATTTAGAGACCAATTCAGGAATTGGTTGGAGTCAATCTTCCGCCATTTATTTTTAAAAAACACCCTTTATTAAGCCTGGCGCAAGTGCGACTCTGAGACAGAGCGCCAATTGGTGAGCTCTCTTTGGAATATTTCCCCCATTGGCGAGGTTATAACACTGGCTAGTCGCGCCAAGGATGGAAAGCCTATTTTTAGGGTCTTTCACAAGGAGTTGTCTTCAGGGGAATGAAAGTCCATGTCTAGGGGAATGCCATGAAAGTGTTTTCAGATCATGTCACTGCTCACAGGTCCTAAAATAATCCCTCGAATGTGCGAGATGGGGAATTGCAGGGATGGTGAGAAATTTCTGTGTAACAGATGCCCCCTAAAGAATGAGGCCCGAAAGAGAGAGAGGGGTGAAATTCTTTACGAAAATGTGTCCAACAAAAAACACTCCCATCGAAAAACCTGCGTAGAGAAGTAAAACTGATATCTGAAATACATGATACATATGTGGTATGGCCCAACCATCCATAATAGAGTATACAAGAATCCAGATCCAAGGCATGGACGCAGCCATCCAATAAGGACCGAAAAAGAGACTCAGGTATGGTCGGAACCATCCAATCAGTGAGTCATGTAACCAATCATAATAATCCACAAAATCGCAGCTTAGATTCCAACAGACAAAATCCAAGGTCTTGCGCTTGATCTCGACCCGAAAAAAGTACAAGTTCAAGCATGCGAATAAGTGAGCTGAATTCAAACATGCAATAACATCACCTGATTACCAGCCAATGATGAAATCTGTTAACAGACGTGAGAGGTACCACCAATAATGACAATGGTCCTCAAGATACTGTAGGTACAATCTACGGCATGTGAATCAGTGAGCTAGCATCAAACACTCGTAGAATCACTCGATCGGAGGTCAATGATGAAAACCTCACGTCGAACACGAAGAACCTGCAATTGAGGCATGCAGGCTCCAAGGTACCAGAAGGGAGTCTCTAGATCAACTTCCCAGATAATGAGCTGAAGTCGATAGGAAGTGACCTTGATCAAAGGTGGGCCATAGTGTTTCCCACATCATCAACGCAAGACAAAGGAACATAATGTCTTTGTGAATCAAGATCAGATGAGAATCAGAGGAAGGTTGAAATTTTTGTAGAGGTCAACTTCTCTTGAACATATCGGCGGCACGATAGTGGATTTGGCATTATTTGACATCAACAGATTAGGGGTAATGATGACGAGGCAAAGAGTAGATGAGAGGTCAAAAGGGATTACCCAAACCCATGGAGGCAAGTGGAAAAACGAGATGAGATGTCCCAAACCCGACACGAATGCAGACAAGTGCCATGCTCAAGAGTGACATACTGCTGACACAACAACAATGCTGGTTCCATTTTTCCCCACCATTCCTGGTGAGTACCTATTTATTTTTACACAAGCTTGAAGAGGATACCATATGCTTGTCATATAATCTCTTCCTTCGGACGAACCCATCCTAGTATATTTAACGATCCCTGGGAAGGAGAAACTCGAATAATGTCATGATTAACAATTTTCGATGTCATTTAGGTTTAACGAGTCTGACAAAGGGAGAACTCTGTGTCTTTTCATGTTTAGAGAGTTTGAAAAGACATCAGAAAAGTAAACTCCAACAGTCCCTTTTCGTAAATAGTTCCTTAGATCTGAAAAGTTAGAAAACTATGTCTGAGAAAACCTCCTAGTCGCAATAGCCTAGGGTATTCCTTTTTCGTAAGTAATCTATTCCAGCCCGAAAAAGGGGTAAACATATACTGGGTAGATTTTGTTTCGTGGCCACTTTAACGAGATCGAAATGACAAGGGACTCGACAATATTTTCATGTTTAGAGAGACAGAAAAGAGTTGAAAGATGACTCCTCCTGGAGGAACGAGTGGTATAAAGGGTAGCTACTGGTTCTGGTGATGGTGGAACTGCTCAAAACAAAAAAAGGTCAAGAGGCTGGCTAACAAGACCACTCACCGCAGCAGTTCCTCAAGAATGGGTAAAACAACCAAGTGAAGGCATATGATCGGCCAAGCAGATAGTGACGATGGAGTGAGAAAACCAAGGCTCATCTAGCAAAAACAGGTTGATAAAATGGCAATCACGAGAGGTAAAATGGGAATGGTTTCATTTTTACACAAGCTTGAAATCATGATAAACTATGCTTGACACCGGTTTCATTTTTACACAAGCTTGAAATGGAAACAAACTATGCTTGAAAAAGTTAAGCATGCCCCCAGCATGGTGACTCAATTCGAGGTACATGCCCCCCAAGCTTCAGTTCATGCACCTGAGTAAACAGATGGAGGGAGTGAAGGTTCAAGTTACAAGATCCAGAGACAGACTCGACTGGGATTTTACGAGATCTTATCAAAGACTTGAATTGAACGGGAACGTGTTTCATTGTTTTAAAGGGGTTGACACATTAAAAGAACTATCCTCAGGACACCTTGTTTCATGGTTTAAGGAGCTTAGCACAAGACAAGGAACTCTGCTCCGACCAGCTTGTTTCATTTTTTAAGGAGCTTGACACAAGAAAACAAACTGTGCTCCGATGACCTTGTTTCACTTTTTAAGGAGCTTGACACAAGACAAGGAACTCTGCTCCAATGACCTTGTTTCATTTTTTAAGGAGCTTGAAACAAGACAAGGAACTCTGCTCCAATCGACCTCATCATAATGAACAAGAAGTCATCGCTTCCAAGATTTCCACTCCCGATGGAAGGAAAACATCCTGGAAGTCAGGACCCAATGCCCCCAGCACTTGATGCACAATGGCACTATCACTGGGTATAGGCACGGGGTAGGTAGCCATATGTGCAGTTGACTCATGGGGTAGATACAACGGGTGGATAAAAACCAAGAAGGGATGATGGCGGGCCAGCTGCCACATTAGGACCAAAGAATGAAAGTTGATCAATGGTCACGATCCGTCCTTCATGTAGAAAACAGACCACACGAAAAAGGGAGGAGACAAGTGCTCCCATGGCATAGGTGTAATCGCGCCCCAAAAGCAGATTGAAATCCAAGGGGCCTGGAACAACCATCATGTCCATATGGACGGTTTTACCTCCAAAAGTAATAGGTAACCTTGGAAGGATCCCTAAGGGTTGACTCGTTCTTCTATTAAATGCCAACAGATTCTACGTAACAGGCGCAAGCTACAGCGAGCCAAAAGCTTGCCAAGTAGTTGAGGATAGAACACTAACAGATGTGCCTTCATATATAATGGTGTTGGGTATGACCAAACCAGAGGTTTGTACTGTGATCTCAAAAGGCACATAAGACGGAAGGTGGTATCCTGCAAATCGACTCCAATCGAAGGAGTCAAGTGCGGACAGAGGCAAATCCCCTCTGTGGACAGAGGCGAGCCCTAATAGCCCAGATCGGGTCTAGCAACAATCATATCATGCTAAGGCGCAGGTTCCTAATTAAAATAAACCAACTTGCGAAGAAAATGAGTGGAACCATAACCAATAGTCGCTTATCATTAATTCATACAAAGGAAAATACAACCTGGCTCTGACGCTGAACCTTCCTTCGGTGGGTCGTCAGCAGAATATGTCTCGGTAAAGCTTGTCGGGAATGGGGACAAGCCTCTCTCTTCGATCGTCAATCTCCTTGCTATGGATTTGGCACTATGAGGACTATCAAATCTCTTGTAGCATTCTTTAGGCTATGAAGGCTCTTGGATATTCAACCATTCAGCCATCAGCTATTCAGCCATTCAGCCCCTTCATCAATGGATGAAGGCTATATTTATAGAGGAGATGAGGAGGTTGGGATCCCTAAAATAGTGGAAGGGAGGCCTTATCCCTTGGGAGGTTCCCCATAAGGTGGAAACAAGAGGCCAAAGGAGGAAGGCCATGGTTATTTAGTCGAAACCACTCCTGATGACTCATCCACGAAGTTGTTGTAATCGAAACTTCGCCTCCTTTTTTTAAAAATTTCCAAAATCAGATTGGCATGGGTGATCAACTGGGACAGAGCGCCAATTGGCGTGGGCTCAGTTTTAATTTTCCCCATTGGCGCGAGGACATAACGGGCTACCAACGCCAAGGCAAAAACAAGTGTTTTTAGGGGTCTGCTCAGGAAATGATCAACAGAAGGAATGTTGTCCTCATGGAAAGGGATGAAATGATGGTATTTGTAAGGCATGACACTACTTATTCATCACATAAATGACCCTCCAATGGGCGAGATGGGGATTTCATGGAAGGTGACAAATTGTTGTGTAACAGATGCCCCCTAAAGCATGAGGCCCGAAAGAGAGAGGGGGGTGAAATGCTTTACGAGAACATGTCCAACTGAAAACACTGCCGTCGGAAAACCTGCATAGACAAATACAACTGATATCTCAAATACATGATATACGTGGTATGGGCACAACCATCCATAATAGAGTATACCATAATCCAGATCCAAGGTATGGACGCAGCCATCCAGCGAGGATCGATAAATAGACTTAGGTATGGTCGCAGCCATCCAATCAGCGAGTCATGTAACCAATCATAATAATCCAAAAAATCATAGCCTGGATTCCAACAGACAAAATCCAGGGTCTTTCACTCCATCTCGACCCGAAAAAGTACAATTTCAAGCATGCGAATAAGTGAGCTGTAGTCGAACATGCAAGAACATCGCCTGATTACCAGCCAATGATGAAAGTTGTTAACAGGTGCAAGAGGTACCACCAATAATGACAATGGTCCTCAAGGTACTATAGGTACAATCTATGGCATGTGAATTAGTGAGCTGGCGTCTAACACCCGTAGAATCACTCGATCGGAGGCCAATGATGAAAACCTCACGTCGAACGTGAAGAACCTGCCATTGACGCATGCAGGCTCCAAGGTACCAGAAGGGAGTCTCTACATCAACTTCCTAGATAATGAGCTGAAGTCAACAGGAAGTGACCTTGATCGAAGGTGGACCATAGTTTTTCCCACATAATCAATGCGAGACAAAGGAACATAATGTCTTTGTGAATCAAGATCAGATGAGAATTAGAGGAAGGTTGAAATTTTTGCAGAGGTCAACTTCTACTGAACATATCGATGGCACAACAGTGGATTTGGCAGTATTTGACATCAACAGATCAGGGGTCATGATGACGAGGCAAAGAGCATATGAGAGGTCAAAATGGATTACCCAAACCCATGGAGGCAAGTGGAAAAACGAGATGATATGTCCCCAACCTGACACGAATGCAGATAAGTGCCATGTTCAAGAGCGACATACTGCCGACACGACAACGATGCTGGTTCCATTTTTCCCCACCATTCCTAGCGATTACCTCTTTATTTTTACACAAGCTTGAAGAGGATACCATATGCTTGTCATATAAGCTCGTCCTTCGGACGAACCCATCCTAGTAGATTTAACGAGCCCTAGGAAGGAGAAACTTGAATAACGTCATGATTGACAATTTCCAATGTCATTTAGGTTTAACGAGTCTGAAAAAGGGAGAACTCAGTGTCTTTTCATGTTTAGAGAGTTTGAAAAGACAGCAGAAAAGTAAACTCCAACAGTCCCTTTTCGTAAATAGTTCCTCAGATCCGAAAAGGTAGAAAACTATGTCTGAGAAAACCTCCTAGTCGCGATAGGCTATGGTATTCCTTTTTCGTAAGTAATCTATCCCAGCCTAAAAAAGGGGTAAATGTATACTGGGTAGATTTCGTTTCGTGGCCACTTTAACGAGATCGAAATGACAAGGGACACGGCAATCTTTTCATGTTTAGAGAGTTAGAAAAGAGCTGAAAGATGACTCCTCCTGGATGAACGAGTGGTATAAAGGGTAGCTACTGGTTCTGGTGATGCTGGAACTGCTCAAAACAAAAAAAGGTCAAGAGGTTGGCTAACAAGACCACTCATCGCAGCGGTTCCTCAGGAATGGTAAAACAACCAAGTGAAGGCATATGATCGGCCAAGAAGATAGTGACGATGGAGTGAGAAAACCAAGGCTCATCTGGCAAAAATAGGCTGATAAAATGGAAATCATGAGAGGTAAAATGGGAATGGTTTCATTTTTACAGAAGCTTGAAATCAAGATAAACTATGCTTGACACCGGTTTCATTTTTACACAAGCTTGAAATGGAAACAAACTATGCTTGAAAAAGGTAAGCATGCCCCCAACATGGTGACTCAATTCGAGGTACATGCCCCCCAAGCTTCAGTCCATGCACCTGAGTAAATAGATGGAGGGAGTGAAGGTTCAAGTTACAAGATCCAGAGATAGACTCAACTTGGATTTTACGAGATCTTATCAAAGACTTGAATTGAATGGGAATGTGTTTCATCTTTTTAACGAGGTTGACACATTAAAAGAACTATCCTCAGGACACCTTGTTTCATGGTTTAAGGAGCTTGGCACAAGACAAGGAACTCTGCTCCGACCATCTTGTTTCATTTTTTAAGGAGCTTGACACAAGAAAACGAACTGTGCTCCAACGACCTTGTTTCATTTTTTAAGGAGCTTGACACAAGACAAGGAACTCTGCTCCGCCGACCTTGTTTCATTTTTTAAGGAGCTTAACACAAGACAAGGAACTCTGCTCTGACCAAACTCGTCATAATGAATGAGAAGTCATCGCTTCCAATAATTCCACTCTCGATGGAAGGAAAACATCCTGGAAGTCAGGACCCAATGCCCCCAGCATACGATGAACAACGGCACTATCACTGAGTAAAAGCACAGGGTAGGTAGCCACATAGTTGACCTGTGGTGGGACAGATACAACAGGTGGATAAAAACTAGGAAGGGATGATGGCAGGCCAGCTGCCACATCAGGACCAAAGAATGAAAGTTGATCAATGGTCACGATCTGTCCTTCATGTGGAAAATAGACCACACGAAAAAGGGATGAGACAAGTGCTCCCATGGCATAGGTGTAATCGCGCCCCAAGAGCTGATTTAAATCCAAAGGGCCTGGAACAACCATCATGTCCATATGTATAGTTTTACCTCCCAAAGTAATAGGTAACCTCGGAAGGATCCCTAAGGGTTGACTCGTTCTTCGGCTAAATGCCAACAGATTCTGCGTTACAAGCGCAAGTAGCAGCGAGCCAAAATATTTCCAAGTAGTTGAGGATAGAACACTAACATACGCGCCTTCTTCTATAATGGTGCTAGGTACAACCAGACCAAAGGCCTGTACCGTTATCTCGAAAGGCACATAAGACGGAAGGCAGTATCCTGCGAATTGATTCCAATAAAAGGAAGCGACCAAACTTCTCGGAGGGGCTACCATCGAACCAAGATGGTCTTCCCCTGGTGTTACGGAAGAAGAAGGAGCATCCTCCATGACCTCCATCTCGAAGGTGAGAGGGGAATCCTCCGGGACCTCCATCACGGGAAGCGGAGGAGTAGCTTCTTGAGGTAAAGGGACAGGAGAATATTTCTCTAAGTCAGAGGAATCTGAAGAAACAAGAAGAACCTGAGGGGTGTGAGGTCCACTCTCAATGGAAAAGACCTGGTGCACTGCAGACGGGGCCAACTCAACCGATCCCATGACCAATGGTTGGTTGGGAACGGATTCTTGAATTTGAATTTCCAAGGGAGCAGGATCGACCAAGGATGAATCTTGACCAATATTAGGATCAGCTGGTGGAGGACTCAAATAAAGCCTATTATAACCAGTTGGAAGGGGATCAGGAGCTCAGGACCAAGTGTCGTAAAATGGTCAAAAATGAAGGTGCTCAGAACTAGTTTGAACCTGAACGAACGGATAGAGCTCGTCTTCCTGATTCCGACGCCGCGAATGGTTCTCAAATCCGATGCCGTATGCAGAAGTTATTCAAGTTTGAAGATTTCTCAATTTCCATTAAAAAATGCCAAATTGACTTTGTGGAAAAATTTTTATTAAAAAAAGAATATTCCACAGAATATTCTGGGAATATTCCGTGGAATATTCTACAGAATATTCTGGGGAATATCCCTTGGCAACCAATGAGAAGGCGCAATGTGGCTAGCCCGGAGGCCGCCACGTGGGCCCCAAAGGTCGGATTGAAATGGCGCATTGTAAAAATTTTATGGGTCGAGGCCGGATTCGAACCAGCGACCTGGTGGATAATAACACAACGTTTTAACCAATAGCCCATCGATGTTTCTTATTTACGATGGTGGAAAAGAGTTTTAAAAGCTGTTCGGATTGTTTGGGAGGGGCTCGAAAGGGGAACAGCCCCTAAGGGCCAGCCCCCTTCCCATAAAACCTCCGGCGTGGAACCTTCTCCCAAGACCATCGGCGCGCAGTTCAGGCGGATTTACAACTTTGGTTATGTGTATATAGTGGGTTTTAAATATTAAACGTTTGTATTCAATCAAAACAGTTTCAACCCCGCCGCATATGAACGTGGATAACCATAATATTTATTGCCACGATAACCACGCGGATAATATTGGCGGCCTCCGCCCATTTTGGTGCCACCGCCTTATTTGGTGGGCTTATCTGCAGTTCCTCCACAATTAGTGGAGTTTCCCAAGGTGAAACTGGCAGTTTAGTAAATGTGCCATAACTTCTGCTAGGAGAGGCCTTTGAAGACGAATTGTTTTTTGATTTTGGGTCTCTTCGACCTTCTGAAGCCATTGGCACAGGTTTCACAGCCATCTGAGGCCGTTTGCAGGTTATTTTTCTCCATGGAAGTTCCAGGAGCCACTAGGGCCAAATCAGTTTGGGAGCTGCATTGGGAATTGTGCAGCCAGTGAATGTGGAACGAAGGTCATTCCTGAAGTTTTTCAGCATTCTGAATCCATTTCTATAGCTCATTTTTCCTTTTGAGGCATTCTTCTCACTGTTTAGCTTCAGGGAAGCTTTCAGGGCCACTAGGGCCATTTCAGTGCTGGAGCTGTTTGGGGGCTATGTTCATCCATTTTTGGTGATTCAAAAGCCTATTTCTGCTATTTTCGACCTTCTGAGTCTAATTGCAGAGGTTTCAGAACCAATTTAGGTCATCTTCACCTCGAAATTCTCCATGCAAGTCTAAAGGGCCACCAGGGCCAATTGGGGAAAGTACTGTATCAGGTACAATTTCACTGTTTAGTGTTTGGGAAAGAGCATGTTTAGCTAATTCCTATCTTCTGATTCTATATTTACAGTCAGATCTGTCTTTCGAGACACTCATATTCTTGTATTAGCCTTTGTAGCATTTTTAATACAAGAGGACAAGCCTATTTTGAGAGGCTTGGTCCAGCAGATGTAGCCCAGAGGAGGGGGTGAACTGCTTTATCATTTTGATGTATTTATTTGCTGAAGATGATATGCTAAAAAAAACTGATATAAAGTGTTAAACAGCAAATATACATAACTTTCATACACACATAATCACCTACTCAGCTGCAGAAAGTTATTTGTCTTATTCCGCAAGACATCAAACTTCAAGTATGTGTATGTCAAAGACTTCTAAGTGTTTACTTCATTATTTCTTTAGGCAGAGTCTGTAGAGGGCCAGGTAGCCTCTGGAACTCATCCTCTCTTTAGAGGTGACATGTCCGGTGAATGCCCCTACAGTTTATCTCTGTATAAGAAATAAGAAGTTTTCACATTTTCAGAGGTCACTTGGAGTGTATAGCTCAATTTGAAATTATGGGAAATGGATACCTTGCACCCTTAAAAAAGTACATTCCATTTTCAGATCAGATGGTATCGGAGCACTAGGTTTGCTTGACTGACATCACTAGCTTGATTGTGTAGCTTGAAAGGTGTCTTAAGCAGTGTTGAAGATTGACTGCTTTATTATTCTGCAAACTACTTGTTGTTTGAGTTTGTTGAAGCTCTTTTGTTCATTTTTATAATGACAACTTCCATAAGTGAGTTCTCAAAATCGTCCTCCTTTACAAGATTTTTTGATGAAGGCTTGAAGCAAGAATTTTTCATCATGATGAATATGGTGAGAGAAATGTATGATGATGAAAGAAAGAGCTCTAGACTTCAAGAGCAGTTGAATTCCTTGAGGGAAGAGAAGCAGTTGCTTTCTGACCAATTACAGGAAATGGAAGGCCAACTTCGTATTGCAAACATGAAGCTGGAAAGGATGCATGAGTTGGAGACACAACTCCTTGTTTCCAAAGAAGCCTTAGCCAAGTATCAGCTTGAAGAAGAGGTAAACAATTCTAGTTTGTCTTCAATTTCTTATAAGAATGTTTATGAACTTGGTTCTTTTGAGAAACATACCAAAGGCATAGGGTCCAAGTTGATGTCCAAAATGGGATATGAAGGAAAAGGATTGGGAAAACATGCACAGGGTATAGTTGAGCCAATAATGGTTGAGGTAAGGCCTAAGAATTTGGGTCTTGGCTATTGACAATCTTATGGAGAAAGTTCCAAAGCAGCCATGAAGGAAGAAGATGTGCATCAGCATGCACTTGAACAAGGGAGCGGTGAAAGCTCTAAAACCATTGATGGGATTGATAGTGTTCCAAAGGGAGCTTCTTCTTCTTCTTCTTTCGATTCACCTTCTCATGAAGGTAATGAAGGTGAAAGAGAAAGGTCTAAATCTGATTTCAATCATATTTCCTTTGATCTTGTAAAGCATGGAAAATTTCCACACAAGCATTGGAAAAGAATTGCATGTTCTTTTTGTGGTTTGTTTAACCATAGTGTTTCTAGATGTTGGAAAAGAATGGCAACATGCAAGAAACTTTTGAAGGAAAGGAGGCAAGAAGCCAAAGTTCCAATGAACAATGCAAATCATGCGGTCAAGAAGATGAACATGTGTTGCACTTATTGCCATAAGCAAGGACATACTGTTGAAAGGTGTTGGACTTTGAATCCAACAATGCTTCCACAAAATTTGAAGAAGTGGGAGAATGAGTATGGCAAGAATGGGAACGAAGTTTCCATCATTGATAGGTGTTAGGATGATACACATGCTGATATCGATGTGCAGTTAAAGGAATCGCCTTTGAAATGGATTGGTAAGAAATGGTTAGAATTCTTATCCAATTAAAGTTGCATGTCTTTTGATTGAATGCATTTTCTTTGTTAAGGGAATGCAAGTTGCAAGATGGAAAAGCTGAGTATGAGACTCACTCTATCGTAGCGAAAGTTATATTCATTTCAGCTTTGAAAGTACATGTACATGTGATTGAGGATCTTGTACTTATGATTGTACTTGAGAGAAAGTTGAAGGATAAACTGCATGCATGAGAATGAGATGCATGAGCACAGGGATCATGATGATTTCCTTGTATTTTAAACATGTATGTGTGATTAACTTGAAGGGTTGATTACTTTGTTTTTAACCATGCATGTAATGTAATATTGACTTGGAAAAAGTTAATTTGATCTCCAAGATTGTAAAGAGGAGAAATGATGAAGTGTTTCATCTTTGTAAAAACCTTTTCATTTGGGAGGCAGCTCTTCTTCTGGAATGGAGGTGCCATGGATGGGCATCGTGACAGTTGGTAAGTCCACATGTTCAGGGGAATATTTCAGCTCATATATCAGCAAGTTTCATTGCTGGTTCCTGCAATTTCAGATTTGTCTGGCGAAAGAACTTGGTCGGGATTCGACAAGTACTTGGCGTATGCAGCAAAAATTCGCCATGACAACAGTTAGCAAGGCAGGACATTTTTGGCATCAGTATGCTCTTTTGGCTGACTGGAAGAGGATATTTTTGTTCCTCAAGTGCTGTACAGTTCAGATCAGAGATTCAGTAAGCTTTTGGGGACCAAAAGCCTTCTCATTTGGGAGGTGTGATGAGGAGCTCAGGACCAAGTGTCGTAAAATGGTCAAAAATGAAGGTGCTCAGAACTAGTTTGAACCTGAACGACCGGATAGAGCTCGTCTTCCTGATTCCGGCGCCGCGAACGGTTCGGAAAACGGTCGCCGTATGCAGAAGTTATTCAAGTTTGAAGATTTCTCAATTTCCATTAAAAAATGCCAAATTGACTTTGTGGAAAAATTTTTATTAAAAAAAGAATATTCCACAGAATATTCTGGGAATATTCCGTGGAATATTCCACAAAATATTCTGGGGAATATTCCTTGGCAGCCAATGAGAAGGCGCCACGTGGCTAGCCCGGAGGCCGCCACGTGGGCCCCAAAGGTCGGATTGAAATGGCGCATTGTAAAATTTTTATGGGTCGAGGCCGGATTCGAACCAGCGACCTGGTGGATAATAACACAACGTTTTAACCAATATCCCATCGATGTTTCTTATTTACGATGGTGGAAAAGAGTTTTAAAAGCTGTTCGGATTGTTTGGGCGGGGCCCGAAAGGGGGCCAGCCCCTAAGGGCCAGCCCCCTTCCCATAAAACCTCCGGCGCGGAACCTTCTCCCAAGACCATCGGTGCGCAGTTCGGGCGGATTTACAACTTTGGTTATGTGTATATAGTGGGTTTTAAATATTAAACGTTTGTATTCAATGCAAAACAGTTTCAACCCCGCCGCATATGAACGTGGATAACCATAATATTTATTGCCATGATAACCGCGCGGATAAGATTGGCGGCCTCCGCCCATTTTGGCGCCACCGCCTTATAAGGTGGGCTTATCTGTAGTTCCTCCACAATTAGTGGAGTTTCCCAAGGTGAAACTGGCAGTTTAGTAAATGTGCCATAACTTCTGCTAGGAGAGGCCTTTGAAGACGAATTTTTTTTTGATTTTGGGTCTCTTCGACCTTCTGAAGCCATTGGCATAGGTTTCACAGCCATCTGAGGCTGTTTGCAGGTGATTTTTCTCCGTGGAAGTTCCAGGAGCCACTAGGGCCAAATCAGTTTGGGAGCTGCATTGGGAATTGTGCAGCCAGTGAATGTGGAACGAAGGTCATTCCTGAAGTTTTTCAGCATTCTGAATCCATTTCTACAGCTCGTTTTTCCTCTTGAGGAATTCTTCTCACTGTTTAGCTTCAGGGAAGCTTTCAGGGCCACCAGGGCCATTTTAGTGCTAGAGCTGTTTGGGGGCTATGTTCATCCATTTTTGGTGATTCAAAAGCCTGTTTCTGCTATTTTCGACATTCGTAGTTTAATGGCAGAGGTTTCAGAACCAATTGAGGTGATCTTCACCTCGAAATTATCCATGCAAGTCTAAAGGGTCACCAGGGCCAATTGGGGAAAAGTACTGTGTCAGGTACAATTTCACTGTTTAGTGTTTGGGAAAGAGCATGTTTAGCTAATTCCTATCTTCTGATTCTGTATTTACAGTCAGATCTCTCTTTTGAGACACTCTTATTCTTGTATTAGCCCTTGTAGCATTTTTAATACAAGAGGACAAGCCTAGTTTGAGAGGCTTGGTCCAGCAGATGTAGCCCAGAGGAGGGGGTGACCTGCTTTATCATTTTGATGTCTTTATTTTCTGAAGATGATATGCTAAACAAAACTGATATAAAGTGTTAAACAGTAAATATACATAACTTTCATACACACATAATCACCTACTCAGCTGCAGAAAGTTATTTGTCTTATTCCGCAAGACATCAAACTTCAAGTATGTGTATGTCAAAGACTTCTAAGTGTTTACTTCATTATTTCTTTAGGCAGAGCCTGTAGAGGGCCAGGTAGCCTCTAGAACTCATCCTCTCTTTAGAGGTGACATGTCCGGTGAATGCCCCTACAGTCTATCTCTGTATAAGAAATAAGAAGTTTTCACATTTTCAGAGGTCACTTGGAGTGTATAACTCAATTTGAAATTATGGGAAATGGATACCTTGCACCCTTAAACAAGTACTTTCCATTTTCAGATCAGAAGGCATGGTGTAGAACCGGTCGAGTTTTCCAAAACTCTCTTGTCTTCATCCATATACAGACAAAGGTGAATGGCATGGTGCCCTTCACACAACTTACAGGGATTGGTGAGCTTACCCTGCTTCTTAAGAGTTTTACCAGCACTAGCTGAAGACGTGCCCCCAACTTGACTCCCGAAAGCCAAAGGCAACGGCGGATGACCGTTGGACCATGCTTCAAGCACCTTGGGAATGCCAAGGCAGTCTCGAAGAAGATGGTCTCCTGTGAACAACATGAAAGGAAACTTGACTTTTCGTGGAGGGTTGGAATGTTTGTCAAGAAGATATGTTTCAGAAGCAGTAGCTACACTCTTAGCCTCTCTCTTATCAGACTTCTTCTTCTTTTTCTTCTTCTTCTTCTTCTTAGCCACCCGGTTACTCGAATCTAGACTTTCACTGGGCGAAGTAGAAGAGGAGGACGCAGAAACAAGCGAAGAAGGGGAGAGGTCCACCTTAGAATCAACATGATGTTTTTCAGGCCGAGGAACTGATTGAATAGTAGCTGAGACATTCGGAACCACAGAGGTTGAAAACAACCAAACAGGCAACCCAACAGTTAACCCAGGAAGGGAAAACATTGCCATATAAGGAGCGCCAACATTTCCAAAAGGAGGAAAAGGACCTAGATTCCCATCGGAGGGGATTCCCGTGTTGGTGAACTCTGGAAAATTTTCCATCAACAACTCAAAACTGCACACGGGCTAAAAACCAAGGCACACAATCAAATGGCCAAGAAGCAAACTCTAAAAGGGCATGTGATCTCCGGTGATTTATTTTACCACATTGAAACTTAGAAACTTCACCGCTTCATGTTTTAAGAGTCGAGAAACGAATGAAAGATGACTCTATCTCTTTCAGTTTTGAAGCAACGTGAAAGGACAAGCGCTTGATGATCCTTTCAAATTTGAAGAGTCAAAAAAGATCAAAATGACTACTCTGGTAATCTAGGCAAAGGGTGTACCAGATATCCGTGAACTGCAATATACACCTTGGTTTCAAAATGAAAGAGAAATCAACCAAGGACTTGATATACGTGCAAGCAATCTCCTTGAATGCTGTGTCCAGTGTATCACGGGTATAAGGCGGCAGACATGGCTTCCTACGGATAAAGGATAGCAACCTAGTGGGGTCTCCCTTTATATACGCGATGGTACGGGGAGCACAAGTCTGTACTAGCGCTATCTAGAGCCAAGAGGCGAATGACAGCTACTAGGTTTAATGACGCCGGAACACGTCTTTAACCTAGAGCTCTAAAAATTTCGTTAATGTTTCAATGTTTCCTTAGTGTAAATTGAATAAATTTTAATGTTAATCTTCAATTATGTTTCGGTATCAAGGCCCTACCGTATGTCATCTGACAATATCCTATATGCTGCTATATGAGAAAAGAAATCTTTTCAATTCGATGAATGCTATCTAGTTAAGGGAAGAGCTTCAAACAATGATGCAACATAAAACAACATTGCAAATGAAATCTTTTCCAAACTAGATGTATTTCACTATCCAAAAGTAATTTCAAACATTCAACGATGTGAATGATGCAATGTAATCTATGCAAAATCCTCTTTTTCGAAAACTATGCAATTGTAATCTATGCACAATTTCCTTTTCTTTTCAAATGATAAGAATGCACTCAATGCATTTTTCTATGAAATGAGAATCTACTTAATGCACGCTTTTAATGAAAGAGAATGCACTCAATGTGATTTTTAGCTTTCAATCATTAAATAATGTAATCTAAGTTCAATGATAAATCTCAAAAAATACTTTTCAATGCAATGTGATCTAATGCATTTTAACGAAAAGAAAACTTTGAGATGAAAACTAAATGAACGCAAATCTTCTTAATGAAGGATGAAGGTAAAAGAGATGTAAACAAACACTAAGAATGCAATTGTTGTTTCAAACACTTTGTCACGAAATTCCTCAAAAGGTGACAAGACAAATGAGGTCAAGCACAAAAAAAAAGGACTTCCAAAGTATGAGTTCAAAACAAGGCATTCATTCCCTTTTACATCAAGCAATCATGGAGAGAAAACATTTCAAACAATGAGCAATGTAATCTATGTTCATATAGATAAAAGACCAGAAGGGAAAGACACACTGGTGAAGGATTCAGGGAAAAAGTCTCAATTTTCACACACCCTGAAATTGGCACGACTTTATCATTGACAACTAGCGCCAACTGGCGCGACTTGCTCACTGAAAACTAGCGTGGCATGGGTTGCTAACTGACAACAAGAGCCAACGCCTAAAAATGAAAAACAAAGAATTTCTCCCAACCAATACTAGACTCACCACTTCAAGTAGAATCTAAAACAAACCCAGAAGCAAAGTACTGACCAAAATAAACTTCTGAACAAGGGAAAACCCTATCACCTACAGGAGATGGCACGACTGTCTAGATGTAATCTGCACCAGACAAGGATGGCGGGAGTGATGAACTGGAAACCTGCACCAATTAGCATGACTATCAAGCTGGAAATTGCGCCAATCGAGCCAACCATGAAAAGATGAAAATTCGGAAACACAGAGGTCAGATCTGATCCTCTGGGGGCTGAACAAAGGTTTTACACCAGAAAAAAGTGAAAAAAAAGAGCTGATCAAGCAAGCAAAGTCAAGAATTGACCAAAAATACAAGACAGTATTCCAAATCAACGCTCCCCAGCAGATTCACCAATTTGTTGTGGAGGTAAACCCCCTCTGCGGACAGAGGTGATCCCTACTAGCCCATATCCGGTCTAGCAACAATCGTATCACGCTAAGGTGCAAGTTCCTAATTGAAATAAACCAAATGGCGAAGGAGACTTACCTTGAATCCAACGTTGTTGTTTGTAGAGAATATGGAACTCCCATTTCCTTGCTCCAGCAGATCACAATCCTCTCGCTTGCCGCAATCAAACACCTGCACACACAAGAAACATGAAAAACACAAGCGTAAAACCCGATATATGCAATTATGTATCAGTCAGAGAGGACACAACTCATGATCATAATGAAAAATACGAGTGGAACCATAACAAATAGTCACTTATCATTAATTAATACAAAGGAAATACAACCTGGCTCTGACGCTAAATCTTCCTTCGGCGGGTCGTTAGCGGAATACGTCTCGGTAACGCTTGTCGAGAATGGAGACAAGCCTCTCTCTTCGATCGTCAATCTCCTTGCTACTGATTTGGCTCTATGAGGACTATCAAGGCTCTTGCAGCATTCTTTAGGCTATGGAGGCTCTTGGAGACTAGCTTGCAAAGGGAAATGGCAAGCTTATATAGATGGTGGAAGGGGAGTTGGGATCCCTACAATCATGGGATTGGCCCTATTCTCAAGGAAGCTTCCATGAGAGGTGGCAAACTAATTCCTCTACATGGAAATCCGGAGCCAAACGTCCCAACCCAATTTAGAGACAAGTTCAGGAGCTGGTTGGATTCAATCTTCTGCCATTTATTTTTAAAAAACATCCTTTATTAATCCTGGCGCGAGTGTGACTCTGAGACAGAGCGCCAATTGGCATGCTCTCTTTGGAATATTTCTCCCATTAGCGCAGGTATAACACTGGCTAGTCGCGCCAAGGATGGAAAGCCTATTTTTAGGGTCTTTCACAAGGTGTTGTCTTCAGGGGAATGAAATTCCATGTCTAGGGGAATGCCATGAAATTGTTTTCAGATCATGTCACTACTCAGGTCACGAAATAAGCCCTCCAATGTGCGAGATGGGGAATTGTAGGGACGATGACAAATTGTTGTGTAACAGATGGTTGTGGACCCTCTTACTTCTTCTTGGTGGTGAAAGGGATGCTGCATAATTGATTCAATGGATTTCATTGTATGTACAGTTTTCACTTAATTTCTACATTCAAATCGATGCATTGTATTTTCATAATCTTTGACCCTTCGGAATTATTAACTAGTTTTTTCCAAGCATTTAATGGTCTGCTAATGGTGGTTGTGTGCATTAGATGTAGCATAGTTAATTGACAGAATACAAGGGTAAAGGTTTGTTGTGTGTCTTGCATGCAGCAAAAGGTATGCTGACCAATGTTCCTTTCATGGGACTAGTTGATTCGGATACTTGTGCAGCCCAGTAAAAATATCCAAGCTTGTTTCTTGAAATTGTTTGGTATTGGTGTGTAACTCAAATTCCAAGTCTCCTCCCTTCATATTTAGATTTTATTGCTATTTGGATTCCCTATGAAGTGGTGATTTCCTGCTTCACATGGAGGTATATTGGTCATGCGATCATTTGAATTGGGTTTTTCTCCTTGGCCCTAACTAGTACATATGATCTACCAGTCAATAAATATTTCAGCAAAGACTATAATTTATTCTATTTGAAGAAAAATATCATCAATTTTTCAAGGTTGGAACTGGGTTTTGTCTTTTTCAGTCGAGAACCCCAGCAGTCATGTTCTTTTCATTGTCCACTTGGTCACATTGGTGGTTGTTGTTACCCCTAATGTTGACATGATTGGTAAATGCATATTTCAAGGGTAACTTGTAGGATGCCAAGGGCTACAGACACACGCTTATTTTTGGTTGAGAGTAGTCCTTCATGTGATGATATTCCTGGATGTTCAGTGTAGTGATTCTCCTTCATAATAATGTGGTTGCCTTGGTTGGAATGATGATTCTAGCCTTCACAAGGTTAGATTATTAGTGGAGGTTTCTTCAGTGGTGCATAATGTTCTTCATGAACCAACATCAAGGTGGTCAAATAATCACATCTTGGTCACTTTCACCTTGTGCTGCATGGTTAGATCATAAGTATCCTCTAATGTGGTAATACACTTACCTAGTTTCATTCATGTTCATGACATTTTTCCATAGTTTTACCTAGGCAATTTTTTTTACCTAGGCAGGGAAGACTTGGGAAAAAATGAAAGAAATTTTGAAGGGCCTAGCTCTGTGATAGACTTTTCTTCTCTTTATATATACTCAATTCCAATTTTAGCAAAGTTTTGGGCCAACTTGATATCCGGAAGCTGCCAAAATACATATCATTTTGGAATAAATTCACCATAATTATTTCTGCAAAAATTAGACAAATCATTAAGATGAATGGGGAATTACTTTTTTGGTCTAGGTGAAGAACAAGAGTTGCACATACTTGAGTTTAATTCCCTCAGTTATATGTTGAGGTTGTTTGTGTAAGGACTAAATTTACATTCACAGATATTTACTAGATTGAACTCTGAAGTCCATAGTTTCTACTGCTGAGGTCCCCTATGAAGGAATTGGATTGGAGCATTCTGACTTTTTAGAGCTGAGTTAAGAAGCAACTTTGTGATGAAAATCCAAATATATCATGTCCCTTGAAACTTGTGCAAGAATTACCTAAACAATTTTTCATTGAACCCATACCTCTCAGTGAATAACTTAAAGAAATTAGAGCAGTTTTGCTTGTGCTAGAAAATAGTTATGAGTGTCCTCTTAATTTTTTAATAGGCGTGCCTATTGGAATTTGGTTGTTGATGGTTTTGGGAGACTCAGTACAATATAACCAAATAGATGTCAATGAATTTGAAGGAAATTGTGGAGTAAAATCTGGTTCAGTTACTTTTCCATTTAATGTTGTGAAAAAAGATTCATCATGTTTATTAGAAGTTTCTGTTATGATGGAATGCCACTTTGAATTTGGGAGAGTTCTATTAAATAGATTTCAGGCTGGCTCAAAACGAGAACTTATTTCACTATCCCATGATGGGCTCCATTTTTCCCTTTGTTATTTAGGCCTGCAAGATCTTCTATCCATTGAAAAAGTTTGCAAGTCTCTGCATGCTGCAGTGAAATATGATCCTCATCTATGGAAAACTATACATGCAATTAAATCCAATGAATCAATTATGTAGCATCCCTTGCACCATCAAGAAGAAGTAAGAGGGTCCACAACCATCATACACAATCTCCAAGCAAAAATCAAGGTTTGTGCCATTAGCATACTTGTGAATTACCCCTGCAAAACTTGTCATGCGATGAGAATCACAATTTATCACTCATAACAATATGAAGGGTAAGAACCATCACAATGATTGACCGGCTTTTGTCACCAATCATCATCATAGTTCTAATTTTTCTTTATAGTTTATTCGCAACCAATCATCATCATGAGTTCTCTATGGTTTTCCCTCAACCAATCAAGTGTACAGTAGGTGGTCAATAAGATCTATCATTTTCTTCCACCATACCATGTCTTATCCTCATTAATATCAATGTTTAAAATGTGAGCAATCTGTGAAACATCTAATAGAACATAAATCATGACTCATTAGCCGAAATGAAGTTTATGATAATTTTGTATTTCTTTTTGCATTGAAAATTTACCTTGTAAACCTTTACATGTATTATGTTTGTGTGTGTAAAAATTAAGTGTTTTTAGATATGAAATGGTATGAGCATTATTATTACATATACATAATACATATATCTTTTTATTCCAAACTGCATGACATTGTTAACTCAATTCCCATTTTGGGCACCACAACACTATCAACGTCAACCACTAGTGGGTGAATGATAGTTAGGGCGGATCTGGGAGTGAGCACAAGGGGTACTAAAATTTAAAGAATACAAAGTGGAAGTGGAAATTGATTTACTTTACATATTTTGAAACGCAAAAATTGCAATACTTCCTATGATGCTTGGCGTCTTTTTTCCAAGTGAGGGGTCCATTCTGGTCTACTTATGAAATATATATGAAATTGATCCATCTCCAAGATTGATATGTCCAGTAATATAGCATGGGTGTGACACTTTGCTTTCATGTGCCTTTATTTCAATAATGAAGTTCCTATTCCTATGGCTAAACATATTCATGTGGTTTAAAAAAATTTGTTGTTGAACTTGTTTCCTTGTACAAGGTTTTTGTTGTTAATCTTTTCCCCTCTATATGTACTTATTCTAGAGGTAAATGATTCACTCACTATATGAGGTTCCCCTCTTACAAACTATTTGTTCCAATTGCTTGTTTAACCACAAAACGAAGTCCATCATTTCCTGTCCCTGTACTCGGATCCATGGGCTTTCTAATTCTTTGCCCATATTTGCCTAGACCTTTTCTGCCATGAAATCTAATCTAATATTGGAATCAATTTCTTTGGTAGTTTTTTCAAAACACCCTATGCATTCATATTTAATGTTTGGTATGTCATTTCAGAAGTCCCATATCATGCAAGAGACACATCATCATTATTAGTAACATCAAGCAAACTTTCAAGCTTTTGAACTGTGTCAAAGGTGTCACAAGAAACACCTTTCACAAAAATCTCCTTGCAGTCATGTTTTATGATCTTTTGTTTGTTTAAAAACATTTTTATAGAATTTAAAAGAAATCTATCTATGAACCAATTCTATGTATAGGTTCTTGGTATTAAATATTTTGTTAGCACCTCATGTGGTCCTCCTAGGTGGTCTTGCCACAAGAAAATATGTAGGCAGAAATATAGTGACTAGTGCCTACCGGGATGTGAATTTGTTTTGTGTAAGCGCATTGTTTGTTTGGGTTAATGGTTTTTATGTTTAGCTTTCGTTCTGATATTTTTTTGTTTTATCCAGTGATGGTGAAACTTTCATATCAGTGGATGACCTAAGAATAAACTTATGGAACCTGGAAATATGTGATCAGAGTTTCAACATTGTTGATGTCAAACCTGCCAAGATGGAAGACCTCACTGGTAATTGTTGCTTTCCTGGTTGCAAAAAAACATTGTTTTATATGTATATAATAATTATTTGGAACTGTTGCTTTAAGATGTAGCTTTATTGTCTGAAAATGGTTTATGTCTGTTTCAATTTATATGTGTGAACTTATTGATAAAATTCCCAATAATACCTCTTCAATTCATGTGTGTGTTTTTACCCCATATTCCAAACAATAATTATATGATCAGGACATCCTGTAGTGTGCTACACTTCTTACCATAAATATTTTTCTGGTAATAGATTTTATGCTTATCTCTTTCATTGCCACAGGAGTAGCTTTTTTTTTTATTCCATTTAGATAGTTTCAAACATGTAGTGGGGATTTTCTAGTGTTGTACCATAAACTAAGCCAGTGACCTATAGATTGTTTATAAAAGGTTCATTCACATTTCTTGGTATGAAACTCTTGAGTTTTCTAGAGATGAGGAATTTTGTGTGTGCATTTTGTTTCTGAAAGTAACATCAATTGGGTTATATGTTGAAGTTATCCCTTTGTTTGAAACCATCGAGGTATTTCTATAAATTTTATATTCCCTTGTCCTATTGGGTACATGCAATATTGTGCATTTATTTGTTTGTTGCACCATCTCGATCTGTATTTTATGCCATTAAATGTTCTTTTACACCATGGCCGTTGATGGTCCCTTAAACAGTTCCTTGTTTTGTGTTTTCTCTACCCAGTGCATACTATGATTGATGCAAGAATAAAAATCCAAGTCTATTCTGGAAGGAAGAAGTTAAATGTGTATTTTTGTATAGGAAACATGTCTGAAAGGTTCTATATAACTCAATTTGTTTGAAAGGTACTATTTTTTAAGATGTTTCCAATTATGAATGTGTGGAAATATGTCCATGCTCAATCTGGAAATATTATAATTTTGTATAGTGGGATTATAACATTCAATGGAGATCCCTTCCAGTAAGAAGCGACAGGTGGGTGGTATATATTCTGGCAAAGTCGTCTAGGATCTGCATCAGGTCTCAACTGCTTCAGATGGAATGTTTATAGAGGCAAGACACCACCTAAGTGGTGAAATGTGTCTATGGGAGATTTGAACCTTGTTGGGGGGTGTGAAACATACTCTACCTTACCATGTACTCAAGCTCCTGTTGGCAACAAAAGTAATATTACAAGGGAAGTACATAATATATTATCATAATGATATGATTTGATTTAGAGAAATTGGAAAATATTATGATTTGCATTGTAGGAAAAATGAAGATATTGTATAAATTCATGGTTGGCTTACCTCTTTGTCATCAATTTAGAAATTGGACCATTAATATAGTATATATAGGCCAACCAAAATAGGGAAAATTTGGAGTTTTACAAACCATTTAATTCTGGATTTTGAAAACAGCCAAAATCCATTTTGTAATCTGTACTATTTGACACAACTGCTGGGATTTCTTTAGAAAAGGTATTGAAATGGTATCGACACATATAGATGTCCAAAATGTCAAATAGACTAAATATTTTATATGATACACGAAGGCAGTGTATCAGGTGTCTCCAGTCTATATCGAAGTGTGATAAAGGAAAACATATAGTAAGAAGCATGATCACCAGTGTAATTTCTTCTAACATTCTTAAGGACTATACTGAAAAGCTCTGAGATATTGCAACATATTACGTATGCCTCAAACTTATCAGGCATGCTCAAGTTAAGGAGCACTAGTCGTTGAAAATGTTATCTGCAAGATATTGTGTTGTTAGTCTAGAAATCATGATAATTATTATGTACAATGTAAACATCAGGAGGTTAGGCTTGTTTATGTGGCTGACAACTAAACCCATGCCCCTAGTCCAGAAGCTCCCATCTCAAATTCTAGCAAGACTCCTCCCTTTCCAAGGATTGCTTAATGTGAAATACCTCATATAAACATACAAATAGTTCAAGATAGACTTAGCAGTCTGTTTGATATAGGAATACTTGAGGTGGCATTGCTCATGTAGGGTTCCTATTTGATAATGGCTTTCCTAAGTCATGTCAGGGTCAAAATAGATGCAATTATCATAGCACCTCAAGTATTTCTATATAATCCTACTTGATAATGTCTCCACTGAGCCTTGTCAGGGTCAATGTGGATGAAATTATCATAAGCACATGTTTGTGTACACATTCACCAATATTTGCGTAATATTTGTATGCATTGTTTGTATGGATTCAAACCATGTGGATCCTTTGCACTGAAAAAATTTTTTCATTTTAGTATCTATCTTGATTTCTTGCATTTCTTGACAAATTTGGCCAGAATGAGTTTGGTCCTCGGAGTATATTTGCTCTCCCATTTTAAGATCAAGTTGACTTTTCTTCTTGCCTATGGCATGTTTGTTGCATGTCAACTACCAAACACAATGGTGGCTGGTAACCTTGAGGGGCTTGACTAGATTGGAAATTTGTGACCATTGACTGCACTTTGGATAAACATATCTTGGACAATGGTGCAACCGATTGAGCTTACTGATGGAAGTATTTCAATTAGTTTTCTTGCAAATAAATCACAAATGTATGTTGCCTTTGTCAAATTATATATTGCTTGAAATAATTAGTTTTTGATATATTGCTTGAAATAATTATTTTTTTATATCTTGCTTGAAATAATTGTTTTTTCTTTTCCAAATAGTGCTTGGAACAATTCCTTTCCAATGATAAATTTATGCACAAAAGGTGTCATATTAAGAGTTATGCGAGGTTTCATCTTACAAGGAAAGAATTAGTGGGTTTTTCAAATATTTTTAAACCCAGTTTTGGGTCAATATCATAGAGATGATGAATTACTGTAACTACCACCATAATGGGATGTTGCAGAATACATTTCAAAAAGTGCATCCTGATTTGATGTAGCTACTAGCCATATACTTGGCTTCTCTTACTCTTCACTTTTTTTCTTTTCTTTTCTATTTCTTTACAATTATAATAGCTTAGATATATTGTTATCTAGGAGATGCAACTAATTCTCCTAATTTTCACGTAGCTTACAAGAAGAGTGCTTCCCTTACAATTGTTGGGGTGTGCCAAACGATTTTTGTCATTACCTTGTGAAGTTGTTTCTTATATCTATGATAGAGTGGTCATTTATCTCTCTTTATCTCTCTCTCATGGAAAGATACTCAAATTGTTATTGTTCTTACCCTTCATATTGGCATGAGTGATAAATTGTGATTCTCATCGCATGACAAGTTTTGCAGGGGTAATTCACAAGTATGCTAATGGCACAAACCTTGATTTTTTCTTGGAGATTGTGTATGATGGTTTTGGACCCTCTTACTTCTTCTTGTTGGTGCAAGGGATGCTACATAATTGATTCAGTGGATTTCATTGTATGTGTATTTTTCACTTAATTTCTACATTCAAATCGATGCATTGTATTTTCATAATCTTTGACCCTTTGGAATTATTAACTAGTTTTTTCCAAGCATTTAATGGTCTTCTAATGGTGGTTGTGTGCATTAGCTGTAGCATAGTTAATTGATAGAAGAAAAGGGTAAAGGTTTGTTGTGTGTCTTGCATGCAACACAAGGTATGCTAACCAATGTTCCTTTCATGGGATTGGTTGATTCGGATACTTGTGGAGCCCAGTAAAAATATCCAAGCTTGTTTCTTGAAATTGTTTGGTATTGGTGTGTAACTCAAATTCCAAGTCTCCTCCCTTCATATTTAGAGTTTCTTTCTGTTGGTATTCCCTATTAATTTGTGATTTCCTACTTGACATGGAGGTATATTGGTAATGTGATCATTTGAATTGGGTTTTTCTCCTTGGCTCTAACTGGTACATATGATCTACCAATAAATAAATATTTCAGCAGAGACTATAATTTATCCTATTTGAAGAAAAATATCATTAATTTTTCAAGGTTGGAACTGGGTTTTATCTTTTCCAGTCAAGAACCCCAGCAGTCATGCTCTTGTCATTGTCCACTTGGTCACTTTGGTGGTTGGTGTTACCCCTAATGTTGACATGATTGGTAAATGCATATTTTAGGGATAACTTGTAGGATGCTCAAGGGCTATAGACACACTTATTTTTGGTTGAGAGTAGTCCTTCATGTGATGATATTCCTAGATGTTTAGCGTAGTGATTCTCCTTCATAATAATGTGGTTTCCTTGGTTGGAATGATGATTCTAGCCTTCACAAGGTTAGATTATTAGTGGAGGTTGCTTCAGTGGTGCATAATGTTCTTCATGAACCAACATCAAGGTGGTCAAATAATCACATCTTGGTCACTTTCACCTTGCGCTGCATGGTTAGATCATAAGTATTCTCTAATGTGGTAATACACTTACCTAGTTTCGTTCATTTTCATGCCATTTTTCCATAGTTTTACCTAGGTAGGGAAGACTTGGGAAAAATTGAAAGAAATTTTGAAGGGCCTAGCTCTGTGATAGCATTTTCTTCTCTTTATATATACTCAATTCCAATTTTAGCAAATTTGTGGGCCAACTTGATACCTGGAAGCTGCTGAAATACATATCATTCTAGAATAAATTCACCATAATTCTTTCTGCAACAATTAGACAAATCATTAAGATGAATGGGGAATTACTTTTTGGGTCTAGGTGAAGAACAAGAGTTGCACATACTTGAGTTGAATTCCCACAGTTATATGTTGAGGTTGTTTGTGTAAGGACTAAATTTACATTCACGGATATTTACCAGATTGAAGACCGAAGTCCATAGTTTCTACTGCTGAGGTACCCTATGAAGGAATTGGATTGGAGCATTCTTACTTTTTAGAGCTGAGTTAAGAAGCAAATTTGTGATGACAATCCAAATATATCATGACCCTTGAAACTTGTGCAGGAATTACCTAAACAATTTTTCATTGAATCCATACCTCTCAGTGAATAACTTAAAGAAATTAGAGCAGTTTTGCTTGTTCCAGAAAATAGTTATGAGTGTCCTCTTAATTTTGTAATAGGCATGCCTATTGGAATTTGGTTGTTGATGGTTTTAGGAGACTTAGTAAAATATAACCAAATAGATGTCAATGAATTTGAAGGAAATTGTGGAGTAAAATCTGGTTCAGTTACTTTGCCATTTAATGTTGTGAAAAAAGATTCGTCATGTTTATTAGATGTTTCTGTTATGATGGAATGCCACTTTGAATTTGGGAGAGTTATATTAAATATATTTCAGGCTGGCTCAGATCGAGAACTTATTTCACTATCCCATGATGGGCTCCATTTTTCCCTTTGGTATTTGGGCCTGCAATATCTTCTATCCATTGAAAAAGTTTGCAAGTCTCTGCATGCTGCAGTGAAAGATGATCCTCATCTATGGAAAACTATACATGTGGATGATCCTTCTTGGTTTAAACTAGCTCCTCCATATACCATTGTTGAATAAGGTATGTAGAGAAGAGGGTGGAGATAATATTGATTTTGATCGCAGTCAATCAAGATTTCCTACACAGCTACCCCCCCCCGCCCCCCACAAGTGATGGTACATATTCTTGTCTCTTATCATTTTTTCTACTCCTGACCATATCACTCTGCACAATACATAAATTTAATAGAGGAAAGGGAACGGTTCTGGTGCAATACTGGTGCATGATTGTACTATTTTTGGCATATTCAATTGCAGTATTTTGGTGCTACAATCAAAGATTGTGTATCATGTATGGTAATGTGTTTGGCCTGAATGGTTGTGATTACAATTTGGTATCTTCGCATTTTTAAGTAAAAACAGATCAAACATTTTGTTTGTTTTTATGAATTTATGTTTATTTTTGATCCAGTGGAGATGATTGGTGACTTGGATTCCTTTTAATCAGGCTTCACCATGTGGCCTTACCTAGTGATATACAACTCGTCTCTTGATGTTTTCTTCCCTTATAACCATGTCACATTATTCATACCATAGCGAAAAGTACTGGTGTAATATTGATGGATGCGCGTACTATTTTCGACATTTTCGAGTGCTTTATTTTTTGCTACAAACAAGTTTGGATGTGTGTTACTTAGTTTGGCACGACTTGTGATTGTTTGATATATTTTTTTTGGATTGAATACTTTTGATTACAGTTCGATGCTTCTAGATATGGATTATTTTCAAGTATTTAACTTACTTCAACATCAATTTAGAAACTGATAGAACCCTGTTTTTTGTTGCTTCATTTTTGTTTAACTGTCTCTTGCAATATCTAGTAGATATTGATATTGTTAGGGTCCCGTGATTTGGCTGATTGGCAAGCCAAATGACAGTGTAACATCAAAGCAATCTTTGGAGCCCAAGGACCTAGCCTTCATGGAATCAGAGAGGGCTCTCTCTATATGTGTAAGCGATATCTGTGTGTTTGCTTATTGTGTTCTGATTTTAAGCTAGTTATGAAGTATCTTTTTTGGTTTTGGTTTTTAGGTTGTGAGGGATGAAACTGATCAAACATATAAGATAGGTAAAAATATGTAAGATCAACTAGGCTATGGGGTCGAAAAGGTCAAGAAATCTATCAGATGGTGATACAAGGCTGTTGAAGGGCCAATTTGATTCGAGGTAGAAAGGATCTTTGGGCAAAATGGAATAAAATGGACATCAAGTTTGGGAACAACAAAGGATTTCAAGCATAACTAGTTTAATAGTTGACATAAACATGGTAGGGAAAACCATTAATCATGAGAAATGTAACTATAAGCTAACCAATACATAGAAATAAACATTCAAGCCATGCATAGAGATATATAACTCTCTAACTTTGGGAAATGGCTATCAGACTTTGGGGAAATACACTTAAGATAGACAAAAAACTTAAATCACTATGTCAGAACGCCTAAACACAGTACTTCAAGTTATTGGGCACTTCGAAAACAATATTACATAGTCTTAGACAAAGGGCAAGATCAGAACAAGACCTCCTTGGTTCAACAAATGATAATCTAATCAGTCAAAGAGAAATTTCATGGATGGAGCTATGGCTAGCCATGAGTAAGCAGGGCATACCGTAAATCATAATTAGCATGCATAAAACCATGAATTAAATAAGCAACAATATCCTTAACTTATTAAATAGCAATCAATAATTCCTTAATGTGACTAAGGATGAAGAAAACATGGAAGCTATGAAGAAACAGGAAATTTGAGGTGCCTCCAAGGGCATGTCTTCAAATTTTTTCTCTACTAATCTATAGCAAGCAAGAAACATGGATTCATGAAATGAAAACTAGAAAACAAAACAAAGAAATAGACACTATACCATTCTACCAAGTCATGGAATCCAACGACAATCCTCTTTCATCATCCAAGAACATCCAAGAGACTATCCAAGAGCATGAGACAAGTATTTCTTCCAAAGCTTATATGACCATAAATTGCTTCTATCATCAAGTTCAGCCTTGTTTACAATGAAAGCCTTTGGAATATATAGGCTCAAGTGAGGAAAACCTCTTAGTTCAATTGGCACTCTCATTGGCCTATCCAAAATATCTAATCTTGTCCTTGAGGCTTTGCAAAGCCCAAGGCACAAAATATCTCATAAAATATTTAAAAAATGCTAAAAGAGGGAAATAAATTGACTTTTCATAACTTCTCATGTGCAAAAATAGCTAAACGCACATGAGGAAAAAGAAGTTTTTAAAGGTTCAATTTTTACAAAAATACTCAAAATTTACATCAATAAAAGGTCCCCTGACTTGCCAGAAACTTTTGGCAGCCTTCCCGATGTCAAAACGAGGCTCATGATAGCTCGTTGGAAAGCTCTGAGTGTATACTTTTTGGAGCAACTATAATTTTCCCAATATGATGCCTATAAGTCCCATAAAAATAGGCCTGTGTGTAAAAAACCAAAAAATAAGGTTTGCTGATAGACCGAGCAAAGTGTAGAAAAAGCGGGCATTTTTCGCCATTTCGGGGGAGAAAATGATCTTCAAATGTCCTAAAAATCACTGGCTGCGTGCTCCTGAAATTATGGCATCCAATGATACCATTCTCCTCCTTCAATGATCCTCCAAACTTAAATGGCGAAGCTCATGAGTTTTGACCAAAAAACCAAAATATGTCGAAAAATGCCCAAAATTGGTGAGCATGACCCTCAAGGGTTCTCAGCAACATGTTGTGAAGAAGAGGCCAAAATATGAAGTCCTGATATATCTTTCCTCACTTTCTGTGTCGGGTGCTTCCCTTTAGCCTCCTTGAGCTTTTCTTGAATAGCCTTCAACTTGCGCCGGGAAAACTTATTTAACTTTTTATAATGCCTCGTCATTCGCATTTGAAGTTATAAATCCCTGTTTGCCTTCTCCAATTTCCTTTCCAAGTGGTCATTGACTCTTTCAAGCCATGCCTCCTTATTGTTCTCTATCTCCTGTTCAAACAATGCAGTGAGAGGGGTAGATTGGAGAAGGGCATTTTCCTCTTCTTTTTGCTTCTCAAGGGCCTTTTTAAGCCCCATGGTTCTAGGCCTCTTTCGCCTAGGCTGATATTCGCCTTCACTTTCATTGAACTCACCCATGAGTTCTTCCAACCTTGCTTGGGCTTTGGAGGCCTCTTTCTTGTACTTGGTCGCCCGTGTCTCATAAACAGCCATATGGACACTCATTTGCCTGTTTTGGATTTGCAAAAATTGATTGAAATTCCTAGCTCTATGAAGATCATCCTGCAAGGCATCAATTTGGCCTTCCCTATGGATCAAGAGGTTTTCTAGAATCCGGGCCTCATTATCACTATCATCGCTTTGGACTTGGATGATGTTGAATGCACTCTCCTGTTCATGAATTCCTTCTACCTTGCCCTTCCCTTTGCTTTGGGTGGCTATTATAGTGCTCTTCCTCCTAGGAAAATCAATCATGGGCTTCTTTGGAAATTTCCCTTTACTTCAAAGGGCCCTTGTCACATTTGGAGTGACAACCTTAGGCACTCTCTTCTTTGTTGTCTGGGGCTTGGCCTTTTTAGGAGAAGAGGGCATGGCCCCTTTACCTTTGTCACCTTTCTCTTTTTCTTCTTGAAGTTGTTGTTCCTCATGTTGTGGCTGATGTGTAACATGTTGTGGCTACCCCTGTCTATAGCTTTCATGATGTTCCTGTTTATCATGATGTAGCAGCTGTGTATCATCTTTTGGTTGCCCCTATTCATCACTTTTCTATCCAGTCTTTTTAGGCTGCCCTTGTTGCTTTGTTTCACCCTCATCATAAGTCTGATGTATATCATCAAAGGTCTGCTCACCCTCATCATGAGGCTGTTGTTCTTCATGTTGTTTCCCTTCATTATCTTTATGTCGTTGTTCTTGTGGAGGCTGCCCTTGCTCATCACTTTCATGCTGCTCCTATTCGGCACTATCATGTTGCCCCTGTTCAGTCTCTTTTGGCTACCCCTCTTCATCATGATGTATCTGTTGTGTGCCCTCTTTTGACTGTCCTTGCTCATCACTTTCATGCTTCCCTTGCTGCTCTGTCTCACCCTCACTGTCATGTTGTTGTGTGTCATCATAAGGCTATTGTTCAACCTCATCATGAGTCTGTTGTTCACCCTCATCACTGTCATGCTGTTGTTTAGCACTTTCTTCCTCCTGCTCATGTCCTTCTTCCTCTTGTTGGTCACTTTCTTCTCCTTCTTCATGTTCCTTTGCTTGTTCTATAGTAAACTTGAGTTTTTTAGGAATAGGTTTGCTAGAAGAAGGTGAGGGATGATGAGTAGGAGGTTTAGGGGATGTATGGACCAGAGGGACAGTGGAGAAATCCGGATGAGCGATGAAAACATCCCAAGAGACCTCTCACTTTTCAAGCTGATGAAGGATGATGATTTTGATGAGAGAGTGATGGAAGAGACAGGTTATTTTCTATGAAGGAGGCTTCTTCTAGATAGTGGAGGCCATTTTCTCAATGCTCTTATGTAAGAAGAAAGGAATATTTAGCAATATAGCCCTAGTGAAATGCATGAGCAGTCGAATGTGATATGCATATATTCGGGAGAATATTCCCTCACAAGTGAAGTACTTCATGATAATCTTCATGAGAGGGGCATAGTCGGCTAAAATATAAGAGAAAGGGAAAATAGAAGGACATGATTCTCTGTGCTCAGGCTTTAAGAAGGGCTTGTAATCATCTGAGTCCAAATGGCTTTGTTTAAACCATTTCTCACCAATATAGGGAATTTTAGTGGCCTTGGAGATAGATCTTGGGAAGAACTTGAAGTCAAGGCCTGCCAATTGGAAATGCTTATCTTGAAACCTCAAAGCACAAAGGTGTGTCAAAGGAGAAAAACTCTTCACCTCTTGCACCCTTTGACAAAATTCTAAACATCCCACCTCATGGAAGTTGAACAATACTAATGGGTGGGAATTCACTTCTTCAGTGTAAATAGGTTCATATCTCTTATGCAATCCACTCCTACTATCCTACCTAGGAGGCATCTTGTTATAGATGCTCTCTGAAAAACTAAACTTCCTCAAAAAGGATTCCTTGAAATGTGTTCTCAAACAAAACTCTGCCTTCTCTGTCAATCACTGTTTGATCAAGGTAAATTTGGTTTCAAATGTTGTGCGAGATGCTTCTGTGATATTAGGTCTCTTTTCCTCCCAAAAAACTGCCCTTTCTCTTGGTATGCCAATCAACAAAAAATTTTAAAAACAAGTACACAGTCAACAAAAGATACACACAGTCAAAGGGTCACTGTGTTTGGGTAAGGTTACCTAGCTCTTTGTGTTTTTGGTGTGAGAACATACAGCTTTGTAGCAGACAAATAGAAAAAACTCCTCACAATCAATATATTGCTCTTGTATTCACTATTTCTCACACAGATTTTGACAATACCTCCAAATGGCAATTTCCAGCTTTATACACTAAAGTTGGTTTATGGACAAATTTGGCAGCCCTGACTCTATTCTTCACCACAAGGAGGACTTCTAAAATAAAAGAGCACTCATATAATGATCTTTGTAGTTGAAATTAGGCTCCCTGTTTCATTTGTTCTAATACTGTTTTTCTTCCTTTAAACAGTGCCTCTACCTTTCATCATTGTTTTGAGGGCAGTTATTGGGCTTTTTACATCAATAGAAATGCACCAATTTTACTAGGTTCACCTTGGGCAAATAACAACATAGCAATTTCGAGTTTCCAACATAAAACACCTTTCCCTTAAAAAACTCAACACTGTGATTTACACCATGAATTTCATCCCTTTTTCCACCACTCAACAGTTTTGAAAAGAGCAAGGAGGCACATAAAATACATTTGAAAACGATGATGGCGTAGTTTGAGGATTTTGGGCCATTTCCAACATATTTCAGAGGTGTTTGAACCATCAACAAGTGTGAGGCATGTTTGTAAAGGAAATCACCGTGCAACGGAGAGCTACCGGGTCACTGTCGGGCCAACGTGACTAGCACCTATAGGCGCACTACGCGCCGCTACAGGTGCGCCGCGGTAGTGCAAGCCTTTGGAAAAACTCTGTCTGAGCGCACCGCGCAAACCTAGAGGTGCGCTGCGCAACCTAAAAAGCCCTAAAACTTGTGAATTTTGCTCAAACACTCATTCTTTGATCTTGTGAATAGCAGAGGGTAACGTTGCCTTGTGCTTTGAGAATTTGAAAAGGGCTTGCAACGGTCCCTTTGTCACTTTGAATGCGAACAAGTCAAAATCCCCTTCGCACTTGACTGTTGAGGGTTTTTTTAAGAAAAGTTTGAAAATGCCTTACTTTTTTTGAAAACCAAAGTGATTTTAAATGTGCTATAAGGGGCCCATACTTTTAAACATCGTTTTGGCGGAAAAAGCTGTGCATGCCTTCTAGCCAGTTTTGGGTAGATGTGACTTTTTCTTCTTGTAATAAACAACATCCAAGGGTCAAACTCTTTCATTGTGTTTTAATATCAGAAAAAGGAAACTCTGCCACTGCTGACCCTTTAGTGAAATTTTCAACATGGAAAATCCACTCAACAATACACCAATGATTGATGAAGCATATTTTTCCATTTGCAAGGAGATGACCTGTCTCTTAAAACTAGGTTGATATTTCCTGTTTCTGCTGCTTTTAAATGTGATAATGCTCACTGTGAGGCTGATCCAAACTGTTAGGTAATTTTTAAGCTCCTCCTCTGACTTTGACCCTTTTCATAAGGAAGATGTCTTTACTTGTAATAGTGGCATGCCTTATGGGCTTTGAAATTTTTTTCAAAATTTGAAACATATGCCATAAACCTTCTTGCATATTTATGGTCATAGGTGCTTAGTTGCAATGCGCTTATGGGAAAACTAAGCTCAAATCACCTTCTGTCCAGTATGATGAGTAATTTCGAAAGGAAATTCTCTATGAATAGGAAGTACAGTACCCTTTGAAAAGCAGTCATCACTCTTAGTGGTTTCCCTTGTACATGATGGCAGAGGTCATTTTGGGACCAAGACACTCTGACTCTTTTGACTATCTGATTTCATAATATTTCTTCAATGATGATGAACCTGTTAACTTCACATTGTAACTCAAATAATAGTGAACTTATGCAAATCATTTTTAAAGCCCACTGCTTTGCCTCTGCCTTTAATCATCATTTTATTTCAGAGAACCCTTAGTTGATGTCTCACTGTAACCAAAGTTTGTCTTTACAGTCAGGGAAAAACTTAAAAACAGACTTTACCTTTAGCCCTCTGCTTATAGATGAAGGAGGCCCTCTTAGTCTTCAACCCTCTACTTATGAAATGAAGGAGGTTCTTCAGTCTTCAAACCCTCTGCTTATAGATGAAGTAGGTTTTTCAGTCATGTCATATCATTAGCCTTTTGACAGTGTTATTTTTCCTTTCACTGTCCTTTCAGGCTTTGACTGTGATCGCAAGAGCTTAATGAAAATCTCTCTACTCTACAGCTACATCCCATGCTCAAGATCACATTTAGAAGTAGCTGTATTCTCATTTGGAGCCAAATATTTTCTTCTGGGATGCTGGTATGCCTCTGTCCTTGAAATATCCATTAAAACATTGTAAAAACACCTAGAATCAGTTTGACTTATGGTCCATGTATTGTTGAGACTTGAGGGTATATTAGTGGCGCGACCTATGGCTGTAACCAACTTTATTTGTAGAATGGGAAGGTCTGTTATGACTAGTCTATAGCAGATGGAGGTTCTTTGGCTTTAGGATAGTTTTCCAAGGGAGAAATTCCTAAAGTGCCACTTCCTAACTTAGGGGAGAATTTTTGGACAGATTTGGATTGTTTATTTAGAGTTGATGAGCAGACTAGTATGGCTGAGGCTAGGTAGGATTTAATAATGAGGTTTCATCTCATCATGGGCAGAATGAAAAGGTAGGAGGGCAAAATTTGTTTGGGGGTTTTCTAGATGACAAATTGACATATGGATATCAGCTTCTAGAAAACTCAGCTAGGAATTTAGTCATCAACAACAGGTGAAAAATACTGATGACTAACAGATATCAATATATATTTATCTATTGCAGGTCAATGAGATTGATTCCAGTGTAGCTCTGAACATGTCTGGGTAGACTTTGGAGATGACAACTTTACCATTAGCAGTTGGGAACATAAAGTACTGGTTAGCAGAGATGGACAAATGAAGCTATCAACTGAAGTATTTTTTTCTTCAATTAACCAAAAAAGTGAACGTGCTACAAGGGAGAGTGCTTGTATTGCTTTGGTAGCAATTATTGCTGACTGGTTACAAAAAAACTACAATTCTATACCAATAAAATCACAGTTTGACACATTGATATGTGAAGGATATCTAGAGTGGAGGAAGTTGAGGGAACTAGAGGAATATAGAGAGAGGTTCTCTGATGGACACTTTGATTTGGAAACAATATTGCAGTCAAACACATTTTATAACTAGCATTGAACCTCCACATATTTTTAAATTGTGGCAATTGTCTTAAGATTAGATTGGGATGCAGGGGCTCTGAATTGGTTTTTCTTGGAAATATTATTTATTTTAACATTATTGATTATGCACACAAGTGTCAAGGCTCTTGTGTGATGTTCCAGTGATATTTCAGTATTGTTTGTAAAGACTCTGTTTTTCCTGTGAAATTTGGCATCCCCTAAAATTTAGACAAGAAGGTGGGTTGGAATTTTTGGTGGGCTCCGAGACTCGACAGTATCATAATAATACGAAATAGAATTAGATGTTAGTAGAATAGTATTCTATAATGTGATATTTACATATTAATACTATTGTGTTGTTAAATAATAGACTTTGTTAGACAATAATGTGGAAGTTAAATAAAATATTTTTCAATGACAAACTATTGAAATAATTATTTAGCCTCATACTCTACTTCAGTTTTTGTGATCCTTTGAGTAGCAAGGTACCTTCTATTAAGAAAATTTGCCTCCGTGACATATCATGCTCGTAAGTTTATCATAAATTTGTAGATTTTTTTACTTACTTTTGATGATGGGTAGTTCCAATAAATGGAAATGTTTAGTTGGGTTTAGTGTTTATCATCTTTATATAGGATTGACTTATGATAATAGTGTTTTATGCCCTATATAGAAATTGTTCACTAGCATGGAAATTATTAATGGATAAGGTTTGGTGTCGTTCTTGTGAATGTGCATTTAACTCTTTGTAAAAATATAGAATGTTTTAATTGTAATATTCACTTCATTGATCTATTTGTAGGGGGAGAGTGGTACCTACAACTCTTGAGGTGCATGAGGATGAATGTGGAAGTGATGATGATGTTGTTCATCAAAGACTAGCACCGAAGAAGCGAAATAAGTGTCTCCTCTGAATTTCGCTACCTTTTTGGGTTCTTTTTGTTGGAAACCATCTCTGTTTCTATCTATGCACTGTAATTCATACAGTAAGATAATCTTTAATTTAAGAAATCTGGCATATAAACTATATATACTCCTACAATCTAAAGATCATGGATAAATATTCAAAATTTCAAACTCATGATTTTCTTTTGGGAAAAAGGTTTTATAGATGCTTTTATTTGAGGCATACTTGTGTGTTAATTCAACATTCGGATTTCTTTGCAAAATTATTGTTTGTAAAATCTATGTATTTCTAACTATCTCTTCAAGTAAAATTTAGATATATTAAAGTTATAACATCTTATAGCTTTTAAGTTGCACTAATCTATCATAAAACACTGGTAAAAGACAATATCTTATATCAAACTCAATGCCATTTATTGTGTACAACGAGATTGCCACATTCGTGCTTTACCCAAATCATGTTTGTTTTATATGCATTCTATATCATCGATCAAGACATGAATGCTTATAATATATTGAGCCCTAGTTTTGAACTATCCTCTCTTCAATTTCTTTGTAAGGATTGAATACAATATAATTGCATAAATTACAATTGGGGAAAAGTAATAACTCAGTATCAAAATACACTATAAGCATTAATTGCTTCAAAGTATTATAAATGCATTTTAATATTACTTGATTTTCCATGCTTATATGGAACATTGTCAAGAGAAGGAACTATAACAACAATGGATTTGCATGAAAGATTTATAATTTTTTCAAACATGAAATTTGTGATGCATTACTAAGTTTCTTCATTATTTAATATATCATTACATGTCAAACCAACTTTACTCCTTGACTGGAATTGCATTCAACATTGTGCACAAGTATGATTTACATGTATGAATCAAAAGTATTATCTTATCTATATTTGATAATGCAAGTTTAATACATCATAAAATACATTGGAGTGTTATGGCTATGAAGTTCAATATGAAATAATCTATTGATTGCTACTATTACTATTATATATGGGGTTCTCTTCTAATGGCCATTTATTAGCTATGTGAAGAAGGCTTTGTGGAATTTGTATTTACTATAAGATTATGCATAGCTGAGTTGCGAACAACTAAGTAGAATTTGGTAGGAAGTTTGGAGTATGTGCAATTCATAATGATCTTGTCTTCTCTTCATTGATGACTTTTCAATGACTTTTCAATGTGTGAGTTTTGACCTAAGCCATTGCAATATCAATGTGTCAAGGCTCAAAACTCTACCTATATGTCAAATACTTATGATCATTCCTAGGAACATGAATCCTAATTTTTGTAGGTTTAAAATTTATCACAATTTTTCTCTATTGTGGTCGAATTAGTGGAGGTTATCTCAAAATTTATTGAAGGTACCATGGATCTAAATTTCTTATGAACTTTCAACACTATAACAAACTTTGGTGCAAATTGTTCATCAATTCTCACTTGGTTAGGGTTATAGATGTTGATGAAAATTTTGTGTGCATGCATGAGATTTGGGTGAAAATGCACAATGTTGTGTAGCATTAGTGTGATAAATATGGGATAGTGCAAAGCATAGTTTTGAATATTATTCTGAGTTGACTCGTACCCAATCAACTCAGTTAAATTGATTGTTGGTTGAACGGTTAATTGTTGGTTCAATGGACATAAGATCTTGTAGGCCCAAATACCAAAGGGAAAAATGAAGCCCATCATGGGGTTCTCTTTGTAATTCGCCACCACTAATACCTTCCATGCTCCTCAAACCCCTCTCCAGCCTCCATATCAGTGCTAGTAGTAGCATGAGAAACAACACTATTCTTAGCAGAACTAGAATGCTTTTTCCAAACTGCACGAGAACTACTTCCCTCACCAGTCACCATGTGCCATGCTTGGTCTCGGTGGTTCACTTCCTTCAACTCCTGGTTCAACTACCATATCTTCATTAAAACCAACACCCCAAACTCCACTAGACAACGATTCACCATTTTGTACTAGTGATTTGCCATGATTTTATAAGATAATATAATCTCGTGATAGATTCACCAAAAAAATTATATATACATATTATATTATTAATAAAATCGCCTTCCATTTTTCCTATGTATCATGGGGATTCACCCATTTATTATATATATAAATTTAGGGGGGTTCTTCAAATTTTCCCTGTCCTCAGCTCATGAAAATCATTTTTTTTTATGTATTAAATTTGGGGGCATCTACTCACAAATTTTCAGATCAAAAGGAGGTGTTTTGTTCCCCCAAAGAGGCAAAAATCAGTCAAAATTCACCTTTCTGCCTCACATATCAACAGATGAGACCCTCCTGGGTTTTTTCACTCATTCCACTTTTTGACAGACTTCTAGGGATCATTTTGGGTAAACTCAAGTACTTCCAGAAACTAGACATCCAGGGATTTCTAACGAGCTATCACGGGCCTCGTTTCAACATCGAAAAGTCCTTCAAATGTTATCTTCAAAACAATTTTATTTCTATTGCTATGCTCCTTAAGCATTTTGGCTAAAAAAACATTTTTCTGAAGGTGGCCATCCAAATGTGCGTTTAGCTATTTTTAAATCTATGTCAAAGATTAGAAGTCAATTTTCTTGCTATTTTTATCTTAAATAGATATTTTTGAAGATATTTTGTGCCTTGGGCTTTGCAAATCCTCAAGGACATAATCAGATATTTGTATTAGGCCAATGGCCTTCTAGATGCTCTAGGAGGGTTTATTTCTCTTTGGCCTATATAATCTAAGAGAATTCATTGTAACCAGAGGTTGAACTTGATGTTATAGAGCAATACATAGCATTACAAGTTTTAAATAAATACTTTGTCTTATGAAGTGGATGATCTCTTGCTTGACTTGGATGGTGGAGGAGGATTGTATGTAGGATTCCATGGCTTAGTGAATGGTATTGTGTTCCTTATCTGTTATGTTTCCTTAGTTTATCATACATGTTTTCATGCTTCTTGCTTGTTGTAGGTCAGTGAAGAATAGATTTGAGATATGCCCATGGAGGCACCTGATCAAGTTTCTTGATTCATTATAGCTTCTATGTTTTCATCTTTCTTGGTTATGTCAAAGAATTCTTAATTTCTCTTTGCTACCCTAAGAACTTGTTATCAGTTTCATTAATGGTCATTATGTATGTTGTCCAGTATGATTCACGGTACGCCCTTCTTACTTATAACTAATCAAAACTCCATTTCTGAAATCTCTCTCTGAATTATTGGCTGTCTTAGTTAAGTCAAAGAGGTCTTGTTTCGATCTTGTCCTTTGTCCATGCTTTGCAGTCTTATTTCAAAGTTCCCAATAGCTCAAGATGTGATGTTTAGGAGTTCCCTCTTCATAGATTGAGTTGTTTGTTTGTCTTATTTGTTTTCCCAAAGTCTGAAGGTGATTTTCCAAAATTTAGAGGGTCTTATACTTCTATGCATCACCTGATTGTTTATTTTCTGCATCTATCAATTTGAGTTTCATTTATAGTGATTAATGGTTAGCCCTACCACATGAATGCTTGTTGTTTAAATATTTATGCTTAAAAACCTCTTTTTCTTTCACAAAATTAGTGTCCATCTCATTTCACTTTCACCCAAAGAATCCATTTATCTCAACCAAATCAGCCCTGCAGTAATACCTTGTCGACCATTTGAGACAGTCTCAACCTTTTCGACCCCATAGCCCAGTTGATCTGACAAAATTTTTATCTATTTATCCTTTGATCAGTTCCCCCTCAAAAAACCTAAAGCAAACCAAAACATACTTAACAAATAGCCTAAAATCTAATATACAGAAGCAAACAAGTTTACATCCTTTGCATAAATAGAGAGAGCCCTCTCTGAGTCCAGGAAGGCTAGGTCCTAGGGCTCCAAAGCTTGGTTTGATGTTACCTTGTCATTTGGCTTGCCAATCTGCCAAATCAGGGGATCCTAACAAGCTCCCCAACAATGACAGTGCTATAGAAATCTGAAATGAAGCTCATGTCGTAACATAGATTTCCTCTTTTACATGCTTGATGCCAAAGTCACATGTTGGAGTACTATCACCTTTCTTTTGTTGCCTCTCTTGCAGCTGATCTTTATCAAGACATGATTGAAGTAGATGGAATTCAACCTCCCCTTGTAAAGTTTTTTCCTTCCAAAACTTCCTTAATTTGGCCCATGCATGAAAGAGTGTTGATATCCTCTTTTCATGTTCAGAAATATTTCTTATGTGTGGAAATATCATTGGCTGCTCAAAAGATATGGTGTCCCTTTGATATCATGCCCATGTCATCATAGATATCTGAATTCTCCTTTTCCAATGCAAATAGCTGAGTGGGAGATAGCAATGTCCATTTCAGAAAATTTCTTACCTCTCCTTTGAATCCATCAAAGATTCTTTGTGTTGTGATAGCTTCTCCCAAGGCTCCTTCCTTAGCCAAATATTTCCATGCCACACATAGTTGAGAGAACACTATTTTTGTTCCAAATAGGGGGTATCCCTGGTGGAATGCCTCCATGCAAAGAGACATCAAGGCATAGAGCAGGATGTACATGTGTGTGGTCAGATTTTTCCTTGCCCTTTCTACACAAATCTTCCTGCCCCTTTTGTGTATCAATCTTCTAAATAAAGAGGGGTTTGTGCTCCTTATCAGATGACGCTTGTCCTCCCCTTTATCTCCTTCCTTCTTCAAGATCTCACCATTTTCCAATGATGGCACATGCTGCATATGGATTATGCCATGATCTCCATATGTGATATTCTTTGGAACTCCTTGCAAGAGCACAAGAGTTTCTCTCCTTGGAGCAAGTTCTCCATCTTCCTCTTCATGAGGTACTAGGTGTGCTCTTGATATGACTTCATTGTTATCTCTAGCCTTCTCTTCCTCCTCATCAATAGTTGAAAATGCCTCATCAACAATGAGAGACCTTAGATCTTGGTCTTCCCTTGAAGGAGGAATCTCCATGTCTTTCTCTTGAGAAGAAAGATCATCATGCAATGGGGACTTGGCCCTTGGAAAGGTATACAAGTTTTCATCCCCTTTAATGGTTTTCTGAAATGGACTTGGATTTATAGATCCTTCCAACTCATGAAAAGGTTTTGTTTGTTTTGGTTTGATAAGCTCCATAGAAGGTGTTTCATCAAACTTTTCCACTACTCTTTGAATGAACTTTTCATAAGTAGAGGTATTTGCATTCTTTAAGGAAAAAGATTCAAACAACCACCAAGCATAAGCCTTACCTTTAGAATGTAGCGCTGCTACTTTAATGGCTTCATCTTCAAAAACTTGATGTTGATGCACATAGGTGTTTAGCTCGTCCACCCAAACCCTAGTTGGACATTTAGGTGAGCCTTCAAAAGTAGATAGAACTAATCTACCCATACCATGTTTCTTACTCCTTGTGCTCCTTTCCTCCTTGATCTTGCAAAACCCTTGGAAGTTCAAGTGATCTTTGAACCCCTTAGATTGAGCTTCATACCCTTGCAAATAATCACGAAGAGTCTCCTTATTTGGCACATCTCCTTTCTCCATCTCATTTGCCATGAACATATGGATGGTAGAGAATTTTAAATCTGATGGTTTCGCTAAATACTCACACCCATAATATGAGGAATTAGAGCTTCCCTCATGTCCAAATCTTGATGAGGGATCTCCATGTTTTTCCCTCCTCATTTCTTTGATGTCTTTACTAATGCCATGCAAAGTGTGTCGAAGAAGTTTTGAAAACTTCTTCCCTCCAAAAAATAAGGGTTTGCCTTGATCCCTTTTTTAAATTCTCTCCTTCCCATGATAAAACTCCATAATGGTTAAAATGCATATGTTGAGCCACTTTAATATTCCTAAATGGGAAAATCAACAATACATGCACAGAAAATGCATTTTTCAGAATTTAATGCATTAAAAGATGAATGCAACCCATGGATAAATTACATGTCACATTATAACAACCAAATCTGAAAGGAAATCAGAAAAAAATAATTATAGCCTAGTTAAACAGGCCTCCCATTCTCAAAACAGCCCAAAAACACTGAAACCCCAAGACTACTGCAACACAGAAATTACTACAGAAAGTGACAGCATAGTTTATTAAGGGTTATACTCAGAAATGTGAGATAAAAAATAGATCTTATTATGTATTAATCAATGATTCCCAAAAACAGAGGTCTAGCCTCTTTTACAGAAATCCAAGATGACCCGGCAAGTGTTTCTTGATAAACATAAAATACAAGAAGAATTTTCTGAAAACCTATGATTGAGTCACGATGTATGGATGAAGTTCTACATAAAAATGTATGATCATGCAAAGAAATGGTTGTAGCTCCTCCTACTAGCTTTCCGGGAAAAAGGTTGATCCTCCTTCAGGGAAACTAGCTCAAAATACAAGGGATTAAACCCCTCCACTGCAACACCCTAAGAAATAATGCAATTTCTATAAGGAACTACGATGTTACTGAAGGTGACTACTTGGCCTAACACCAGATAGTGGAAAATGTAGCACCAGATGCTCCTCTTAGATCCCTTAAACAAGTTCTCCAAGAAGAAGTGGGGAATTCCTAATCTGAAAATGGTCTAGATAACTTGTATGTATTTCAAGAACCTACCACTCAGTTTTAACTAAAATGATCTAGCTTGTACTTGAAAATTTTGCAGGAATATTTACTTGAAAGTGGTGTATGAATTTTTACTATTTGTGTGTCTTAATTTCATTTGTTCTTGCTGCAATTGAACATGTATGACAGCAACGTAATGCAGCAAATAATCATTCAAACACAACAACAATTTTAATCTAGGATTTCACCCAAAATCTCGTGGGCTACGTCTTCTTTGAGCTTTGTCATCATGACTCAGCTCTTTGGAATTATGGTAAGTTTTTTTTACAAGTAAATACTTAATTCCAATGAATACAAAAATGATCCAAAGGACTTATAATACCATAAATATCCCTCAATTGGCTGTCCAAATTCTGTAAACAGCTTTAGGTTCTTGTTGACACGATTCCTTCTATCGGTGCACTAAGCTACTGTGAGCTTATAAATGGTACAAACTCCCTCATAATTATGTTTTGTCATTGAAACCACTCCTATTGTATCCAATACACATCAAACATCAAATACCAACTGATAAATTGCTCAAATCGAGCACTGCATTCCCCAAATACGCTTTCCTCCACAGTTTTCCCAGGGCTACCCAGAAATTCACATCAACTTTTTGAGCTCTATAAGTTATCAAAATGTTCTAAAACCACTTCCATTGGTTCCAAAATGACTAAAGTAGTCAATATATAGTTTTGGTTCATCAAAAATAGCCTCTGGCTGCTCCAGTTTCGCCTCAATCATCTATCAGCACCCCCTGGCACTAAGGTCAAGGAAAACTTCTCTCCTAAGTTTTTGACCTATAAAAGTCTTTAAAACTTGTTAAAACCTCTGTAAATAGATTTAAAATGATTTTTTATCCAATAATTACCACTGGTTCACTGCAAATGGTCTCAAACAGCTCTTTTTAAGCCCTACACTGTTACTGGCAAAAGCTAGCAATAATGGCCCCTGGAACCTTACTGAAGATTTTTGGCCTTCAAACGTTCTCTACAGGCTCTAAAAACCATTTCATAAAATTCATGACATCTTAATTATCCAATTTATACTATTTTAACTCTGGAAAAGGACTCTAACTCCCCTGGTTAGGCCTCAGCCTGAATTTGTCTCAGGGTGGCCCTAATGGCTCCTTCATCTTCCCTGAAGCAAAATGTACTGACGATCACCTCCATTTGACCTAAAACCTGTCTCAAAGTCTTCATAATGTCAAAGAGACTCAAAATTGACTAAAATTTCATCCCATTTGGTTCAATAATGAAAATGACCAAAACCTATTTGCCCCAATTTCCTCCACTAAATGTGGGGCAACTGCCAGTTAACTCCACTAAAAGTGGAAGTCTGCCTAAATTTGGGAGTGCCTCCAGAATCTCTACCATATTAAACTCCACTTAACTAAAGCTTAAATAAATATTAAACCTGAGATTAGGCTCCTTAAGTGCTCTTAACATTAAGCTCCCACACTGGTCATATGATGAGGTTCCATGGGAGGAGGGTTGGCCCCTCCGTGCTCCGTCGGACCCACTCAGCATTCAAAGTGCAATAAATTCTTTATACGGTGTCCGTTTTTCAAAATTTTTGTAGTATCGGAATCAGGAAGACGAGACCTATGCAACCATCTTGGTTTCAACCCAATCCTATAACTTTGAATTTTGAGCTAATCCTTAGGTCCTTGATCTAGTTCTAATCAATTCCTGCATGAGAAAACCCTTGCACTAAACAGTGCGGCAAACTTAGCTAAACATCCAAAGAATGCAAGAAGTATAAACAAATCACATACCAAATATAATCTTCAATCATGCCCCATATGGCTGCCATTCCCTCCATTATATAGTTGATGAGCTTCCTCACCATGGGTCCCACCCAATTATGAGGTTGCTTTCATGCAAAGGCTTCTCCACCAAAATTACAATGTATCCATTAGTCCCACTCATCATAATTTGGGTATCCCAAATTATGATGTATCCATTAGTCCCACTCATCTATTTACATCATTATTTGATTTAGTCAACCATGACTTAGTCTCCATGCATTGTATCCATTCACACCCAAGGTGTCTTTATTCTGACTAGCTAGATTGATCTTCATTCACACTGAGTTGTCTTATTTATGATCCATTCCTCACATATTAATGTTTTTGGCTTGGTCAAACTTGACCTTGTCCACATATATTACACCTTTTTCACACATGAGGATGTTTGATCTAGTTATTAACATGATCCATTTTCACATTAAGAGGGATTTTATGCCTACCTAAGAAAATTATGGGCCTCCTTACCCATTTATTCATCTAATTAGATAGTAAGAGCAAAATTGATATTCCTATTAGCTGCATGCTAATTTAGGAATATTACACAACCTAAACGTTTCAATCAACAAAATAAAAGTGATTATCTATGCCTGTAATCCTTTATTTCATTATTTACTACCATACATGAGGTGTTCTCAGAATAATATTACGAAACTAATAATTCAATCATTTTTAGTTGTTAATCATACTAAATGAAATTGAACTATGATTAAATGTACATGTGTTACTTAGCATACCTACCATTACAAGATGAAACTAAATATTTATTCTAATAAACTGATGTGACAATACCATGATCACATTGATCTGAATTTAAAAAGGAACCAACACAATATAGATATGACCAAAAATACAGAGATGAAGTAGAAATAATACTTCATTTCATTAATACAAAATAACTAAAAAACTCTTACAGACAGAATGGAAATAAACTATCTTAGGCAATGGTGGCTTATCTCTGAGAAGAGATGTGGCGGCTACATGCCTCTGAAATGTGTTACAATGAGGCTCAAGGGCCTTTTTATTATTGAATAACAAGAGAAAACCCTAAAAACCAAAACCATAGCCCCAGGAGATGTAACACCAAGAATTTATGGGCCTCGTTGGGGTTAGTTGGGTGACCAAATTCCTGGGATCGTAACTTGGTCATATTATCTCCATTTGGCGTTTATACTACCTCCTTAGAAAGATCTCTCCGAGTACTAAATTATTTTCCGATGGCCCCTACCTATGGCGATGGGCCTATTGTAGACCTCAAAAAAATGTCATTTATGGTGTCAAAAATTCTTTGGAAGTTCACGAACCAAAAAAATGCTAAAAATAGTAAATTCTGCTATAAAAATGGAAACTGATGAAACCGTCTAGGTGGAATAGATGGGTGGATACCAATATTCACATGGATCACAAATATACTCAATCCATCCCTGTTTCTTGATTAAAAAAATTCCACATTTCTATATGATGTATTCCGCCATCATCTGTTGGAAGGTCTAGCCAACACCTCAACAAATCATCTAGTCACCCCATATCTGTACCTCAGGCATAATACAAGAACATTCCATTCTCTACTATATATTACCTTAGGAACCCTCTCCTTTATAGGTGCTCCTTATTATCTGAAACAAGGTTATAGTCTACAACTCCAATCTGAGCAAGGAGACAATTGGACACTTTTGTAGTACTATATCCATCCATATACATCAACAAAATGGTCTCACACATTATCTCTATTAGAATTCACTTTCATGTGTTATACAAATTCATAACATGATTATGTTACCCATTCACTCATTATAAAGTGACCCAATCATGAGATACAAATTCATGGTTGAATCAAAATTATTATAACTATATTTCCATACCAAAAGCTTCTTCCTTCATCATAGCCCATCTAGGTATCATTAGCATACATGCATTCTGTTAACTCCATTCAGTTTCCAAAGGCTAAGAAAATAAGCTAAATTGGTAACCACATACCAACTTTAGATTTGGAATCTAACCCTACCAATTCATAGAGGGCTCTCTCAATATCACTCTCACAACCAATGGAAATTATTGGAGAATATGAATATTTTAAGCTAGTTAATAAGCTCAATATGGTTCAATTTAGGGTTTTATGGACAAAGAGCACTAGGTCTCAGAACTAGGCAAGGTATCCCAAAGGTAAGTTGTAGATATAGTATGAAGCAAGGTAGGTATGATCAGAGACACAATTGGTTTGTCATTGTAGTGGTGTGAGGAGAAAATAATAGGATTCAAGTGAGCAAAAGCAAGAATTCACTTTTTCAAAGGACACATTTAGATGCTTATCTTAAACAAAAACAGAGCATAAAATAATTATTTCTATTTTAAACCTTAAAAGATAAATCATAGGAAGAAAGTAGATGGTTTCTAACAATATCTAATCATCCAATATAAAATAAAACATAGGAAAAAAAAATCCATTAACCATAACACATGAATTCCATGGAAATAGCTGCAAATGTCTGTTATATTTCTGCAAATGATCAATACACTAGTTCCAAGTCAGAGCCACAAGTATACAACCCTATCAATGACTTGATTTTGAGTACATATAGAAAATAGAACAATATTCCACCTCTAGGGGTCAAATCCTAATCCAAAACAACTAATTAATGCACCTAATGACTCATAGCCTAATTCTAGGGGAGTTAGAGACAACTTCCCCTTTTTTAGCTGACAAGTTGAGTTATTGTCTCAAGTCATTAAAAATAAGAATATTTAATAAATATGGGCATAAATATGCCTATTAACCATCAAAAAAATCATGAGCCATCCGTTACATGGACCATTATGACCTTTGAACTCCACGTGTTAAGAAAAATCTTCAAACCCATAAATGCAGCGAAAAATTACAAAAGAATAGCTAAAGTTTGGAAGGTGATTTAGAGGCCTTCCCGGAGGATTTTTTGGTTGAAAATGGTATGGCTGGAAATATGGAGATGAATAATACACAATGGAGTCATCAAGCACTACAAATACTATCTCCAAACCCCTGAAACATTGAATTGAAATTAATATGTCCAAAAATGCAACGAGTGGTCTCAAAAGGTGGCAGAAAGGTGGAAAATAGGTGGTTTTTGACCTTTTTATGAAAATACATGAACTGAAAAGTAACGCCAAGTAGATTTATGGAATTTAATAACCAAAAGACACCTCCACATGCTTTTCAATCTTCATTTGGAGCCTTTCAGAAAAAGCGCAACAAGCGCGCACTGTGTTTCTGTAGGATGCTTTTCTGCATTTTTTGTAACAATAGGGGTGAAAGATTGAGTGATATATATTTAACCATAATAGGTTTTAAAAAACTGGGAGAGGGTGTTGTATATAATACTTTTTTGAAGAAAACCCTCTCTCTATTTTTTAAAATTCAACTTTATTTGGTCAAAAACATCTTTTTAAAATGATCACAAAAACAGAGTCAAAAGCGCAGATAATTTTTCAGAAACGTAGCAACTTGGGGGAAGGGAATGGAGGGGATGAAGGGTAGGAAAAAATATGAAAAAATTATGGGAGGTATGGATATGTGTTAGGAACACAATGAACGTGGAATTTCCCAAAATGAGTGAGAAAAATGGGGGGAAAGGTCAAAACACAGACCTAGGGTAAAAGCATAGGAGATTTCTAGGGTTTTGGGGAAAATAAGGAAATGAAAGGATTTTGATGAGGGGAATGATGGGGAATGGTCAACTAAGGATGATGAAGGAGGTATAAGCTTAAAATCAATGTATTTTACTCCTTATGAAGCTATGAACCATGGAAAATGGAAAGCGCAACAAAAACACAACAAACCCTAGGAATGGATTTTCAATCAGTTTTTTGAGGAAAGAGACTGCATAGAGGGTTTATGGAGATTGATTTACTTGTTTAAATAGGATTTGAAGCATTTTAAACCATAACTTAACTTTTTCTTACTTTTATTTCAAAACATTTTCCTTGCTAGATGATGGAGGTTCTTCTTGTGACTTACTCTACTGCATTAGGCTTAGTTTCAATTGTCTATTCTCTTGTTGCAAGAAATCCACAATGAAATTGGTTTTGAGAAGGTCATATTTTAGCTCTCTCATCTTTGCCTCTTTCTCTTTGATTGTGTCTTCAGCTACCTTATCTATCATGTTTTTTTGCTATGTCATCCATCTATAAATCAAGAGTTGATTATTCTTCACTGTGCAATGGTATATCATGTTTGCCTCTTGATGATTCTTGTCTCATAGTGCCAAGATGAGTTCCTTATTTACTGATAGTCTTCCTAGGAAGCATCTTTGCTTGAACCCTAGTTCTAGCTCTAGGAATTTCTGTTATTTTAGGGGAAAACACCAACCTCTTACCTTTTTTATAGGTCTTTGAAATTTTTACTCTAGATTGTTTCTTTTTCGCTGATGGCTTGTTTCATGAGCCAACTTCCATGATGGTGACCCAAAGAATGGACATGACTCTCTTTTTTCTTTTGATGATTGATATTATGATGACAATAAAATGTAAATCCTAGACGATGACCTATATGATAGCATATTAACTCTTTTGAAGACCCAGGACACCTAAATGATGACATAAACATGATGAGTGATGATGACCATGTTAAGTCCCTATATTAATAGTGTATACCCTTATTATGTTAGTGTAGCCCCCCTTATTGCTAATTTTGTACTCCTGTAACCCCCATGTTTTTATTAGTGTGCCCTTACATTATTATTTTTAGGTCGTCTAGGATTACATTGTGGCCCCATGGACTCCTATATATAGAAAGGAGGTTTTTTCACTTGTATCATCCAAGAATTGTTCATTCATGTAATGCATTAGAGGTTTCCCCCTCGAAGTGTCTTATTTATAAGGCGTTGATATCTCTTTTCTTCTATTTTTGGAGCTGGTTTCACAACATTTGGTATCAGAGCTTTGGATTCTAGGGTTTTTCTGCTCCAAACAGGTCATCGTGGAAATTTTGCTATAATTTTTTTTCTATGAAGGTTCATAAGCTGAAATGTTTAGAGTGTGAAGCCGAAACTTTGAGGCACATTATCACAAAATTTCAGACCTTGGTTCGCAATGTTTTTGGAGATATGATCTGTGGAAGTTAGGGCGTTTTGTAGGCTCCTGAATTTCACTTAAAAAGGTCATCGCATAATTTTTGCTATAATATTTTTTCTACAAAGGTTCAAAAGCTGAAATATTTAGAGCACAGAGCCAAAATCTTGAGGAACGTCATCCCAAAAATTTAGAGCTTGGTTCGCAATATTTTCGGAGATATGATCTACGGAAGTTAGGTCTTTTCAGGCTCCCGAATTTCATCTCAAATTAGTGATCGTGGGAACATCTTCATAACTCTCTCTCTTTGAATTGGATTGGAATTCTGTAAAAAGTGACTGGAATTACATAGACTAAAGTTTCTTGTCTAAAAATTTCAGAGCCAAAGGAGAAAACTGTGACATGTGGCAAACCCAACAAGTTTTCTCTACTGAACCAGTCCATAATTAGGTCATTATGGGAGATTGGACATAACTTTGTCTTGAAGAATTCAAATCAAGTCATACCTGTGGCATTTAAAAGAAGATACAGAGGACTACTACAAGGCTAAATTTCAGATATTGAGAATATGTAAGTATAGATATAATTCAATTTCAATATCGAGCTCCTCAAAAGTAGGTAAAAGGTGTGTATTTTGTTTCTGAATTGCATAAGTCTTGTTTGAAGAATCAAGTTAAATTGATTCCAAGAGAATATTGTAGAATAGATATAAATATTGGATTCTTAAATGGCCCCTAAAAAGAATTCAACACCCATTAAGCCTTTCGAAGGCTCTACTATGGCGCATGAAGAGGAAGAATTGTAGTATGAGATATCAAAATTACGATACCAAGTGCAACAAATTTCGATCTTACGAAGAGCAACCGAAGATGACATAGATGGTTTAAAAGAAGAAATGGAGGCTAAGTTGGATGTTTTGAAGGATAAAATAATAGCTAATATGGATGATAAATTAGTGGAAGATCACATCGAGCATCAAAAACATGTTCTCCAACTCTTAAAGGATAACCTAACTTTGGTGCAGAGTCTAATGAAACAACAAGAAGATCAACACCACATCGAAAGAAGTTATGAAGTAGTCACAGAAACAATAACTTGACAAGTACGATCAATTTCAGAGTATCTCAGCAACTGGAAGAACTTTCCTGTAGAAGATTCCACATGGAAGGATGATAATTTTATATAGAAGCATCAAGAAAAAAGCAAGCGTTGAGGAAAACACTTGTTTAAAGGAGAGGGGCATGTTGAGTCCCTATATTAATAGTGTAGCCCCTTATTATGTTACTGTAGCCCCCCTTATTGTTATTGTTGTACCCCTGTAACCCCATATTGTTATTATTGTGCCCTTACATTATTATTGTTAGGTCGGCTAGGATTACATTATGGCCCCACTAGGATTACATTGTGGCCCCATGGACTCCTATATATAGAAAGGAGGTTTTGTCACTTGTATCATCCAAGAATTGTTCTTTCATGTAATGTATTGGAGGTTTCCCCCTCAAAGTGGCTTATTTATAAGGCGTTGATATCTTTTTTCTTCTATTTTTGGAGCCGGTTTCACAACAGACCATGAGAAGTGGAGGGAGTAGCACTGAAATAGACAATAACCAATGATCATTTGACAACAAAGAGATGCCAAATTTTATTTGAAAATATAACAATTTTACCTAATGACCCTATCAATCATATGTAAAGAGTACATTTGATCACTGGTGACTCATAGAAACTAACACATTCAATAATAAACAAATAAATGAATATATAAATTATGCCTAAAGGAATTTTTACTCTAATAATTTCAAGTCAATATATTGGCATGATTAATTGTCATACTTAGATTGCTTCCTTCAGCATTCATGTTGTTACTTGATCAATTGATGTCTTGTGGGAACTCACATGATCCCTTAATCAATCTCTTGACAAGCAGCCTATCATATTTATCCTTTTCACAAGGTTTTCTATCATAGGCCATTTCATCATCAACATTTTCAACCATCGCTGAGATTTTTTTTGGAATAATCCATGTGTCAATTTTTGAAATGTCCAATGTTTCGAGTGGATACTCCACCCCTCATCAAGGACAAAGAAAGCAATAAAATATGAAATGGGTTTAGTAATGAAAGGAGAATATAAAGATAACAAAAAAGAGTTAACCATGAAAGAAGAAAATGGTTTCCAATGAATGGAAAAGATTTTTAAATAATATAAAGAATAAAATAGACATTAGGAGAAATTTGAGCCATAAAATATGAAGAAGACAACGAAGAAAAATATTTAAAAACTAATTAAAGGATTCAAAAAATATCAAAATATGGATTAAAATATTAAATTTTTTTTGAAATTCAAATAAGGAAAAATAGTATTAACTATAAATTATAAAGAGATTAAGAAAAAAAATATGAACAAATTATTATAAGATAAGGGACTATTGAAATAAAATAAGATAAATTTGCTATTATCCTGATGGATAAATTTAAAATATAAAAATAAATAAAAGTGAAAGGAGCTTGTGGGGTGGGGTTGGAAAATGTTGAAAACGCCTGAAGAGAGTGAAAGAAAGTAAAATAATGACAACCACTAAAGCTTAAGGGAATTTTGATAAAGGGATATGGAGAAGATCAAGCAAGCCAAACTACAAAGTATATGCATTTATTATTATGGTATTTAGTTGTTTTTATTCTATTTGTGGAGCTATGATGACCATTTGTATAGTTTTATGGGATAGGGACTAGGATGCTCCATATTGGATGATCCTCTCTCAAGGAGATTAAAGGATCCTTGGTCTTGGTCTTGGGTTCTAAAATAGTGTAGGGACGAGTAAATCCTCTACAATGGAGATCCTTAAAATTCATAATACTTGGGGATACACCTCTAATTCTATAGATATTATTGTGGGATAGGAAAATTATCAGTTAACAACATAGTATATTTGGAGCACAATGGTTAGAGGAATGGGTATGAACAAGGGGGGAAAGAAAAGGCTTAAAAAAATATGGAAACTATGAGCTTCCTAATATTCCCATCAACCTCAACTTACTAGAGAAAATAGAGAGCACAAGTGATAGAGCATTGATATCACACTTGGGTCTTGGATTAAGCACAACAACTAATCATAGATGTAAATAAAATGTCATGGAAAATTGTAGCACTCTTTTAGATAATAGATTTTTAGATGATATTGATGATTGGATATCAAATCTAATCCACTCTAGAACATGAGGTATCAAATTATATAGAATCATTGAGATGTAGTAGATGACCAAGGCCATCGTAACCTAGGCACTAAAAAACAAAACTATTCATGAAGATAACCTACATGTTTTGAGGACATTTCAAGGGAAATTTGACTCAATGTGAAAAGGATTTATAGGATTATCTTCTTGGTAGCACAAACCAAAAATGAGGTGATACCTTTTATTTTATTAAATTTGTTGTTCCTTTATTTTTGGTGCAGGTTATAAATTATTTATCACAACAACATTACTAATACTATCTTCCAATTTGACATCGCATCTAAGGTAAGATCATGATCTATACTTTGTATTATTTATTGTAACATTGAAGCCACATTTACTTGCTACAAATTGTTTTAATAGTGATGTCTTTATAGTTAACTATTACTTTGTCCCTTTCTTATCTGTGATAGAAAATGAAGGAAGAATTTGATGAGGTGAGGATTTCTATTTTCACATAGGTAGTGTCCTTGTATTAAAGAATAAATAAGTACTTTAACAAGGCTTTTACTAAGCAAGAATGGGTTCATTTCAATTATATGAGGTTTTTTTTTGTGTAGCTCTAATATCTTGGTCACTCTTAATGGTTTGTTTGTTTTTTGCATTCGGATCATTTTTCCAAGTTTGAAATTTTTTGGTTTCTTTTGGTTTAAAATTAGGATATCTTAAATGCTTCTAGTTTTTATTTGATGTTTAATTGAACCCTTTGTTAGGGCATGATTTGTTTGATATTATTGTATTTATTTAAGTGATTTGGTTAAAGATAAAGACGTTTTTTGAGTAAAAAAGTTTTTTTTTTTGTCATTTTCGTTTGAGAATGATGTGGTATTAGGATTAATATATGAATTCGTTTATTAGCTATGAATTCAATGTGTTTTACATAAAAATTAATATTTTCTTTATATATTTGATTTTTTTTCCAAGGAAAAAATCGAACTTTCTATTGAGAAAATAAAAAGTTACATTTTTATATGCAGTTAAGAATTCAAAGAAACTCTGTCTCCAAGAAAAAAACATGCAACAGCATCAGGCTCATAAGCTTGTAGCATAAAACTGCTACTCACATCCAAAAATGTTGAAAGTAAACCCATGTCCAGATCCCAGGCCTCCCCAGATATGAGGAAAATGACCCTAATTACAAAAACTTTAATTATTTTAAAACATAAAACTCCTAAAAAATCATTTCTAGAGTCCTTCATGGGAAAAGTGAGAAAATAGACAGTGTGACCAACATAAAACACACGCACACACACACACACACACACACACACACATATATATATATTTAAAACAGAGACATCATCAACAATAGGTACAATGATGTTGCCATCCGCTCAAATCATGGGAGGAAAGGTTTTTCATATGACACACGGATCCTCCCTTCCCCCAATTCCCTTATGTGTCAGTCGCTCATAGCCTATTGAAGACCCTCCATATAAAGGAGGTCTACGTATGTTTTTCACTCCCTATAAATGTGGCATACAATTATGAGGTCAAAACTCCTTTTTAAATGTAAAATTTCTTCTAAAATGGAATCAAAATATAATTTTGACATTGTTGGCCACCAATAAACCAGTTAATAACATTTCGTGAGTCAACAAAAATTTGAATTGAACTCATCCCCAATTTTATAAGACAACACAGTAGAACCTTTAAGGATTGAAGTTCTGCAAAAAATTTTGAGCCTATGCCGAGGCTTGCTGAATCTTTCGGGATTTTTTTGTTGTTTACATGAATTACTAGACCCGATCCACACTTGTTTTGAGGATCAAAGGCCTAGTCAAAATATTCCCATGGTATCCTTGCCCTGATCTGTTCTTCTCTAAAAATCTGGTGATTTTGATTTTGGGGAGACAAGAGGAGTAGTGAAAAAATGGATGCACATTCAACAACAATCAGGTAAGTTGTGGGAACAATGTTCTGAAAAATGCTCCTATTCTAAGGCAGTCAGGGCCCCACAAGATAAGTAAAGGAAATTTTTTGTGATGTTCCTCCGAAGAAAAGTTCCACCTTTTTTTCCAAGCTTCCCTAATAAAGGCCCCCTACCATGTAGAAGAGATCCCCACCAAATAAAGAGTATCCTCCCATGGTTTCTTTTTGAAAGAACAAGTTAAGAATAGATGATGAATAAATTATTTTGATGATTTGCTTAAAGAGCACCAACCTGGGCCTTGTTTATTCTTCTTCTATTGGTTATCCTACATCGATGTTTTATTCTTAAGGATACACTAGAAGAATAATCTTGATTTAGCTAGACTCTTTAATTTCCACAGAAGTTTACACCACCAGGCCTATGCCACCCATGCTATTCTGCTCATTATATAACTGTAACCATATTTTGGGGAGTATTTTCCTGAAGGTGCATGAACCCATCTCAGCACATATGGCCTATCCCTAATCCTCACATTTGTATGATGTAATTATTTTTGGAAATTATGCCATTCCTCTTCCCAAGGAGGCTCAAGCCTGATATCCTCAAATTTTTTATTAGGTTTGCACATCCAATCATCAATAGGTATTGGGTCAATATATTTTCTCTTAACAACAGACATCCACAAATTCTCCATTGTTATTAGCCTCCACCCTGATTTAGAGGCTATTAAGGATGAAAAATTATTTATATCTTTGATGCCCCAACCTCCCCATGCCTTTGGGCAAGCGATTTTTTCCCAAGCTATCCAAGGCAACACCGAGTCCTCCTTTGATTTAGCCTAAAGGAAACAACCACATATTTTTCAGATATGATTAAGGATACACTTTGGAACCCATGAGAGGGTGATCCAATAGACTGGATGGAAAGAAGGACCAACATTATAAGAACCAACCTCATAGCTCTCGAAAGCCACTTATAACTCCAGTGTTTACTACGAATCTCAATTTTTTCCAAAAGAAAAAGCCGATATAATTTCATGTACAAATTAGGATTTAGGTGAAAACCCAGATACTTGAAATTGTCCTTCATTTATTTTGCTTTAAAGGGGATAATATCAGTAATTCTATCTCGATAATTCTCTGAAAATCCCTCCAATATTAACAAATATTTATGTGCATCGATACTTATCCTGGTTTATTTCATGAACAGGTCAAGAGAATCTTTAAGGAGTTGAATGTCATTCCTACTACCATCACTAAAAAGAAGTATATCATCCACAAACAACAAATGTGTGATATACAAATTGGTAGCTTCTTCAATTCCCTTTAAGTCATCCCTTATTTTCACATCCAATATTAATTGACTAAGGCCTTCAACTACCAATAGAAAGAGGAGGGGAGACATCGGGCACCCCTGTCTGAGCCATCTTTGGTTATGTAAGAAAGGAGAAGTAGCTCCATGTAATATTCCAAATTTTTCCTTCAATAAATTGGAATATTAATTTCTGTTATTTTCACTTAGGAGTTGAATAATTTGGTGAGAAGGCCCATTCATAATAAAATCATGGATAAAATCCCTCTAGTATGGAAAGGGATCAACCTTGGAACTAGATTTCACACCCTCGTGTGTGAAAGGAGACATTTTCAAAGAGGCTAGGTCAAATTTGACGAAGTCAAACAACGCAGAGGTATGAGCTGGGAAGCACCCTATGGGACAGTGCAGAGAAAGAGGAGGGAATATTCCTTGAAGTAGGAAACCCTAATAGAGTGGGACCCATGGAGATGGATCTCTCATGTTTTTAAAAGGATGGCAAGGCAGCCATTGTTTCTCATGCATATGATTATAGATTTCTTGTTTGCTTAGACTATTTGCAGTCCCGGTTGTTTAGCTAAGTTGTTGTGCTGCTTAGCACAAGGATTTCCTGCTTAGGAGTCCTTCTCCTTTCTTGAGAAGCCTCTTGAAGGAGTTGTATTTATTTGCCTCGCATCCAAGCTTGAGGCCAAGCATCCTCCTCCAAGACAGCGTTATTCCTAAAGCAGGATAATTCTGTGTTGCAAGGTGTTGTAGTGAGGAATCACAACACCTCTTCCATCACTTGCTTTTCAGAGAAGGAGTCTTCCTTTCCTTTGGAGGATCAGTTTGGAAGCTATCAGAGCTTAATGCATATCTTTTCACTTTGCCAAATCATTCTATTCCACCTACAGCGTAGTTACCCTCTTAGACTGTGTTATTTTCAGAGTGCACGTACAGTGAGGGCTTGCAGTGTTGATTGGAGGGTGATATCTCAAGTGTAAGGATCAGCCTTCCACTTAGGATATCCATTGGAGGAGGTTGACTTCATATTTTTTATCATCTTCAGCCTTCTCTATTCAGTTCTAGTTTTGAGTTACAGCTGCTACCCAGCAACTCTGGCATTTTTTCCATTTTGTATATTTTAGCCAATCCTTCCTGAGATTGATGTATTATTGCTTTCAAGGGTTAGAGCATTGCTCCCCCACTTTATTTGAGCTATACATTGTCATATATTTGTATTGATGATATTTATGTAGCAGTGTCTCTTATAAACTGCGCAGTCATAGCCAGGGTTTATGTAGATATAGAAGTGTTCTTCTATTTCATGTACATGTCTTGTTGAGGCTTGCATTGTGTTTCTTGAGTGGATGTTTCCTCAAGAATTTTTACTCTTTCTACTGCTATAATATTATTTTTTGGATATCTATATCTTCTTGTCTCACAGCTAATAAATAACGTTGTCATTATAGCTCTTGTGCATCTATTGTTGCAGCCCCTCTCATTGGGCACTTTTAGAGGACATCTAAGTGTGGGAGATCTGTTTAACCCACTTAGAAGGATTTATTTGGAGCCTACTCTTAGATTTAGCAGTTAGACACATTTTTCTAAGGGATCCAGGTCTTGGTTTCAATTCCTATAGCAGCCATTACTGGAAAATGTGTTTTCCAGTCATGCCTTGCTAGTTGTTCCAGATTTGGAATATTACACTCCATTTATAAGGACAACGAAGCTAACATTTGATATGCATCCCATTATCTTGTTTATGAAACCAATAGAAAATCCAGGTATGTCATCAACATTCGAATGTAGAGCCAGTTGGTTCTATCAGAAGTCTTCTATAGATCGATTTTGACTATCACTCATTTTTCCCTACTCCATTTCATGTTGTGTAAGGTTTCATGGGAAACACTTATTGTTTCAAGAATATGTATCTAATCCAGGAAGCCAAACTGTTATTTTTATATATTGGATGAGAGAGTCAGCTTTAAGAAAACTGTAATGTCTTTTTCTATAATTTTGTAGATGCAGTTACATAAAGAGATAGGCCTAAACTCCTCAAAAGAAGAGGGATCATCAGATTTTGGAATTAAAGCCAGGAATGTAGCATTGAAAGGTTCATAAACATAGCCTTTGGCCCAAGATTCCTCCACCACCCTAGTGAGCTTTTCCCAAACAAGCTCAAAGAAGTGTTGAAAAAATTCCACATCACAGCCGTCTGGCCCTGGACTCTTGTATTTTTGCATAGATTTTAACACCCTTCAACTTCCCCTTTTGACACTAGGGCCATAAGCATTTCTTTCTCCTCCTCTTCCACATGGCAAGGGAAAAGTTGTGCCACCCTAATCACTTCTGCTATTGAAACATATGGTGGATATTTAAACAGATTTTTGAAATGATAATTCCCCATAGTTGTTAAATCATTAAAAGGTTTTGCTACGTCCCTTTTTTCCTTTTTAAGACCCAAAATAGTGTTTAAATTTTTCCTTACTTTTGTGTAGTTTTGGAAGAATTTTTAATTTTCATCCCCTCTAGCCAGATTGATATGCTTTTTAATCTCCATTCTTCTTCAATATCATTTAGTATTTTCCCTCTTCACGCCTCTATTTATTTTATTATTTCCCTCTTTTCTTTGGTTTCATATCCATCCGCTTCTGGTCCCTCCAAGACATCCAATTCCTCTCTCGTCCTAGAAATATTTTCTTCATCCCTTAACTTTTTCTTCTTTGCCCATTTTATTGTATCCTTATTCATTCTTTTTAAATTTTCCATAAAGGGTTGGGAAAAATACAGACCGTAGTTTCCATCAAATGGTCTCTAAGTTTATTTAATAAGGTTATTGAAAGAGGGATCTTTGAGCCATGTAGGGTTGAAATTGAACTGTGCTCCTGGATTTTGACTAGTCCCTTTCATCTCCAGGAGGAGAGGTAAGTGATTTGAATCTCTTCCAGTTCCTCTCCATTGTCTAAAAAATGGGATTTTGGAAATCAATTCGTCTTTAAGGAGAAAATGGTTTAGTCTCTTTCATCTATAGTTCCATGTAGGTCTAGTTTTCACCATATTTATGTCAACGAGTTTTTATGATTTTATTTTATTCATGAATAAATATGTCAAAGGGTCGTCCTAGGTTATCGGTCCTTACGATTCAGACAGACCTAAGTATAAATCTAGGTCCCCGCCCACAATCAAATTTGGGGTTTTCATCAATGATTTGGAGAGGAAATTGTTCTAGAAAAGGACCCAGTCCTAATAAGGGCCATAGATGTTTATAATAGATAATTCATAGCAGAGTTCCTACGAGTAGACTTTAGCCCCCAACACCATATCCGAACCCCAAGAGTTTAGAAAATACACACTTCCATATTTGACTCCCACGGCCAACCCCCCATATCTTCCTTTAGCATCGATCGACATGAAAGACCACCCCGACATTAATTTTCTAAGGGAATTTTTAACTTCCTCCCCAACTTCAAGAGTTTCTTGCAAAATAATAACATCGGGGTAATAATATAAGAAATATATTTTAAGGATAGGTTCTTGTGGGTGATAGCAAACCCTCTATATTTAAAGGACAACACGATCATTTGGGAACCCATCTTGGGGCCTACGCTGCTCTAAGCACCCCTGTTAAAGATATTTATTTTCCATATGCAATGTAAATTTTATCTCTAAGTTGAGCCTTTGATAGGTTGGTCTTCCTCCCATGGTTCTTCTTATTCATAGAGGGTAGCTGAAAAACTCCCAATCCGCTTATAGCTTCCAGATGGGTATCCTTCTTTTTTGAGGGATGGAAGTTATAATGGCCTTTTTTAACATGGTCCTTTGGGGGAAAAATAAAGTCGAGATTTTTTGGGGGTGAGCCAAGAGGATTTGATGTTGGGATTGAGTTTATAATACTTTCCATTGTCACGGGCTCAGATCCAGGCATCGAAAAAATCAAAGAGTCAAGCCTGGAAGGACTATGCCTTAGGAGTATATTAAGAAAATATTGAAGAGATTCATTTAACGAGGAGAGGGGAAGAGATTCAGTACATGTTGGAGCAGGGTCCCTTAGGACCACATTTATGAGTAAATAATAGTATATTTTTGTAGTTTTGAGTCGTGCACGCTAAGCAATGCACAATCAAGGGGCTTTGGGGTGGGTAAAATTCCCTTCACAAGTTGTAATGGGCTAAAGGGTAAAAATAGGAGTCTCAAACGATGGTTTGCGGACCTTAGGATGAGCGTAGGCTAAGATATAAATAGAAGTATAGATTGAGTGGGATAGGACAATTTTTGGTAAGTTTTTGGAAAAAAGTGTATGTATGTTTTGAACTTTGATGGCGAATCTGTGTAAGTGTTTGTGTCTGAAAGGCTCCTACTCGCTATGTACGTGGAGAGCTTAGTCTGGTTATGTGTGGACCTCACTGGGTATGTAGCCAGGTGAATCTGAAGGAATGTAAAGGGTTTTGCGAATTGTTGATGAATAAGAAGTGTTTGGATTACTCTAAGTACTAAATGAATCTATTATATGTTTTTGTGATCTATTTCCACATATGATTTTTGTTCATGTTTATGAGTTATATTATCTATGATTGGATCGGTTTCGTACCTATGTTTACGGCTGATATAAATGTTAGTTGCATAGATCTAGCTCTGTAAAGGCTTAATATTACATGATTAGGATTGTTAAAGGAATTGCGGATCTTTTGTCTGGGTGCATGCACTGGATTAATATGTGTTGATAAACCTAGGGTTTCTAGTTAGGGTTTCTTATGTGAAAGTCAGTCTTTGTGTTGAAGAAGATCTGAAGGTGCCCACTTCATTTAATTCTCTCTCAAGGTGTGGAAACTTGGTTTCAGAACCACGCCATACTGCATCGGGTGAGACTTTGGCCTGCGCAAATAGGTCGTTACCGAAAGGGCCAGTAGTAATAGGTTTTTGTTGGCTACACGCTAAATCTAAACCTAGCTCAGGACCCCTAAAGCCAACAAATGGTCTTTTTTCTAGGACCGGGTTCATTTTGAGAGATATTAGGTGATGTGGCACCCATCGCAGATTAAATTGGAAGATTGGTTTGAACAAAATATACATGAATTCTCCATCAAGTAGAACATAAGTAATAATTTGTCTACTGAAGAGTGGGAAAATAAGTATATTTTCACATAGGTTGATGAAATATTCCTTGTGACCTTTGCACATGAATTGTAGGAGTGGTTGTTAAGGTAAGCTGAGTTTCAAACCTGTTAGAAGGATGATAATATCACTCAGTGGACACTTGAGTTGATCCAATAGTTAGAACACACAAATAACTCCATCACCCGCACTGTAAACCATTGGTTTGACAAAATTCTGGGTGGGTTTGTAATAGAATTTGTAGTAGATCATTTTGTGTCATATTCTGAAGCTGAAAGGACCTTCTTCAAAGGACTGAGAGGTAAGTTCATACGCTCTATGCCTTCGCTGATTAAGATTCTATTGTGTGAAAAGGGTGTTATGTGCAGGCACACCGAGTGAATGACCCTAGACAAAGTTGAAACCACTATGCGTGATGGAAAGTACTTTCGGGTTAACCATAGAGGAAACATATTTGTATACAAATCTCTAAGAAACCCACCTAATAGTGATACAGAGAATGGTGAGGATACGTGCACCGAGGGTATCCCTCTAGCTACTCCACAATCGAAATCATGCAGGGGTAAGTCATCTCCTACCCCACCTCCACCACCACCAGGAGGCAATATGGTTGCGCATATGAAGCTACCCATCTTCAATGGTGTGGGCGATGAAGATATAGAGAGATTTTGGTTTGTTGCAGACATAGTATGGACTGCACAGAAGGTCAATATTGATGTTGTCAAGAGGGCGCAAATGGCCATGGAATTTGAAGGTCACGTGCTAGACCGATTTATGGGATATCTGGATCATAACGTTGATCCTCCTATCAAAGAAATCAAGAAGGCCTTAAATCAGCAGTTTAGAAAACCAAAATCCTACTCACAATGTGTAACAGAGCTTAAATATATCCAACAAGAACCAAACGAATTTGTCTTGGAAGAAGATCAACGATTAAAGTGCACCATCACTGATGGAGGATTTATCTACGATGATAAGCAGCATAAAGAATGGTTTATTTCCATGCTCCTGCCACACCTTCGTGACCCTATGAATCAACAAAAAAATTATTCTCAAGCAAAGGCTCTTGAAGTTAATATGAAGCTGGAAGCCGTGCCCAGAATTGATGACAAGTTTGGAACTCTACAAATCCAAAGTCTGTTAGAAGCGATGCGCTTGGAGATTCAAAACCTGCACAGAGATAGAGGAAAAGAGGTTGGTGCAGATGTATGGTGTATACGTTGTAAGGTTTTAGTCACACAAAGGATCAATGTACCTTTCTTCAAGATTACATGCAAGCAAGAGGACCAAATTCATTACGACCCAAGGATGTTGCAGGACCAAGTGGTACTCCTATGCTATCGCATGCTGACTGTCAAGTGGCTGGAAGGCATGACACAAGCCATTGCCCTCGATTAGGAAGTTATGTACCATAACTGAAGCAACAATGGTGTATATTCTGCTCTTTGGTTGGCCATGATAAGCATCACTGTCGCACCTTTGATTTGATGATAGAAAATTCCAACCTCTATAGTGTGCAGGCCAACACATCTTCACCAACATCCCCCTTTGGATGTGGTTAATCTCCAGCTAGAGGAAGGAGAGGAGGGAGAGGTGTGGGTGCAGGTCGTGGAAGGGGACAATTAATCTGTTATAATTTTGGAGACGCTGGGAACTATGTGTGCAACTATCTGAAACCTGCACTACAGTCTTGCAGGTATTGTAGACAGTTTTACCATGTTATTGAATATTGTCTTTTTTTTATTTCTATAATGTAGGCGAAGAAACAATAGACACCTACACATAATATACAAATGGTCAGAGCTGAGCTACGAGATGATGATCCAAGTGTAAACATAATTACACGCAGTGGTGCTGTCACAGGAGAAGATGAGGGGAAGAAGGCTGATGCAGAGCCATTGATCAGGAAGACATCTGAAAAGAAGGATGGACACAACCTGCAAAAGGAAAGGGAGACTTTTGTAGAAGCTAGAAAGGATTTTACTGCCATCCACATCAAAAAAAATCATAGAAGCAAAGATTGATGATGAAGTAAAACCTTTCTTGCAAGCCTGCATGGAGCTATTGAGTAACCAGAAAGTCATAGAAAACCTTCAGGATCTAATAGATAGCTGCGCGGACAAGGAGTTTCCTTGAACTAAGAGTAAGTCTATAAACAAGATCTACAAGAATAATAAGAGAACTGGTCGGGAGATGTGCATGACCGTGAAAATTGAAGAATATGAGATGGAACAGGTCATTTCAGACTTAGGGTTTGAGGAAAATGTTCTACTAAGAAGACTTGGAAGAAGATAGGTGAACCAAAGCTGGAGTGGTCCACCATTTAGTTGTGCATGGCTAATCACCAGAATACAATTCCACTAGGAAGACTCCCACAGGTTCTGGTAGACATTTCTGGAGTAAAGGTATGCGCAAAATTTGAAGTAATCCAAATTGTGGATGATGTAGACCCCTACCTTGCACTGCTAGGGCTGTATTGGGCCATTGATATGGGAGGCCTCATCAACTTGAAGCGCAGGAGCATGATCCTTGAAAACAATGGTACTCGGGTTATAGTACCCTTGGATCTAGCGGAAGGGGAAAGATATACATAACTAGTGCACGAAGGGGATGATTTCGACCATATCTACAAGCTGACTACACGAGATTAGGATTGGATCAACCCTACTGCTGATGGGATGTTGAATTGGGAAAAGTATAGCTCATGTTTCTCAGATTCAGATGCAGAAATGGAGAACTAGTAGAATCGTCTGCATGATGTTTCTGTGCTACGGTGCCTCAGAATCACTAAAAATTTGTGATGAAACTCCTGAGAGGTAAGAGAATTACCATATTTTTATTATTCTAGTAGTGTTGTATTATTTTTGGAAAATTTGGAAAATTTGTTCCGAAAGAGCGTTGTTTTAGGCGCTCGATCCTGTTATGCATGCAACTCCAGCATGTTGGTGGGATACGCATAAAGGGAACCTTGAAAATTGGGAAGAGTGCAGCAGGATTATTCAATTACGCTTTGAACATCCCACTAACCCACCAACTTATATTTTTGGTGGCCGAGGTGATCCGCTCAAACACCTGGCTACATGGACGGAGGTCTAGGATAAGAAGCCCAGGGCCGAATGGGTTCACATGTTTGTCCATACGTTGGGACCAATCCCTACTACATGGTATTCGGAGATGGAGCTGCACCAAGGGACCCTTAATTGGGTTATGATGAGTGAAATTTTCCTGTTAACCTTCGGCATGGTCGGTGGATCAAAATTATTGGACGAAGACCTGTGGGATATAGAAGCAATTGTCTTTGATGATTCTCGGCCTCAGATAGAATGTGTTGCACCAGCATGGGAAGCACAGATGCATGATATTGTCAACTGTATAAATCTGTCACTAGAATATAGCGAGGAATGTCCAATAAATATCAATATCATTGAATTTGAAGGGGGGCACATAGTTGTAGGACCCTTGTTAGGGATGGTGGATGTAACTAAGCCTCTGAAGTTAAAATAAGTCAAAACTGGGATGGAGGAACAACCCATGTTGGAAAAAATAGGAGATTATTGGGATGATGACACAGTGGGAAAGGTTGTGGAGTTGTTGACAGAGTATCAGGACCTGTTTCCCTCGAAGTTTTCTGAGCTCAAAGGAATTTTAGGAGATTTGGGAGTTATGAAGATTGCCCCGAAACCAGATGTGCGCCCTGTCAAGCAGCAACCATACCGATTAAATCCAAAATATAAGCAGAAAGTGAAGGAATAATTAGAGAATATGGTTGTTGCAGGAATCAATGAGCCTGTGGAGCAGTCTGATTGGGTGAGCCCAATGGTTGTTCAAGAAATGAAGACTCAGGGAGAACTAAGGATTTGTGTGGATCTGCACAAACTAAATGATGCATGTATGCATGGCTCCTTCCCTACTCCATTTTCAGATGATATATTGGATAATGTGGGAGGACAACAGGCTTACTCTTTCATTGATGGATTTTCAGGGTATCATCAGATCAGGATTGCACCAAAAGACCAAAGTAAGACCAATTTTGCAATAGAATGGGGATCCTTCCAATACACAGTCATGCCTTTCGGATTGAAGAATGCGCCTGTTATATTATCGCGCGTAGTAGTAGCCATATTCAAGGAGTTCATGCACAAGTTTCTGGAGGTGTACTTTGATGATTGGACTATGTTTGGACCGGTAAAGAAGCATGTTTCCAACCTGCGCATGATGCTTGAAACTTGCAGGAAGCATCAAATCTATCTTAACTTGAAGAAGTGCATATTCTATATTCCGTTTGGAATCTTGTTGGGACATATTGTTTGTTAGCTAGGATTGATGATAAATCCAGCCAATATTGCAGTTATTATCAACTTATAGGTCCCTACCAATGAGAAACAGATGCGTTCTATTCTAGGACACACCGGATATTACAGAAAATTCATTCAGGGCTATGCTCTGAACACTACACCTATGGAGAAATTTTTGAAGAAAGATTTTTCCTTTTTCTAGGATGAGGAATGTCAAAAGAGCTTTGAGTTGCTGAAGGAAAATATGGTTACTGCACCTATACTAATATTCCTGTATTGGTCCAAGGTATTCCATGTTCATGTTAATGCATCTGGTATTGCACTTAGAGATGTTTTAATGCAACTAGGAGAAGGAGATATTGATCACCCTCTTGCCTTTGCAAGTAGGAACCTCTCCAATGCAGATCGCAACTACTCAACCACAGAAAGGAAAGGATTGGATATGGTCTATGCTCTACAGAAATATAGGCATTATCTGCTAGGAGGGAACTTCAAGATGTTCACTGACTACTCTGCTTTGAAGTACCTGGTCAATAAGACTATGTTGGGGGAGAATATTTGTAGATGGTTGTTGTTATTTCAAGAATATGATTTTGAAATCATTTTTAAGCCTGGTAGATTGAATGTTGGACCTGATCACTTATCACGCATTGAGAATGGGGAGGAACCAACCAGTCTAGAGGAGGTACTACCTGATGTGCATCTATGTGCTATTAAAGTGGTTGATGAACACTTTGCAGATATCATTCACTTTCTGACTACTAGAAGTGCATCTGCTGAATATTCGGTGCAACAAAAGAAGGATTTGGTTTTGCACACAATGGATTTTACATTGATTTCTAGTCAAATGTACAAGTTGGGAGTGGATGAAGTGTTAAGAAGGTATGTTTTGGAACATGAAAGACATGAAGTCTTTTCTGAAGCTCATGGAGGAGTGGCATGAGGCCACTATGCATGGAAAGATACTGCATAGAAGGTGATGCGTGCTGGGTTATGGTGGCCCACACTGCACAGTGATGCACATGCATATTGTCGAGCTTGTGATGAAAGCCAAAGAATAGGGAAGCCCTCGTGCAGAGAAGAGATGTCATTATAGCCACAGATGGCCCTGTAGGTTTTTGATAAATGGGCCATAGACTTTGTAGGACCTATCAATCCTCCTGGAAAGAAGACTGGCATGTGTTACATCATCACTGCCACAGATTATGTAACCAGATGGGTTGAAGTTAAGCCAGTAAAATATTGTACTGCAGACACCACTACACATTTCATTTTTTAAAATATCTTGACTAGATTTGGGTGCCCAAATATATTGATGAGTGATAGGAGTATGCACTTTGTGAATGAGACCATTGAAGCTCTGATAGTTGAATTTCAAACACATCACCAGAATAGTACTCCATATCACCTTCAAGTAAATGGTGCAGTGGAAGCCTTCAACAAAATCTTGGAGAATTCACTCACAAATATCTTCAATGAAGACCAGAACAATTGGGATGTGCGCATTTCGTTTGTTTTCTAGGATTATAGGAATACATGCAATAAGTTGACTGGTAAAACACCCTAGAGGATGGTTTATGGCCAAGAAGAAATTATGACGATGGAATACATTTTCCCCAACTTGCGCATCACAACATTCACTAATATGGTCGAGCCAGACATCATGGAGGAACGTCTATCACAATTGGTTTCCTTAGAGTAGGATCAGTTTATTGCTAACTTCAATCAGCAAGTGTCGAAGGCACGCGAAAATCCCTAGCATGATAGGCACATTAGGCAGAAGGTATTCAAAGAAGAATATTTGGTTTTTTTATATGACAGTCAATTTGTGTTGGGGAAAAATAATTTCCTGTCATTTAATTTGTCAACCTAGGGGTTTCATAAACTTGTGAAGCATGAGTGCACTATATGTGCTAGAAATTGTCTCTCATTTTAGATCAATCTAACTACAAAATAACGAAAACCAATTCATCTAATCTATGAAATAAAATAATGAAAATGAAATTCAAAACCTATGAAATCAAGTAACAAAAGGAAAGAAAACAAATTCAAAATAAAATATAGCACGTGCAATCACACTTGTAGAATTGAAATTCTAATTTAAGAAATTATTTCAAAGTGTTAGCCCCCCTATAATTTTTTTACAAGCAAACAGGGGGCTAAAATGTTTTTGAGCCTTCAAGGAATGCATTTCCTCTGAAAACACATCATCCTTGAAGTATCCTTGTGCCTTTTTCCTGTGATAAATATCCTCTTCTGATACCCATTATTAAGCCTCTCTTATTACAAAAAATTGTGCTCCAAAAGGCCTACTTTCGCCCCATGTATCCCTGCGAAATATCCCTTTTCAACCCTTTTCCCTTTGTTAAACTTTCCATTTTTTACCCTCAAAATCCCTCCCCTAATCCTTCTCAACCTTCCCAAAACCCCCTCTAAACCATACACACATCCTTGGTGTGGTTTAATAACCCCTTCTTCCCTCTATCGTTACCCATTTTGGCCTTTAATTTCATTAATAATGTGCCAAAAACCATATTCTCCATGTATATGGGCCCTAGCCCCTTTCGGCCAAGCCCCTGCACCTTCCCCCCTCCACGTGACCCGGGCGCCGAAACCACGCGCTAGCCCGAAAAAGTGCTTAGCGCAAATATGTATCAGACGCAATTTGAATCGTTGATCTGTATAGATCAGATGGTCATCGCAAGCTCCACAGCGCCTGTGGCCCAACCCGTTTACCGCTCAGATCACATCTCCACCGTTCATTTACCCGCCAAATCAACATTCCATATTTTACCTGCCCCAGTGGTCCCCGCGCACTGTTCTAAAATCGGCATTATCTATCGCACCACCTTTGGGAAGCTGGCGGTATTTTTCATTTCAGAGTGATTCCATTCATCACCTGACATGTGGCTCTGTCACTATTCCAAAACTGCCCCCTCATCACGCATTATCATTCGGTATTTAACATGGCGCGATATGCATATACACCATCCGTTCTGTGATCGTCCATCCAACGGTCATCGCTCCGCGAAGATGTACGGGAGTTAAACCAAGGCAGTCGTACCCCTGGCCCACCATCCGTCGCCCTTCAATGAATTTTCAGCCATCGATCTCCTCCCGAGATCGAACGGTCCAAATTTGTTTGCATGTTCCACCGTTGACCACTCCAGCCACGTCACCCTTTCCATGTGTCTCATCGTATTTCTCACCTGCCCCTGTATATATATGCATTCCAAGGTCAATTTTAATGTTTTACGTTAAAATTCCATTCTCGCCATCCCCGACTGCATTCCGCCAACTTTCGCCATGACCATTTTCGACCATAAACCTGCACTTTCCCGCCATTTCACCAGTCTGCATGGCCATTCTCGTCATCCTCATTGCATCCACCACCTCCGTGCATGATTTCTTAACATGTTTTCGTGTTTTTCAGGGTTACAGGCAGCGAAAGACCGCCATGGTTCATATTCACTATTCTGGTAGTACAGTGCACAGAAGAAGCTGAATTTAGAGCCGGATATTACAGGGAAATGTCCGGAAGGGTGTCTGCAACATAAATTTCATCAAAGGACAAGATTCAAGCTCCACAAAACCTCTCTGGCACCATTAAAGCACAGATTTCGCAGTGAAAGGAAATCTAGAAAACGGCAAAGAGTATCAGTGGAAAAATAGAGCATTTAAGGCATGTAATTGCAAATTGTAAGCCTTAATCCAATTATTCAAAGACAAGGTACTAGATCGAAGACCCCGAGGATCAATCAGAAGGTTCAATGCACAGAAAATAATACTATTAGGGTTTCCATATTAGTAGAGCGTTCTTCTATAAAAGGACATAGTATCCATATTGCTTTTATTCTATGCCGTGTTCTAGGGAGATTTTTCAGCCCTGACAACAGTCTTATGCTACCAGTGCATTAGTTACACTGTATGGAAGACCCTAGCATCATCGTTCTGCATTTTTTTCAGTACACCAGAGACATACCTGGAGTAAATGGAAACCTGACGAAGACCACTCCATCATCCAACGAGTACCAAAGATAAATGCCTAGGATTTAAACTGAATGGAGCTTCAGCCCTCCTGGTTGTTTCAAAGTTTTAATGCTGCATTTAAGTTTACATCTACTCCTGTTATTCTTATCTCCTATAAGAATTCTCGAAAACATATTGTAAAGGTTGTTGTTCGACTGTTATCGTTGTTGTTAGAGGGATTCATTCTGACTGTTAGAATAGTCTTGGGAGGGAGTAGCAGAGTAGTTGTATGTAGTAGGCTGGGAGGAGAAGTTTGGATTGTAACAGCCATTGAGCTCAGTGTATGTGACTGGTTTTGCATCAATTAATCAAAGCACATTTCACAGGATCCTGGTCTATTACTATTGGTGATGTTTTCCTAACTCTGTTTGTTACATTTCCATACTGTTCATTTTCTTCTGGGCTTGCATTAGAAATATGGCATAGGATTTACCCTTGTTAGGTACCCTATGTCTCTGCTCTCCTTGCCCTCAATGTTTTCTGCTAAATGTGTTATCTGAGGGTTGATTTCAGTTAATTTAACCAGTGTAGTGGATGTCATTGCCTGCTAGCTTATTTATGAATTAAATTAATCTGTTCTTAGATGTTCTTGTTGGGTTTAAGCTGGAATATTTGGGAACACTGGGGATTAGAGTTAGCCCTGTCCACCAGGATCCTTGTGCAACCTAATAGCCTTTCTAATATCTCTCTGTTAAAATTATCTATGTTTTCCCTTGGAGCATGCTAAAGCTGACCTGGAGTTAGATGACCTCTGGTCAGATCTATAAGCTGCCCCTTTGTCCCTCCTTTGAGAGTTGCCTTGAGTATGTCCAAGCAGGTCTGGATTAAATGACCTCTGACCTGATCTATAGACAAAAATTGTGTTACTTTCCTTCTTTCACTTTCAATCCTTAATGTTCCATCCCATCATCTATCTAAAAAGCCTTTAGTGTAGATGACTTGCCCTCTGAAAGCTTTGGCTAGTTGTTGCATTTAATTACCTTTCATGACTCCATAGCCCAATGGATGGCACCTTCTTGACCTATTGCTGAAACATCCTGCTACTTTGTTCCTTTTCTCCCATTACTTTCTCAGTCTATGATCTCATGACCCACCCAGCAACCAACCAACCAAATCATTTAAAACCTCCCTTTTGTGCTTCATACCTAGCCTAACCTCTCATTTGAGCTTTCAAAGATATACCATTCTTTTTTATATTGGAGAGATCCCTCTCTGGGTTCAGGAGGGCTAGATCCTAGGGCCCCAAAGTGGTTATGATGTTGTCTCATCTTTTGGTCTTGCCAATCTGGCCAAAACATGGGAACCCCAACACAAAGCATGTAAAGAAAAAAACTCAATTACTGTATCAGTTAAACACTCGAGCACCCAATTTGGAAGAATGACAAGTCACCTTCTTGGCCTGATCTTTAGGAGCATCCAATTATACAATTAAATGAGAATCTTAATCTATGAAATCAGTTTAAAGGTATGTAAAGGAAAAATCAATTATTGCATAGGTTAAATACTCGAGCATGCAATTTGGAAGTATGACAGAGTCACCCTCTTGACATAATCTTTAGGAGCATTCAATTATAAATTTAACTGGGGATCTTAATCTAGGAAAGCATTTCAAAGGCATGTAAAGGAAAAATCATATATTGCATAGGTTAAATACACGAGGATGCAATTTGGAAGTATGACAAAGTCACCCTCTTGACATGATCTTTAGGAGCATTCAATTATACACATAATTGAGGATATAATCTAAGAAAATAGTGTAAAGGCATGTAAAGAAACTAAACAACTGTGAGCTATAATGCCTCAAACATAATCCAATTGGAAAATAGAAAATTTACTTTCTTGAGATGTTCTAGGAAAGCAAAGATTACAGAGTCATTCTAAAACTAATACTAAGAAAGCAAATAAATTTTAATCTATAAAAGCAAATGAATATCACACATTTTAGATGGTTGATCCAAAAGTATGAGAGATGGTAAATCAAGATGCTCCATATGTAAGCAAAACCAAGTGAAAATGAATGAACATTCATGAGTGAGGTGCCACAATCTAATTATGTATTCAAAGATTGATCATAACTCCAATTTTTACACATGAAATGATAGGAGAAAGCTTCCCTTGTTTATACAAAAATATGAGAACCTACACATTAATGAGAGTCCATGAATCTCTCCCTATATCTCTAGAGTTACAATCCAAATAGGAAGTGATGGGGCACATGTCTTCTCAGAGTTACAATACAAATAGTAAATGAGACACATATCCTCATGATCCCATGATCTTCTCCATTCAAATTCGAACTTGGCCTTAGGAGGCCACATAAGGGTATTTTGGAAGGTTCTTTTTTACCTACACATGGCAACAAACTCAGTCCACTTGTTAGATATAAGTATGTGCATATTATTTTCTTATTTTTAACCACAAATTCACTTAAAAATACTAGGAATCAATAAAGTTTGGAAAAACATAAATGTAACCCAATAATGGTAATGGTAAGGTAAATGTAATGAAATGGAGGTGGAGTGAAGGTGATAATATGGAAATATAATTGAAAACGTAATGGAAGTAAATGAAAATTTCAAGGCCCAACATACCCCCCAACTCAAGCTATTGCATGTCCTCCTGCAATCTATTACATTAATTCTTTTGTATCCTTGAGATTTGGCTTAACTTTGCATGATATCATTTGATAACTTCATACTTCTACAAAGTGTTTTTTTTTTTGTTGAATTGCAACATGGTTGGTTCTTGTGTTACAACCATATTTTTTTGTTGCATTCAATTTTGATCTTTGAACTTTGCATAATAATAATTTGATTATTGTTGCAAAGTATATCTTTATTGGATTGTATCATGGTTGGTTCTTGTGTGACAACCATGATTGTGTTTCTATCCAATTATCTTTTAAGTATTTTTGAAAAGCCATTGTATGCTCATAATAATAATGTAACAGTTAATATATTTTGAAATTATGTAGGCTTTTTTAATGTGATATGGATATGGTAAAACATGAATCTGAATGTATCCCCCCCCCCCCCCTTGCCCCAACTGATGGCATTGGCAAATAAATGAGGAAAAGAAGTGTTTTTTTTTCTGAAAATTATCATTCTAGCTTTTCAAGGAATTCTATGGTAAAAAGTTATAAAATAACATACCTTAACTTACCCTTTGCAAATGGATGAGCTGCATTTGTAGTGGTTTCAAAATTCTAATCATAATCTTCTTCAAGTGGTTGTACAAGTTATGGATGGAGTCAAGATGACTTTTTATTGTTATTACTAAAATTGTTGAGTCTGTTGCAGAATGATGTTGATTCTACAGCTGTCATATGATTCTGCAGCTGCCATCTGATTTTGCAATTGTCATATGATTCTGCAGTTGCTATCTGATTCTGCAGCTGTCATCTGATTCTGCAGCTGCAGAATGATGTTGATCTGTTGTAGCTGCATATCTTCTTCATTTGCTCAAAAACGTTGAAAATGATAGTCTTCATGTCTTCAAAACTCATTGGCATAATTCCTGCTATGTGAATAGATGTTCTGATGTTGAACATAGTAGGAAATTTTTTACTTAGTGGCCATTAATGGATGTCCTTATTCAACACGAGAACTCTCACCATTGATGACAATGAGAGTCAAGATTCCCAAACACATCTTGCTAGGTACGAATAATTTTTTTGTTGTCGAGTACCTAGAATATCCGATGAAGAAGGGACATTAATGTATTCCCATTGTTCGTCAGCAAGAAGACTCTCCATTAAGGCATGCAAGCCTCAAGGTGTTTTTGCAAGGAATTTAGACTCAAAGGACTATGGAATCAATAATTTGTATTGAAGCAGGGTTTATTAGCGAAATTAAAAGAAAAATGAAAATGGAAGATGATAATGGAAAATACTAATGACAATGGGCAATAAGCATGTAAGTGAGCTTCAGGCTTTTATTTGTGGGTTAGGAGTAGACAAAGAGTAATTGAAAGTGTATGTGAATGAAAATGAACAACTAACTCTTGCTCAAAAAATAACTGTGGCTTGCTTTGAATTGCTTGGTTGGATTTATAATTCAAAAGGGAGGAAAGGTAATGGTCTTGAAGGATATGGACATGGACTTGTTATTATGTTTCTCATGAAATTGGTACTTTGAAGACCAATTGTGAGCACAATTGGTTTTCTTCAATGATCATTCGATCATCCCAAACCTGCAAAAAAAGCTCGACATAAAGAACATAAGTGTGTTCAAAAAGAAATGTTTAATTCCTTCATGATTCTTATGCAAAATTTGAATTTCAAATGAAACAAAATAAGGAAAATCAAAAAGTTATATATTTAGTCCAATTCATGATATTGATAACTATCCATTTTTAAGAAATAACCATGAAAAATAACTCAACTCTCTGTTGTCGGATGACTTCATGCACTGTGTTCAGTAATATGATTGGCATCACAAAGATTCATTGTATCTTGCAAGTTAAAACTTCATAAAAAAAAATACACAGCAACGATATTATAATTTTTAATGCCAAATGTTCAGAAATCATATAATCTTCCAATTGTTCTGCATGTCATTATTAAATCTGTCAAATTGAATTGTCATCTATGTTGCAAAATTATATATATATATATATATATATATATATATATATATATATATATATTTGCACAAAATAAAAATTTAAGTCTAGGATAAAATATTTAGAGTTTTTTTTTATGAAATTTTAATTTATTAAAAATCATTGGCCTTTTAATAATGCAGCAATAGTTGAAACGCATGCAACTGGGGAAAAGAAATGTATGCCATACCACTTGAGCTAGATACCATCGACAATATATTATTTTTTACTACCCACCCTCTTGAACGAATTCTCAGGAAATTTCGGCAATGCCAGGCCCCAGATATCAACATAAATGTGAAAAAAAAAATCCTATCTCATACAACTGGTATCATCTTTTCCATTCAGTATACTTCTAAATATATTTTGAAATATTTAGCCAAACAATTTCGGGTATCTTGTGACAAGAAGTCTTAAACAAGGCATTTAGAACATCAATAAAAAACTTTTGTTTCTCGTGCCTACTTGCAATACCAGTTAACAGGGGTATCCATGGTGCAGCATTCACAGCTTTGAAAAAAGCACACAGCCAAGAAATAACCTCAATGAGAAAAATGTTGTTATGTTCATCTTCCACGTCACTACCTTTTGTTGCAAGGGTGGATCAGCATGGAAGAAATTCAAGGGTGGAAATAGATTGGAATAGCCACCATATTGCCAAGGTGTGGATCAGCATGGAAGAAACTCTTGCAATGGTTACATTCATCTCGTGGCTATGGGTGGATTCTTCATGCCATGTGGAATTAGATTTTGATTTCAATTTGAATTCTTCTTCATGGAGGGTGCCATATTGAACTGTTCATTGTCTATTTTAAAAAAATGTTTCTCCACGCAATCTGAAAAACAAAGTTCCGAAGAACCCTAAATTTCTCCCAAATGATTTTGAAAACCAGAAAATAACTCATGGGTTACCTAATTTCCCCAGTTCCTGAAAAAACCCATGTTTTATCTTTTCCTAATTCGTCTAGGTTTTCTCAGAAAATGTGTTTTAAAATCATGTGTCAAAATAGTTATGCATTTCTCAAAATGTTCTTCTCCTAAAACCAATTTCAGATTTGTCTATTGCATGTCTATCTATCAAAGCAACATGCCATTGAGAAATTTTATTTTATTTCAAACCCTTCCACTGCCCTTCAACAAATTCCCCTTTTAATTTCATTTTAATGGAACTCGGATTTGGTTGCATGGCCAAGAAATGCTGAAATTGATCCATTTTTGTGAATGACAGTAATATGGGTAGAGTTTGTTTTATAAAAAAAAGGATCAATTTGGTGATTGGGGATTGTTTTTAGAAGAAAATACCATGAATAAAGAGCAACAACTTCATCCCGTCGAGAATGATGAGAAGTATGGTTGAGATGGACAAAAGCGCAAAGAAATAAATAGAAGATGTCGGCTTCTCGAAATCAGCAGTTTCAGGTAAGAACCCGGGAGGTTCTGTGAGGGTTAAGCTTGTAGTTAGAAAGAAAGAACTGGTGGAATTGTTGTATAATGGCTTTCCTAAGAAAGCAACCATGGAGGATCTATTAATTTGAAACAAGCTACTAAGACATAGATGATTTTGAAAGGCTCTCTTTATTTGATTTTTTTTTAAATGTTTTAGTTTTTTTTTTTTAATTATGTGTTATACTTTTAGAAATTTAAAAATATATACATATATTTTTTTTAATTTAAAAAAAAAAACAATTTTTTTTTAAATATTTTAGTTTTGTTTTAAAAAATTATATATGTTACATTAAAAATATATACATATATATTTAAACAAAACAATTTATTAATAAAGAAAATGAATTTGACAAGTTTTATTTTAATTAATAATTTTTTATTTTTTTTAATTTTATTGAAAAATCAAATCAAATTAAATCAAATGATGGAAACAAAAGTTTAGCTGCAGAATTTCATTTTGTAGTTAAATAATTTTTTTAGATTTTATGATATATTAAGAAAAAGAAAAAAAGTTTTGATCCTCCAGGTCACACGAAATGCAGAAGGAGAGCATACTCAAGATTTTCATTTTGCTAGCATACTCAAGATTTTATCAGTCGATTTCTCTGTAAATTTTGCAAAAAGAAAATAAAAAGGATCGATCTCTTACCTTCAATTATCGCGCGTACTCTTCGCTTGTGCTCCTTGTTCTCAATCATTTGTTTTATTACAAATCTTTCGCGCCAAGGTTTAGTAAATGGGTGGTTCTTACTACACCACAAAACATCAAATTTATCCTAAAAATTATAAAAACTTATTTTTATTTTTTTTTAAACAAAATTAAAAATTCTAAAATTCTATTCAAGCTTGGTTTTATTTTTATTTTTCCTATCTATCAAAAAAACTACATTTTTTATTTTTATTTTTAAGGATATCAATGCTTCCAATGAAGCCTTTTACGGATTAGAATTTTTGAAATATTCATTTCCAAATTTACGAAATGTACCTGATTTCTTGTAAGGATATGAAAAATTGTCTTGATCTTTCAATTTGTCACAAGGATCTCTTGAAGAATAGATGAATGGTGTGGTGTAATCACTTTTTGATACCATTCCTCAATGTATTCTTTGGGTTGCATTCTAGACCCTTTTTCCATAAATGGTTAGTAAAAACTAAAAAATAAATAAAATACACTCTAGACTGAAAACTAGTTCCTATGCACACTTCCCCGGCAATGGCACCAAAATGTTGGGGAAAAATAATTGCATGTCATTTAAATTGTCAACCCGGGGGTTTCATAAGCTTGTGAAGCATGTGTGCATTGTATGTGCTAGAAATTGTCTTTCAGTTTAGATCAATATAACTGCAAAATAATGAAAACCAATTCATCTAATCTATGAAATCAAATAATGAAAATGAAATTCAACCAACCTATGAAATCAAGTAACAAAAAGAAAGAGAAAAAAATTCAAAAGAAAATATAGCACGTGTAATCACACTTTCAGGAATTGAAATTTTAATCTAAGAAAGCATTTCAAATCATGTAATGAAAAAAACTCAATTATTGTATAGGTTAAACACTCAAGCACCCAATTTGGAAGTATGAAAAGTCACCTTCTTGGCCTGATCTTTAAGAGCATCCAATTATACAATTAATTGAGAAACTTAATCTAGGAAAGTAGTTTAAAGGCATGTAAAGGAAAAATCAATTATTGCATAGGTTAAATACTTGAGCATGCAATTTGTAAGTATGACAGAGTCACCCTCTTGACATGATATTTAGGAGCATTCAATTATACATTTAGTTGAGGATCTTAATCTAGGAAAGTAGTTTAAAGGCATGTAAAGGAAAACTCAATTATTGCATAGTTTATATACTCGAGCATACAATTTGGAAGTATGACAGAGTCACCCTCTTGACACGATATTTAGGAGCATTCAATTATACACATAATTGAGGATTTAATCTAAGAAAACAATGTAAAAACATGTAAAGAAACTAAACAGTTGTGAGCTCTAATGCCTCAAACATAATCCAATTGGAAAATAGAAAAATCTACTTTTTTGAGATGTTCTAGGAAAGAAAAGATTACATAGTCATTATAAAACTAATACTAAGAAAGAAAATAAATTTTAATCTATAAAAGAAAATAAATATCACACATTTTAGATGGTTGATCCAAAAGTATGAGATATGGTAAATCGAGATGCTCCATATGTAAGCAAAACCAAGTAAAAATGGAAGAACATTCATGAGTGAGGTGCCACAATCTAATTCTCTATTCAAAGCTTGAGTATAACTCCAATTTTACACATGAAATGATAGGAGAAAGCTTCCCCTATTTATACAAAAAGATGAGAAGCTATCTCATTAATGAGAGTCCATGAATCTCTCCCTATATATCTAGAGTTACAATCCAAATAGGAAGTGATAGGGCACATGTCTTCTTAGAATTACAATACAACTAGGAAATGAGACACATATCCTCATGATCCCATGATCTTCTCCATTCAAATTCGAATTTTACCTTAGGAGGCCACATAAGGGCCTTTTGGAAGCTTCTTTTTGACCTACACATGGCAACAAAATCATTCCACTTGTTAGGTATAAGTATGTGCATATTATTTTCTAATTTTTAACCACAAATTCACTTTAAAATACTAGGAACCAATAAAGTTTGGAAAAACATAAGTGTAACCCAATAATGGTAATGGTATGGTAAATGTAATGAAATGGAGGTGGAGTGAAGGTGATAATATGGCAATACAAGTGAAAATGTAAAGGAAGTAAATGACAATTTCAAGGCCCAACAATTTTCACGCCACCCAAGGAAGTTCAACAAGCATTGGTTAGGGCCATATATTGTGAAAGATATCACTAATGGAGGTGTGGTGTGCTTGGACATGTTGTAGGTTTTAACCCTGAATAGAAATTATCTACACGTGAATCTTATAATAGAAAATAAACAATAGCGAGAGCATAAAACATAAAACAGATAAACACAGAGATTTTCCCCTGGATCCCAAATCGGGACCACCAGCTTGATATTTCATTATATTCCTTTTAGTGTTACAACACATATATATACATGCCGAAGCATACATAAACCCCAATCCATTAACCCTGGATTAGATCATAACAGTAGTTCCCTTGACCGGATCTACAAAATACCCGGGGCCGAAAACCATTGTACCCCAAAACCATGTGCAAAACCATGCACAAAACCATGGGCACAGATAGCCCACCAGAAATTAAGGACCAAAAATTTTCGCCGAGGCGCTGCCCCAGACCCCAAAAGGGGGAGCTACTTCCCCCCTTGTATCACCCCCCCTCTTACCCCCCCGCACATGATTATTCGTGGAAAATATAACACATACCCAACATTCTCCCACTTATTGTTTTCTTTCCGCAAGGGGCCACAGGAGAGCTTAGTCATTGGCCCAATTCTTCAACACCCATTGTTTCTCTACACCAAGAGAACTTCTAAGTGCTCACAGACTTCGTCAATGCATCTGCAACATTCTTCAAAGTGTCCACCTTTACCAGCAACACCCTTTTAGCCTCAACCATATCTCTAAAAAAGTGATATTGAACATCAATGTGTTTTGTCTTTGAATGATAAGCAGGGTTCTTAGCCAAGAAAATTTCACTTTGGCTATCACATTCTATCCTTATATCTTGTTGTGCTAACCCCATACTTGAACACAATCTCTGCAACCAAACTGCCTCTTTGCTTGCATGATTGGTTGTCATGTATTCTGCCTCTATAGTTGAAAGAGCCACTACAGACTGTCTTTTAATCATCCAACTAACTGGGTCTCCAAATAGGCTAAACACATACCCACTTGTAGATCTTCTTTGGTCTAGATCTCCAGCCCAGTCTACATCAACAAAACCATGAATTTCTAACATTCTTTCCAATCCTGGTCTTCCCTGGTAGCACAATCCATAATCACTAGTGCCACGTAAATATCTGAAAACCCGCTTCACTGTTGTCCAATGCTCCTTCCCTGGGTTTGACATAAACCTACTCAATACTCCCACTGCATGTGCAATGTCTAGTCTAGTACAGACCATTGCATATATCAGGCTACCCACTGCCCCTACATATGGAACATTGGACATATCCTCCTCTTCTTCTTGTGTCTTGGGACACTATTCAGGAGGCAGCTTTACACCTACAGGAATAGGAACATTCACCGGTTTACTATCATGCATATTGAACCTCTGCAATATAGTCTCGACATACTTCCTCTAGTTTAACCAGAGCTTCCTCTTTGCCTGATCTCTCTTAATTTCCATGCCCAAAATATAGTTTGCAGAACCAAGATCCCTCATGTCGAATTTGGAGAAAATTTGGGTCTTAAATTCTTGGATAATTTCTTTGTCATTTCCAGTCAACAATATATCATCCACATACAAGACAAAATAAATAACACGGTCACCAATTAATTTAAAATAAACACAGTGATCCTCTTTGCTTCTGGTGAAGCCAAGTCCTCGTGTATAGGTATCAAATCTCTGATACCACATCCTTGGTGACTATTTTAACCCATACAGAGACTTATTCAACCTGCATACCCGTTCTTTCTTACCCTTCACCATAAATCCTTCAGGTTGCTTCATGTAGATCTCCTCTTCTAGATCCCCGTGAAGAAATTCTATCTTCACATCCATCTGCTCTATCTCAAAATCAAATGCAGCAGCAACAGATAAAAGTAATCTAATAGAAGTAACTTTGGCGACAAGAGAAAAAATATCACCAAAATAAATTCCTGGCACCTGGGAATAACCTTTTTCTACCAACCGAGCTTTGTATTTCTCCACCTTGCCTTCTACATTCATCTTCTTCTTAAACACCCATTTTCTCCCGATGGGCTTCCTTCCAGCTGACAACTCCACCAAATCCCATGCCTCATTTTTGTGTAAGGATGCCATTTCATCAACCATGGCCTCCTTCCAAAGTTTTCCATCCTCTGAAGCTACTACCTCCCTGACAGTTCTGGGATCATCATCAGTTATAGTTAAGGAAAAACCTGAACAGAAATCAAATGGACTATACCTTTCTAGTTTCCTTCTTTCCTGAACTGATCTTCTAATAGCTGGAGTTTGTGGCTCTTCATCTTCTGAGTCTTCTTCTGTTGTAGAGTCTGATTCATCCTCCTTTAGCTCAAAATCTATATTCGTAGGTTCCTTTGGTAGGACTTCATGTTTAACAACATATTTCAATTCTCTAAACACCACATCTCGGTTGTACACAACCTTCCTTGTTTCTGGGTTCCAAAGCTTGTAACCCTTGAAACCATCCTTATACCTAATAAGGATGCACTTTTTAGATTTATTATCCAACTTGATCCTTTTCTTCTTTGGAACATGTACATATGCATCACATCCAAATACCCTTAGATGTGAAAGAGAGGTTTTCTTACTAGTCCATACCTCATGTGGAGTCTTATCCTCCAACACTGATGAAGGTGATCTGTTAACCAAATAGCATGCAGTCTCCATTGCCTCTGCCCAGAATTCTTGTCCTAACCTAGTACCACTGAGCATGTTTCTTGCCTTTTCCATCAGTGTTTTTTTCATTCTTTATGCAACTCCATTTTTCTGAGGTGTGTATGGAGTATTCTTCAACTGTGCTATACCACACTTCTTACAGAACTCTTCAAATTTCTTCTTGCAGAACTCCCCACCATTATCTGTCCTCAGCGCCTTTATCTTCTTCTCTGTCTGGTTTTCCACCAGAGCCTTAAATTCTTTAAATCTGTCAAAATCTTAAGATTTATTCCTTAAGAAATATATCCATGTATTCCTTGAGAAGTCATCTATGAATGAAACATAGTACACAGACTTTCCCAGTGATGGAACTGACACGGGTCCAAACACATCACTGTGCACAAGTTCTAATATCTTGTTCACCCTCTTAGCACTAGAAGGAAAACTCACCTTATTCTAATTCCCATACACACAGTGTTCACAGAAATCGAAATCCAAAGAGAAATTAGACATACCTTCTACCATACCATTTCTATGCAGTATCCGAAGGCCATTCTCTCCAATATATCCAAGTCTTTGATGCCATAGCATGGTCTTTTCTCCAGAGACAGCTAGGCGTTCTGCTCCACTTTCAGGAACCACAGAACTGTTACACCTATCAATAACAGTGCTACCTTATAGATTGTATAGAGTTCCAGTCCAAAATCCCCGCATTAATACCAGTGCTCCCCGAACCATCTTGCAGGCATCTTTCTCGAACACTATTTTTATACCTGCATCATCCATCTTACCTACAAAAATCAGATTTCTGTCCAATGCAGGAATATGCAAAACACCAGGAAATGTTCTAATCCTTCCACCTTTCAGCTTCAGCTTGACCTTTCCACATCCGACAATTCTGGCCTTCCTATCATCCCCTAGGAAGACATCACCACCATCATATTTCTCATACTCATGGAACCACTCCTGATGGGGATTGAAGTGAAAGGATTCACCTAATTCAATCAACCATGACTCATGATCTACATGTGTATTTGAAGAAGAAGCCAAATACACATCCCCACCTTTATCCGAGGTGGTTTTTGCCTCTGCGGAAGGAGCATCATCAGAACCCTTTCCTTTCTCAGGAGCTATACATCTGCACTTCCTTTTGTAGTGCCCTTCCTTTTTACATTTCCAGCATACCCTTACAATATTTCCAGGAGATTTAGATCTCCCTCTAGATTTAGATCTCCCACTCGAAACCTTATTCGTCTTTCTGTTTTGGGATCTTCCTCGTATAGATAAGGCATCTCCATTCTGGCCCTCCATATTTCTCCGTCTCATTTCCTCTGACAACAAGGCTGAGACAATGTCATCAAAGTTCAAGGTAGTTGTATTGTTACCTATTGCAATAACCAGACTGTCCCACGATTCTGGTAGAGAACACAAAAAAATGATGCACTTATCTTCATCTGAGAGTTTAATATCAACATATGACAGCTGACTTACCACAGTATTGAAGGCATTCAGTTGCTCTGTCACCGAGTCTCCATCCTTCATTCTCAGGGTATATATATTTTTCCGCAGGAACAACTTATTCACCAGAGACTTAGATTGGTACAAATTCCCAAGTTTTTCCCACAAATTCTTCGTTGTAGCTTCTCCAGATACATTCAACAATACTGAATCTGAGACACACAACCGTATTGTGCTCTTAGCCTTCTGATCCAGTTTCTTCCAGTCTTCATCTGTCATTGTCATTGGTTTAGTACCTGGAGCTACCACAATCCACTGATCTGTATCCACCTGCAGATCCTCCATCTTGAGCTTCCACAACTCAAAACTCAGACCATTAAATTTCTCGATCTCTATCTTTCTGCTGCTCACCATCTTCTTTCACCGTAACAATCGATCCCGCAGATCTCCCACTGAACAGGGTCTACCTCAGGCCCGAGCAAAAAACCCCTTAGCAGCAAAGGCATCCCCTTGAAGCCAAAACAGCTCTAATACCAAATGTAGGTTTTAACCCTGAACAGAAATTATCTACACATGAATCTTATAATAGAAAATAAATAATAAAGAGAGCATAAAACATAAAATAGATAAACATAGAGATTTTCCCCTAGATCCCAAATCGGGACGACCAGCTTGATATTTCATTATATTCCTTTTAGTGTTACAACACATATATATACATGCCAAAGCATACATAAACCCCAATCCATTAACCCTGGATTAGATCATAACCATAGTTCCCTTGACCGGATCTACAAAATACCAGGGGCCGAAAACCTTCGTACCCCAAAACCATGTGCAAAACCATGGGCGCGGACCGCCCACCAGAAATTAAGGACCAAAAATTTTCGCCGGGGCACTGCCCCAGACCCCGACAAGGGGGGTTACTTCCCCCCTTGTGACCCCCGCATTGCGCCCAGCGCAACCCCCCCACACGTGATTAGTCGTGGAAAGAATATAACACATACGCAACACACTTTGCGTGGTGAATGTTTTCTCAGGTACATCAACGGAAGCCGACTGAAGCCATATAGGGATAAACCTGTTCCTTCCAAATGACTATATGGACGGAGAATTGAAATCCACTTGTCTGTGCACTGCACAAAGGACATAAGCAGGCAATTTCAACATGTACGCAGAGGTAGTGCGCGGCAGGAAAAACTAGCTGTTGGAATAGTAACTTTGGATAAAAAGTCGATTTTACCATTGGATGGAGCGGGTTTTATGCATTTAATGAGGATATATTACAGGATTTTGACCATTTTTATGGGGATAAGTTTCCATTAATGACATTCCAACCATTTTTACCATGGATCTCCTATAAAAGGAAGGTCACAGATCATATTTGTCCCTTTGTTGTCTGAGTGAATTTCACATTGTAATTATCTCTAAGAATCGTATGTATGGATGTGAGACCCCCACATCTGACGTGAGTAACCCTGAGTTCATTTTTAAACCAAGAATGACAGCCACTAAACCCAATATTGCGCTGTCTGAAGAACACTTTGTGCCGCTCATGGTATCTACTGAGCCCGACTCCGACAATGTCCATGAAGTTATTTAAGAAGTGCATGAAGTTGTTTCCACGCTGGCTCAAGGAAAGGGAAATATGACCAAGGGTTCATCCTCAAATTCATGAACATTTCCTAGACAGATCACATCCTTGTGCCAAGCAACAAAAGATAGGTCTCCTATGGGTGACCTTACCAAGAGACCCATGAGTGCAACTTAGGAGGTCACGCTCTTCGTCGAGCCCATCTCGTGGCTCCCAAAATATTTCAAGCCGTGTAGACCCTCTCTAAAGGTGCTAAAATATTTGGACATGGTGCGCAACTATTTGAAAATACCCCTGATTCCATAAGCGGTCACTTTGGAGGGGGGATATGTTCGGGAAGATCCCTGCAATAAAATTTGATGATTACGAACTAACAAATGAAAAAACATTCCTAGAGCTGGCACCAGAATACTATTTGGAGAGGGTGATGTATGTCGTAGCTGTGAAGGTAGAGCCCATGCCGTGGGCACGCGAGTTGAGCAATGCGGGAATTCTCAATCTGTTGAGGATTCCCCACTTCGATCGAAACCCCATCACATATATCTACGTGTGCCAGCTACTAACGCTAGTACATGAAGGGTTCCTATGGATCAAGAATCACATCCCTATAGACTCCATGCTGATCCATCGGATCACCAGCTTGCCAAAGAAGGGGCCCAACCCGATGGCTATTTATGGGAAAAGCCAGGAGCTTAAGATAGCAGCCAAGGTCAAAAAGGATTACAACGTGGCATGAGATTCCAGGGGCTTCCTGGTGCAGTAGATCAATGACCCAGCAATGCGCCTTGGAACTTTGGTGCTAGGCTGCAAAATGATGCATAAATGTAGGCCTAAGGTGGTATCTTCACACGTTATCTCATTGGCAGGACAGTGTGAGAAAGGCATCAGCTACAACTGCTCACAATTCCTTTGTGAAAAGCTGCTAGAAAATGTGTGCGAGGCACAGGAGGAAGGAAATAAGTTCAGTTATTCATGGCTGCTCCTATTGACTTCTTTAGTTACGTGGGAGATGCCAGGGAGCATAGTCCTCCCGGAGACATAACCTTGAGTTTTTTAAGGAGCACGCTGCGCAAATCTATAGGACTCCACAGACCTTAAGCGCATTATGGAGAATAAGATCTTATGGCTCTTATTTGAGGGAGAATGGACTACAACAATCGACTTGCACTCGTGGTTGTCCGTGGCCGCATATTAAAAGTACAAGACCATTGCAGACTTCCAAGTGTCAATGCACAATGTACAGATTCGATCATGCAAGGACCCAGTATGGTACAACCTACCATATATGGTAATGGAGACTAAAATATACTAGGTCATTGCGACTTGGCCTGAAGCATGGAAGACTGGGCTAGGATCTGTTATGCTTATCACAGCCTCCACGTCTAGAAAAGAGGCAACCAAGGACAAAGAAGTAGAAAAGGAAGCCATGAAATAAGAAGACAAAGAGGCGGAAAGTGAAATGGAAAGGGAATCTGAGGTGGATATTGGAGGCACAGATAGCCTAGATGGTACAAAAACCTCAAAGGGTTCATGCAAGAAGAGGAAAGGTTCGAAGGTAGGAGGCACAGAAGAAGTCACTCTCATGGAGGATGACTTGGACAAGATCATAGATGTGGTTGCATCTGCCTCTGAGGATAGGTAGACTGCGCTAGAGGAGCAGTACAAGGCTACAGTAGAGGCTCTTCAGACTAGATTTCAAGTATTACATCTTTGTTAGACATCTATATTCTATACTATCACTAGATGACTACAGTTTTCTATACTCTGCTAAAAATAACATTCCCTGAACATCTTATTTTCAGAAATCTCACTTCCTTCATTATTTCCATTTAGCCTATTTTTCTATCTCTCATTTTTCCTCTCTCAAAATTCCCTCATATCCTAAAAATCTAAGTTTGACCCTAACAACCCCCATTTCTACACCTTCCCCTTCCTAAAAACCCATTTTTCCTCACAACAAAAACCCCTCCCCTTCATTCATTTCCCTTCTCCCCTCAAAACAATGCAAAAACCCCTTTTTTACATTGTTTTAAGACTAAGATTTTATTATTTCGGGACCCACCCTAATTTTAATAAATTCTATTTATTATAAAGGTACCCATCCCTATACATATTTTAAGCCCCCTGCCTTCTCTCGACCTAAACCTTACAATCTTCTCATATAACCTTACCCTCCACTTTATATTAAGCACTCCCACTTAATGCCTACCCTAGGCCCCACTTAACAAGCACCCTTGTCATGTTTTAAACCCAAACCTTGTGCTATGCTTAAAACCTTTTGCTCCATATTACTCCCACGCCCCACTGTCTCAACCTATCCGCGATCATTTGAACCCCAACCACCATTGGATCTCCGCTTCCAGATCCAACGGGCCATGCACTGTATCACACCCTTTGTCGCACGGTATTTAAACACCACCAAACCTTGCAATATGGGTGGTTTTACCACCGCCCCACCCTGCCACAAGACACTCCCTCTATGGCATCGCATTTCCTTGCCTGATACCATTTACCACTCCCTCCCCATGCGAAAAACCACTAAACCACCTCCCACCATAACCACAAAATCTCTAATATGTTCAAACATGTCTAAAGCCCTGATCCTCTGTGTAAAACCTCTACAAACACTCCAAAGGCCCAAAAATCCCAATTAAGCACAGAAACCCAAAAGCCCCCATATCCAAACTCTGTCCACAGCAGGATTTTAATTAACAATTGTTTTTAATGTGCAGGTGGCCAATGTACGAGTGTATAAATTGCATTCCTAGTTCCAAAAAAAAAAAATTAAAACTAAGTTCTTTGGGTGACGATCCAAGAGCTCGGTCTATTTAAAGACCAGGAGAAGAAGATCAAGCAGAATCATCAGTGGATCATGACCATAGGTGGTTATTCAAACAATCCCGAAGCAGCAAGTTCTTTTCAAAGAACAGGGTACAGTAAAAGGAAGAAATTATACAGTGGCAGGAAGAGATGAAAGCAAATGAAGAAACACACTCAGAAGAACAGTAAAAAAGGGTTAAAATATTAATCAAGGATTAAAGACAAAATGCAGAAATATTAAAGGAAAGACAGTGAAAGAGAGATCAGAGATAAAAGGTAGAATAAAAGAGAAAACAATAAGATAGACAACAAGAGACAAATTCGAGTTTTAAATTACTAAACAGAGCTTAAGGACAAATCAATAAAGGCAGATTCAAATGGAAAATACCAAATCAGCCTTAACTTCTTCCAAACCTCATTTGTGCCACCTACAACTAAAAATAAAATAAAAATTAGCTACAGTTATTGAAACAGTCAGATATATTTTTCATCTACTCAAAAGTTATTGAAAGAGTTAATGTAAATCCTTAAAAGTTAGCTCAATAGTTAAGTTAGAAGTTATTATTATAGTGATTCAGTCATAGATATTTTGCCTTGGGCCTTGCATGGTCTCAAAGTTCAAGGTAACATTTACTCTGTAATAACTACAGTTTGAAACCCTAGCTTAGGATCACCTCCTCATCTACAGTTAAATACTGCATGTATGTTTCATTGCTGTTATTGGTTGGTTGGTTGTTGGTTGTTGGTTAGTTGGCTGAGTTGTTAGGCTGGATATGATCAGACTCTGAGCTGCAAAGGTTATTGCACTGGAGTAATGTAACTATTTTGGACATCAATAATACAAGCACGTTCACAGGATTTTTGAGCTATGTTAAGGTGATGTTACGCTTCTTTATCAATATTTCCCTTCTGTTTTCCATATTGTCCATCATTTCTTTGATAAAAGAGCATAAAATTCAGATTAAGTTATGTTGTCTTGGCACCTTAATTCTGTCTGCTTCTTTCATCTTAATGTTTTCTTCAGCAAGGTCTGATTAGAGAATTCAGGGTCGTCCTGCTCTTTAGTTCCACCTAGCTTTTTGCCTTGAGAATCACTCAGTAGAGTCCAGCCAAAGAATTATATGGTTTGCCCTATCCTTTGGTTTTTCTTGAAATGTTATTTTAGGGGCCTTCTTTGAAGTTTACTTAGTAGAGTCCAGCCAAAGAATTTTATGGTTTGCCCTATCCTTTGGTTTGTCTTAAAATGTTACTGCGAAGGTCCTTTAGAAGTTTGATTAAAGAAGTCAGGTGTATCTTTCTCTTTAGTTTCACTCATTGTTGCTTTGAATGTTTTATTTGTCTCAAGGTAATAATTAGAGAATTCTTAATTTCTCTCTAGGATTACTAGATTGTTTTCTTGAAGCTTTCTTAGTATATTCTAGCTAAAGAAGTTTATGGTTTTCCCTGTCCTTTGGTTTTTCTTAAACTGTTGCTTTAAAGATCTCCTTTGAATTTTGATTAAAGAATTCTTAACTGCTTTTTAGTGTCACTGAACTGTTATCTTAAATTTTTTCTTTGTCTGAAGGTAATAATTAGAGAATTCTTAAGTGCTCTCTAGGATTACTGGATTGTTTTCTTGAAGTTTACTTAGTATATTCTAGCCAAAGAAGTCTATGGTTTGCCCTATCCTTTGGTTTTTCTTAAAAAATTTCTTTAAAGGCCTCCTTTGAAGTTTGATTAGATAATTCTTAACTGCTCTTTAGTTTCACTAAACTATTATCTTGAATGTTTTCTTTGTCTGAAAGTAATAATTAGAGAATTCTTAACTGCTCTCTAAGATTACTGGATTGTTGTCTTGAGTTCTTTCTAGTGAAGTCTAATTGAAGATTTCTTAACTGCTCTTCATTTTTACTAAATTATTGTCCTAAAGGCTTTCCTTGTTTGAAGTATAGTTAAAGTATTCTTAATTTCCCTTTATTTTTACTGAATTCATAGCTTATTGTCATCACATACTCATTTTATCTAAAGGATGCATTTGATGTATTTAGCTTGCCCTATGAAAACCCTTGCAGAGTTGATGAAAAATTAAAGCCTTTTATGACTCCATAGCCCAATGGATTAAGCTTCTCACATTTTATCTATCCAACTGGAACAATCAGCCAAAAATCAATAAAAACAAAACAAACAACCCCATAACTTCATAACTAGCCTAAAATCAGAAAATATAAGCAAAAAGATAAATCATTTACAAACACAAGCATAGAGAGATCCCTCTCTGAGTCCAAGAAGGCTACATCCTTGGACTCCAAAGTGGTTTGATGTGGCTTTATGGCGACCATATTAGGGAATCTTGAGTTATTATAAAGATTAATATTTCCTCAAGAACTCAGAAAAACCCTTCAAATTTAGATGAATCAAGTGTTAGCCAAGAATGGTATCTGGTTGTTGATGATACATAACATCCAGCCTCAAAAAAATTTTAAATCCTCCACTTGGTGACTCCACTAGTTTTCAGTAGGCCTGCTGACTCAACTGGTTTTTTCTATAGACTCCATTGGAAAATTATTGAAGAAAATCCTGAGATCATTAAACCTCAAAAGAACCTAACAAGAATACTTTTTGGATTAAGTATTTCATTTACAAATTGGTTTGTTTTTCAAAATGTTATAAACTCTCAACCTTTATGAACCTTGGGTCTAAGTTCTGGCTCCTAGAAGAACCTGTACCAGATCCCATCCTGACCCAAACCCTCCTGGAATAGTTGACAATCCTGAGAGAATCCTTAGGAAATCCCCTAGATCTAAAGACCCAACTATTAGCAGACCTATCCACAAAGCAAGTTCCCTACCTAAAAAACTTAAAGACTTGCAGAATATCTGGTTGTTGATGGTGGATAGCAGCCTGCTTCAAGAAAGTTGAAATCTTCCACCTAGCGACTCCACAATGCTCAGAAGGCTTAAAGACTCCACTGGTAGAAGACTCCAGAATGGTTGTAAATATGCAGTGACCCCTTTTTCTCTGACTGACTAACAAAATGAATGAAAGTGTACAACGCAGGTATGCTCCGATGAACATAGATCACATACCGCGATTCCCACACAAAATTCCTCAGATAAATTGGGACAGAAACCTACCTGTTTTTCAAGATGAAAAAATTAATGACCCCCTGTTACATCTCATTAAATTTCATATACACACATGGAGGTTAAAATCTGAATGGCATGAGGAATGCCTAATGAAAATTTTCATGGTGATATTAGAAGGGAAAGCAAGGGAATGGTATGAAGGTCTGCAAATTGGTTGTTTGTTTTCTTTAAAGGATTTTCACAAGGTATTTTATGAGCATTATAAAAAAAAAAATCCATCTTTATCATTAGCTAAAAAATGTTGTGATCAGTTTGAGGATCTCATATAATACCTTGTAAATATTGATGAATACTTGGGAAATTGGCATCCTGAATATCTATTAGAGGAATTCATACATTTCATACTCAATTTAACTATCATGACAACCAAAATAAGTTGGTTGAGGATGAAATCAATAAGGAAATAAAGGAGGATCCACAAGATCTCTCTAAAGGGACAAGTGATGATTCATCATCTCTTTTTTGTGAGGCTCAAGAAGACATTCAACCTCATGATTAGTCACGAAAGGAAGACAACCATCATAGTTCTACCCAAGGAAAAAGAAAAATGCATCCTCCTTTAACCAATGAAGAAATCAATCAAATTCAAAACATACAGCCAGCCTCTAAAATTTTATGTAAAGAAGATATTTCTATTTGTTCCACTACTAAAATGTCCATTGATGCATTTTCTCATGTAGAAACTATAGAACATTGTGATATTGATGTTGTGCTGCCTCCATTAAAATTCCTATTGCCAGAGGATGCTCCTGATGAGGACCTCCAGATAGAATTCAACCCATTCAATTAAATCATATTAGGTTTGTTTACAGACAACACAGTAATATACAATGAGGCTTCCAAGACAAGTGATCATGACAAAAGAGGTGGAGTTTCTTTCTCTAAAGAATTCTGAGCACACCAAGGTGGAGCAAGGAATAATCCTAGATGGAACTCACTATTTAAAACCTCAGGGCTAGATATTATTCAAATATCATTTCGTTGTCTTCTTAGAGACATTTAAAAAGGGATTAAAATATGCCAAGAATAGTTTGTTGCAAATCTTAAAGAAAATTTGGAGCATTACTATTCAGAACCAGGAAAAATGGAAGTGGCCCTTTTGTTTTTCCAGCATACCCAAAAGGCTGAATAAAAATCAATCAGGTAGTCACTTACTTGATTGGTTTCATTGGAGAAGGGAGTTCACTTAGCAAATATATGCCTCCAAAGATTAGATTGGGGTAGGTAGGTATGCAAAGAAAGCTATAAAAAAAGGCAAAAAAGAAAGAAATAAAAGAGGAAAAGAGGGTTGATAAAAGAAAAGGTAAAGCCCTATACCAAAAAATGATATTTCTGAAAGTGTGCAAGTCCAAATGCCACTACTTGTAAGAAGAAGTATTTCTCAGTCATACTTCCTAATCATGATTGAACAAATTTTGAAATTTTGCTGATAAGTAAGAAAATGAAGATTTTCCAAACTGTTTAAACTTGGCTTATCAGTTACTGTAGAAAATGATATTGGTTCCAAATTCTAAATCTGAACCAAAGAGAAAATTAAGGGATAAATGATAAATGATAAATACAAAACCAAAGCCATCAGTTTCAAATTTACTTTTTGCAAAATAAATATTGTGTGCAACTTTTCCAAAATTCCACAAATCATGATAATCAAATTTCTTAATCATGATTCAGTCATGCTGAGAATAAAAATATGTCAAATTGTTTAATCTTGATAGATAAGTAGATTAGGTAGATAATAAAAGAGCTCATCAACCTAATCTGAGCCTTTGGGACTTATAAGGGTAGAAATAGATAGTTTTTTCTTTCAAAAGAAAATTGATGTCAAAATTTTGCAAGTCTAAATGCACCTCTAAGAGGAAGAAAAAATGTTAGACTACAATGATGGGTAGGCAGAGGTTTCAGTTGTAGGAAGCATGGTTTCCAATTTTTAAAGATCACAGTCACAAAATTTGCAGCAGATTAGAATTAAAAAATAAAAAATCGGCCAAAGTGGATAAGGCACTGATCTACAAAATCCAGAGATCTAAAATCTGAGATTCTTGACACCTCCTTAAAAGGAGCTACCCTCCCTAGTTGAATCCACTGTTAGTCATCTATATTCTACACTATCACTAGATGACTATGGTTTTCTATACTCTACTGAAAATAACATTCCTTGAACATCTTATTTTCAGAAATCTCACTGCCTTCATTATTTCCATTTACCTATTTTTCTATCTCTCATTTTGTCTCTCTCAAAATTCCCTCATATCCTAAAAATCCAGGTTTGACCCTAAAAAACCCCATTTCTACACCTTCCCCTTCCTAAAACCCTATTTTTCCTCACCAAAAAAACCCCTCCCTTTCGTTAATTTCCCTTCTCCCCTCAAAACAATGTAAAAAACCATTTTTAACATTGTTTTAAGACTAAGATTTTCTTATTTCAAGACCCACCCTCTTTTTAATAAATTATGTTTATTATAAAGGTACCTGACTCCCTATACATATTTTAGGCCCCCCGCCTTCTCTCAACCTAAACCTTAACATCCGCTCATATAACCTTACCCTCCACTTTATATTAAGCACTCCCGCTTAATCCTTACCTTGGGCCCCGCTTAACAAGCACCCCGGTCATGTTTTAAACCCAAACCCCACGCTATGTTTAAAACCTTTCACTCCGTATAATCCCGAGCCCCACCGTCTAAACCTATCCACAATCAGTCGAATCCTGGCCATCGTTGGATCTCCACTTCCAGATCCAACGACCCATGCACCCTTTGTCACACGGTGTTTAAACACCACCAAACCTTGCAATATGGGTAGTTTTACCACCACCTCATCCTTCCACGCGGCACTCCCTCTATGGCATTGCATTCCTCCGCCCGATACCATTTATCGCTCCCTCCCTGTGCGAAGAACCACTAAACGACCTCCCACCATAACCACAAAACTAGCGACCTGATCAAACATGTCTAAAACCCTGGTCCTCTGTGTAAAACCTCTGCAAACACTCCAAAGGCCCGAAAAGCCCCAATTAAGAATATAAACCCAAAATCCACCATATCCGGACTATGTCCACAACAGGATTTTAATTAACATTGTTTTTAATGTGCAGGTGGTTGATGTACGAGTGTATAAATTACATTCCTGGTTCCAAAAAAAATTGTTTAAAACTCAGTTCTTTGTGTGACGATCCAAGAGCTCGGTCTATCTAAAGACTAGGAGTGCAAGATCAAGTAGAATCATCAATGGATCATGACCATTGGTGGTTATTCAAACAATTCCAAGGCAACAAGTTCTTTTCAAAGAACAGGGTACGGTAAAAAGAAGAAATTATACAGTGGCAGGCAGAGATGAAAGAAAATGAACACAATCAGAAGAACAGTAAAAAATGGTTAAAATAGTAATCAGGGATTAAAGACAAAACGTAGAAATATTAAAGGAAAGACAATGAAAGAGGGATCAGAGATCAAAGGAAAAATAAAAGAGAAAACAGTAAGATAGACAGCAAGAGACAAATCCGAGTTTTAAAAGACTAAAAAGAGCTTAAGGACAAATCAACAAAGGAAGACAAATTCGAATGACAAAGGCAAAATCAACCTTTACTTATTCCAAACCTCATTTGTGCCACCTATAGCTAAAAATCAGCTACAGTTATTGAAATAGTCAGAGATATTTCTCAGCTACTCAAAATTTATTGAAAGTGTTAATGAAAAGTTATAAATATCCTGAAAGTTAGCTTAGTAGTTAAGTTAGAAGTTATTATTACAGTGAGTCAGTCACAAATATTTTTCCTTGGGCCTTGCATGGTCTCAAAGGTCAAGATAAAATTTACCCTGTAATAACTATAGTCTGAAACCCTAGCTTAGGATCACCTCCTCGTCTGCAGTTAAATACTGCATGTATGTTGCATTGTTGTTGTTGGTTGTTTGGTTAGTGGTTGCTGGTTAGTTGGATGATCTATTAGTCTAGATATTATCAGACTCTGAGCTACAAAGGTTGTTGCACTGGAGTAATTTAATTGTTTTGTACATCAGTAATACAATCATGTTCACAAGATTCTTGAGCTATGTTAATGGTGATGTCATCATTCTTTATCAATGTTTCCCTTCTTTTTTCCATATTTTCCATCATTTCTCTGATAAAAGAACATAAAATTTAGATTAATATATGATTTCTTGGAACCTTAATTATATTTTCTTCTTTCATCTTAATGTTTTTTTCTACAAGGTCTGATTAGATAATTTAGGGTCGTCCCTCTTTTTAGTTCCACCTAGCTTGTTGCCTTGAGAATCACTCAGTAGAGTCCAGCCAAATAATTCTATGGTTTGCCCTGTCCTTTGGTTTTGCTTGAAATTGTTGGGTATGTGTTATATTCTTTCCACGACTAAGCCCTTTGCGCTGGGCACAACGGGGGGGTCATAGGGGGGGTGGTAGCCCCCCTTTTCAGGGTCCGCGGCAGTGCCCCGGCGAAAATTTTTGGTCCTTAATTTCCGGTGGGTAGTCTGCATCCATGGTTTTGTGCATGGTTTTGCACATGGTATTGGGGCACGATGTTTTTCAGCCCCTACTATTTTTGTAGATCTGGTCAAGGGAACTACGGTTATGTTCTAATCCAGGGTTTATGGATTGGGGTTTATGTATGCTTCGGCATGTATATATATGTGTTGTAAAACTAAAAGGAATATAATTAAAAATCAAGTTGGTCATCCCAATTTGGGATCCAGGGGAAAATATCTGTGTTTATCTGTTTTATGTTTTATGCTCTCGCTATTGTTTATCTTCTATTATAAGATTCGTGGTATATAATTTCTGTTCAGGGTTAAAACCTATAGAAATTTTATTTTCAGGGCCTTCTTTGAAGTTTACTTAGTAGAGTCCAGCCAAAGAATTTTATGGTTTTCCCTATCCCTTGGTTTGTCTTAAACTATTTCTTCAAAGGTATTTTAGAAGTTTGATTAAATAAGTCAAGTGTATCTTGCTCTTTAGTTTCACTCATTGTTATCTTGAATGTTTTCTTTATCTGAAGGTAATAATTAGAGAATTCTTAATTTCTCTCTAGGATTACTAGATTGTTGTCTTGAAGCTTGCTTAGTAGAGTCTAGCCAAAGAAGTTTATGGCTTTCCCTATCCTTTGGTTTTTCTTAAACTATTGCTTTAAAGATCTCCTTTGAAGTTTGATTAAAGAATTCTTAACTGCTCTTTAGTCTCACTGAACTGTTATCTTAAATGATTTCTTTGTCTGAAGGTAATAATTAGAGAAATATTAACTGCTCTCTAGGATCACTGGATTGTTGTCTTGAATTTTACTTAGTAGATTCTAGCCAAAGAAGTCTATGGTTTTCCATGTCCTTTGGTTTTTCTTAAATTGTTGCTTTAAAGGCCTCCTTTGAAGTTTTATTAAAGAATTCTTAACTACTCTTTAGTTTCACTGAACTGTTAGCTTGAATGTTTTCTTTGTTTGAAAGTAATAATTAGAGAATTCTTAACTTCTCTCTAAGATTATTGGATTGTTGGCTTGAGGTATTTCTAGTGAAGTCTAGCTGAAGAATTCTTAACTGCTCTTCAGTTTTACTAAATTTTTGTCCTGAAGTCTTTCCTTTTTTGAAGTATAGTTAAAGGATTCTTAATTGCCCTTTAGTTTTACTAAATTCATAACTTATTGTCATCACATACTCATTTTATCTAAAGGATCCATTTTATGTAGTTAGCTTGCCCTATGAAAACCATTTCAAAGTTGATGAACAATTAAAGCCTTTTATGACTCCATAGCCCAATGGATAAGCTTCTCACATTTTATCTATCCAACTGAAACAATCAACCAACAATCAATCAAAACAAAACAAAAAACCCCATAACTTCATAACTAGCCTAAAATTAGAAAATATAGGAATAAATATAATTCGTTTACAAACAAAAACATAGAGAGAGCCCTCTCTAATTCCAAGAAGGCTACGTCCTTGGACTCCAAAGTGGTTTGATGTGGTTCCCTGCAAAGTTTTTCTTGCCAATATTTCAAATCACGAGGAGGAAATAGGCTCAAGACCGATAGAATTCAAGTGAATGTGGCTTAGGTGAGGCTGATTCAAGTGAGCGAGAGCACCAATATGATCCCTAGCATGGTAGATAGCAGGATCTTCCCCTTCCCTAGAGCACCGGTCATGATGGAACAACCTGAATTGTGCACACAGTTGCAAACCTGCTCAGAAGTTGGCATTGACTATCAATGCTCCCAAGTGGAAAGTTGCATGCTATCCAGAAAATCATAACAGATGAGCTACAGTGCAGAGAGGTGTGTATCCACCAAAAAATCACCGAATCAGAGCAGAAGGTTGCAGAGAAAACACAGGAGTCTTTTCAGGCTCAGACAACGTAGCAAGCAGCGATGGCATAGCCAGAGTTGGAAAATTTGATTGATAGTTTGTGTGGTGACCTGCTAGAGGTTGCTATCCTTGCCTCAGCTATGCCCCAGGCCAAGATTGAAGGTTTAGTGGCTGCCCTGAAGCCCTCCTGTTCTGAAGTACAGGTATTAAAAATAGACTTCGAGCAGCAAATCACAGAGTTGCAAGCAAAGCGTCAGCTAGAAAATACACCTGAAGTTCGAGCGCAATGTGTTGCTTTACTCAAAGAAGCATTAGCCAGTATTGCAACAACCATCAGCAAGGGTACAGAGCTTCTGGAGATAGCTATGGTCATTTTTACATATGTGCAAACAGATCCCCTTGTCAGGAAAATCTCATAGGAACTACACGCCAAAGAGCAAGCATTTGATGAGCTTTAGGAAGCGCTTCCAACATTTGTGCATGCTTAGGGAATGGCACAATTGCAAACAATAGATATTGTGCAATGAGGTTGGAGACCTACGGAGAAAGAAGCACATCATGACCGACCACATGAATCCATGGGTAGATGAAGCAATGAATTTGTCATAGGATTTGGATGTTGCAGTTAAGAACCTGAAGCAGACTTACCAGAGTATCAATCTCACAGCAGAGGGGCTGAGCTCTCAGAAATTGGTGGATACAGCGCAAATTATAGTTGATCAGAGCACGCACGTCCTTACACCCTTCATTGTTTCCATCGAGGAGCTAAAGCTGAAGACTCGAGTACCTCTGTGACTCAGGACGAGTCATACGATTGTGTTGGGGAACTATTGGAGCAAGGTCCCATAAGACTGCATTTTTGAGTAAATAATAGTATATTTTTGTAGTTTTAAGTCCTATGTGCTAAGAAATGCATATTCAAGGGGATTTGGGGTGAGTCAAATTCCCTTCATGAGTTGTAATGGGCTAAAGGGTAAAACAAGGAGTCTCAAACCACGGTTTGCGGACCTCGGGATGAACGTAGGCTAAGATATAAATAGAAGCATAGATCAAGTCGCATAGGACAGTTTTAGGTAAGTTTTTGGAAAAAAGTGTATGTATATTCTAAAATTTGAGGCGAATTTGTGTAAATTTCTGTGTCTGAAAGGCTCCTGCTGGCTATATACGCGGAGACCTTAGTCTTCCTATGTGTGGACCCCGCTGGTTGTGTGCGCGAGTGAATATGAAGGATTGTAAATGTTTTTCCGAACTATTGATGAATAAAAAAGTGTTCGGATAACTCTGAGTACTAAATGGATCTGTTATATGTTTTTGTGATCTATTTCCACATATGATTTATGTCCATGTTTATGAGTTATATTATCTATGATTGGATCGGTTGTGTACTTGTGTTTACTACTGATATGAATGTTAGTTGCATAGATATAGCTATGTAAAGGCTGAATATTACATGATTAGGATTGTTAAATGAGTTGCGGATATTCTATTTGGGTGTGTGCACTAGATTAATGTATTTTAATCAACCTAGGGTTTCTGGTTAGGGTTTCTGGTGCGCAAATCAGTCCATGTGTTGAAGACGATCTGAAGGTGCCCACTTCATTTAATTCTCTCTCAGGGTGTGGAAACCTAGTTCCAGCACCCCCACATACTGCTTCGGGTGAGACTTTGGCCTACGCAAGTAGTTCATTACTGGAAGGGCCAGTAGTAAGAGGGCTTTGTTGGTTACACGCTAACTCTGAACCTGGGTCAAGGCCCCTCAAGCCAACAGTACCCATTAGGTGGATCATGTTATCACTCCAAAATTTCCCAAGACTTGTTATGTGCGTTAAAAAGAAATATCAAAGGTGACTATCATCCACTTTTTGAGATTAAGATCTAGCCTTCCTAATGCTCAGAGAGGGCTCTCTCTTAATTATTTAACTTTGTTTGTTTAATTGATTTTAGGCTAGTTATGAATGCTTCTTGTGAATTGATTTGATTGTTGGTGGAATTACTAATTTAGATGGATAGGTGATTTTCCATTTTCCATTGGGCTATGGAGTCAATATACTTTGAAAGCATAACAAGAGCAAATTATAAGGGAAGTGTTACAGGGTAGGATAGTTGAGATCTCAAGGCTGAATAGTGAAGTGGTTTTCATTCGGGATCAAGGAGAAGTTAAGGATTCCTTAAACCAGATAATGAAGGAAGGTGAAGGAGGTCAATTGGGATTAGAAGGAAATTAAGAATCCTCTAAACTAGATATCATAAGAAAACATAAAAATGTATAACAATTCAAAACAGAGTGTATTTAAACAAATTCTGCAATTAAATTCCAATTATAACATTCAAATTTAGAAAGCATGCAAGTTTATGGAATACTTAAGAAAAGAACATGAACAATTGAAATATACTTCACTGAAATAGCTCAACACATGAATCCTGTAAAGAAATTCCTTTATTACCTATCATTTCTGTCAATTAGAAATGGTACAATAACCCTTAGGTAGTATATTAATCAGCTATAGAAATATTCAAAAATCCACACTTCAATACTTCGAAATAATGAAGTATTTATACAAAACTATACACAAAATATCATGTCAACTGACTAGGATTTATTTTAGGAAAACAAATATCTGTATGCAACAAGATAGAGACACCTATTAACTTATTGAAAGTTATCCCTATTTTATTTGATTGTTTTCATCTGTTTGTTTCTTTCACGATGTATACTTCTTTCATCGGTCTTATTTTTCACGTTGTCTTTGTTCTATCTGTCTTCTCTTTTGCTTTCTCTTTAACCTATGTTTGTTCTTTTTACTTTATAGTAAATCACACCATATTTGTGTATTTAGTAAATGTGAGTTTTATTATCTTGTGGTAAAACTCTTCGTGTTTCTATGTCTTTAGTAAAAGTGGATTTTTACTAAAAAGACATGTTTTAACTTTATAAAAAATGTGTCATGGAGGGCACTTAGTATAAAAAAAATTGTTGCTGGTGTAGATTTTTTTTTATCCTTGGTAACAATCACTGTTTTTGTTTTATTTTTTTCTTTCTAACATATCTTTGTACATAATCTTCTGCTGAGAAAAATCCTTTGATTTCATATCCTGTGGATCTGGAGCAAACAGTTTGGAAATAGTATCAAACTGTTTATCCATTTCCTGGTTTTGTTAATCACCTACAAAAATGAAACAACTGTGAATTTGCAAAAATGGATTTGAAGGGAGGAAAACGAGCTTCAGTGAACTGGTGGGTCTGTGGAAGGGGTCCAGACTATAGTGAAGCTTCATCTTTGTTTAGCAATGGCCTTTTGGTCTCTTTTCGCTAACCAACACAGATAACTGAAATAACAGTATTGCGGGATTTTGAAACTTGAGCGCATGGCGTGGGTGGTTTGATGGTTTATCGCATGACATAGGAGTGGCTTGGTGGTTTATCTTATGGCGTGGGATTGATTATTTCAAACAACGGTGGTTTCATCGCATGACTTGGAGACGGTTTAGTGGATTATTGCATCACGAAAATCTTTTTGGTGGTTTGGGGAATGGGCTATGCGATAAAACGTGGGAGTGTGGCGTGGTAGGGGAGTGAGTGAATAAAATAGTCTATTTCGCACCCCCCTCCAGTTTTAAACTTTGGATATCAAGGGATGCGAAACGGAGTATGGGTTGTTAGATCTGTCAGCGAAAATCAGACGGCTGTTGGGGTTTCATGTTTTCAAAATATGGTGGGGCCGCGAAATTATTTATGTGATGGGGTTAAAATGATAGCGGGGGTTTTAATATAAATATGGGTCGGGGAATAATATGAGGGGTTTATGAATATATTAGGCAGTAGGTTAAAATAATTCTGGGAATTTAATATGTGAATGGGTTAATATAAAAGGGATCGAGGATTATATATTATGTGGAAGGGTTAAATGAAAGGGGTAGGGAATACAAATAAAGTGGGGAGTTAATATAATATGGGGATGATTAGTAAATATATAAAGCAAGATGTTAAAACTACATTAGGAGGAGAGGTTAATTAAAGGGGGGTCCACTTAATATTTCTTTTTGTGCTTTGAAACTTTGGATAAGTGGGTTTGTTGTTTTATTTGAATAATGTAAAGTTAGTAAAGGGAAATGGGTTTTTCAAAGGAAAAAGGGTTTTTAGGAAGAGAAAAGGGATTTTTAGCAAAGGGAAAGTGATTTTGCAAGGGAGAATGGTTTCCAAGAGTGGAAAGAGGATTTTAGCAAGGGGGAACGTATTTAGAAAGTTATTAGTGATAAGAGATCAACCAAATGATGTTTTCCATAACTTGTGAAAGTATTTTACCTACCCTTTATTTATTCTAACATTTTTTATTTCCTTTATTGGGTGCATTTGAGCTTGTTGACCCTTTTTATTTTCTTTTGATAAGCAAACTAACTTATTTCTAACCTTATATCTTCCAATAGCTCAGATTAAACTTATGAGCTCATTTTATTCTCTACCTAACTACTGATCTACCAAGATTAAATGGTTTAGTCAGATCTTTATTCACTAACTATCATGACATGAATTTTAAAGGCATCAAAAATCAAGATTAAACTGTATGATCATCATGAATTGTGGCATTTTGGACAAGTTGCACACAATTTTGTTTGCAAAAGATAATTTTGAGTAGTGGAATTTAAATGTGCGACACTTTCAGAATTTATTGTTGTTTCTTTTTGTGGGGTTCATACTTTATATCCTTTCTTGATCTTCTTTTATTTTGGTCCTTTGATTTTTATTTTAGAACATACCCTCTTTTCATTTTTAATATGGAAAACATTTACAGAAAGCAAAGATATTTACAATATTACAAGACAAGACATAGTCAATTCAAAATTATGATCCCTATTATTATAGGACCCTAACAATGGCTCCACTTGGGGATGGCATCTCCTGGTGAGATGTCAAGAACTTTCTAATCAGTGGCCTTGGAACTTTGACTTTTCTTTCCTTGGAACTACTTTCTGCGATCTTGTTTATTCAAACATTTGATGTTATATCTTTTAAAGCTTAGGGCCTTCTCTTCGAGCTTCAACTATGCAAGATAACCATCCAATCCAATCTAAACTTTGCTATGATATTTACAATGAGCAAAGTCAAACAAATGAACTACTAGTTAATATGGTGAAAAATAGTGCTTCGACATTCTACCATTGACTGGTCCACCTGGTAAATCTGTTCCATCTAACTCTTTCAAGACAAATGCATTGTTACCTCTATAACCATAAATGATGTATGGGCCCTTCCAAAGAAAATCAAATTTCCCATGTTTTTCTTTGTCTTCCCTTCTGGAATCCCATTTGAGTATTTGGTCACCTATGAAAAAATCATCTTCTTTAGTGTTCTTATCAAATGTCTTCTTGATTTTTTCTTGAATTACTTGGGATTTGATATAAACTTCTTCTCTGGTTTGCTGCAAATGAATTGTTTGATTTATCCTCCTTTGGATGTCATTTGGTTCTACTTGTAGCTCTTGAATCAAATTCATTACTGGTACTCCTAATGAATATGTAAAAATAGCATCCATCCCATATACTAATTGATAGGGAGATGTACCAATAGATTTATTAGTAGTTAGTATGTCTGCCCATAAGGCATTGACCAACCTTTTCTTCCAAGTTTTCTTGTTATCTTCTAATAACTTCTTGATGATGTTGACTAGGCTTTTGTTTCAAGATTCTGCTAGCCCATTACCTTGAGGGTAATAGGAAATGGAATGGCCAAGGGTGATATGGTATTTGTTTCAAAAATATATCATTTTCTTGGATTTGAGGGCAGGAGCATTATCAGTAATGAGCTTTTGTGGGCATCCAAATCTAGAAAGGATGTTGTTCTCAATAAATGAAATAATGACAGAGTTTTTGTCTTGTCTATAAGAGATGGCTTCTATCCACTTGGTAAAGTAATCAGTGGCTGTCAAGATCCATTTATGATGGGCAGAGGAGGGTGGGTGAATTTCACCAATGAAGTATAAACCCCATTGTTGAAATGGCATTTCTGTTGAGATAGGTTTTAGGGGAAATGGTAAGAGTTTCTTCTTCCCTTCAAATATCTCGCATTTATGATAGGAGGTCACATACTTTCTAACATCTGCAAAAAGAGTGGGCCAGTAAAAACCTGCCCTCAAAATTTTGTCAGTAGTTGTTTTCCAATAAAGGTGTCCTCCACAGTCTCCTGCATGAAATTCTTGCATGACTTTTTCAGCTTCATCTTTCACTAAACAATTCAATAGAATGCCACCAAGATCTTTCTAAAATAAAACATTACCTAAGATACAATATTTCATTTCTTTCATTTTTAAGAATCTACTTTTAGTTTTAGATAAACCAGGAGGAGCTTGTAGGTTGAGTAAAACAAATATAATGTTTGCATACCAGGGTGAACCTATGAAAGCTGCATTGATTTGTGGAGTTGCCATCTCTTCCTGATCATCTAGTGCAGCAATGAAATTTATGTCTAAGGCCTAACAGTTCGATTCAGCCATGAGTGTGGCTAAACCTTGGCCTTTGATCAATTTTGTAGGCATGATTTCAATTTCATATTCTAGTATTGTGGCAATCCATTTGCCTCTCTTTCCATCAGGCCCATTTTGAGTTAGAATGTCCTTTACAACTAAGTTTGGAACATATGCAATTATGTGAGAGTATATAATGTATACTCTGAAATATTTTATGGCTTTTACTAAAGAAAGTGCTTGTTTTTCCATGATATTATACTTTATTGTTTCATCTCTCAAGGATTTACTGAAGAAAGAAATGGGTTGTTCATAACCCTCATCGTTCTTTTGCAACAAGACTGCTACGATGGTGTGTTCTGAAGAAAATAAAAAAAAAGTATGAAATATTTTTTGAAATTAGGACTTATAAGGGCAGGTGTTTTAGTAAGAGCTTCTTTGACTGCTTCGAAAGACTGTTTCACCTTTACTATCCACTTAAGTATTGAATATTTTTTCAACATGTTATTCAAATTTCTAAGTGATTCTGCTAAGTTATAGATGAATCTTCTAAGAAAAATTATTTTGCCTTAAAATTCTTGTAACTATTTAATGTGTCTGAGATGACTAATATTCAGGATTACTTCTATTCTAGCTGGATCAATTCTAATTCCCTCTTTTGAAATAATGTTTCCCATGATTTTTCCTTCCTCTAATCCAAAATTTTACTTTTTAGGATTTAAGGATATACCAAACTTTTTGTATTTTATGAATACTCTTCTTAGATGATCTAGATGTTCATTATCTGTTTTGGAAAATAATGTGATATCATCCAGGTAAATAACTAGAATGTCATGGATTTCCTTTGCAAAGGTTATGTCCATAGCTCTTTGGAATGTAGCTCCAACGTTCATTAGTCCAAAGGGCATTTTCAAGTACATTAAAGTTCCCCAGGGCATGGTGAATGCAGTCTTGGCTTGATCTTTAGGTTGGACTAGGATTTGGTTGTATCCAGAAAATCCATCAAGTAATGAAATTTTCGATGACCCTACTACCCTCTGTAGAATTTGGTCCATTTTAGGGAGGGATAGTTATCCTTCAATGATACTTTGTTTAAGTTTCTGAAATTAGCACAAAGTCTGATCTCTCCTATTTTCTTTCTAGTGGGGACTAAATTTGAGACCCAATCAAAATATCTAATGGGTGTTATGATTTGAGCCTCGTACATCCTTTTAACTTCTTTTTCTATCAATGGCATAAGAACAAGGTTAATTCTCCTAAGATTTTGTTTAAAAGGCTTTTGATTTTCTTTGATTGGTATCTTATGTTGGATAATTCTGGTATCATAAGAATTGAGGTCTTCATAACTCCAGGCAAAGACATCTTGAAACTCTTTAAACAAGCTAATGTACTTAAAATTTTCAACTGGAGGTAATGCTTTGGATATCTTGATAAGCTTGGGTTTTTCTTCTGATCCTATGTTACATTCCTCTATATCTAATCGTAGGGGCTCCATTTTGGGTTTTCTAGCTACATCATTGGAGTCAAATAGATCTTATAATGGGTCTAATCTCTTAGGAAAAATGTTGTCTTTGTAGTTTAAAACTTCTGATTCATCATTAATTAATTCCTCAATTTCTATTGTTTCTATTTTTTCTATTTTTTCTTTAGTGAATCTAGTTGGTTCTATTTTATTTACATCATCTACATCTAGTTCATTATTCATGGTATAATCTACTATACAGACAGTGTCTATATTACATTTCTGAAATTCTCCTTCACAATTCATAAAATCATGAATTTGTGAGTCTTGTGAAAGGATTTGCCAATACTTCAAATTATCAGGTATGGTTGGCCTATGTCTTACCTCGGTAGTGTACTGATGATTTGGCTAAAAGTGTAACCTGCATGTGTTGGAAAATGTAGCCAAACTATGTGTTTTCATATTCTGCTTTCTTGGAATAACAGCAAAGTCAGTTTCAAGAAAACAATTTATCATGTCTAGAATGGTTTCTCTGTATTGGCTAAGTCTAGGATTATTAACAAGATACTCTCCCTTAATTTGTTTTATGATAAGTTCTGAGTCTCCCATGATAGAAACTATTTTAGCTCCAATTTTTCTTACAATTTGCAAGCCTAACACTAAAGCTTCGTATTCTGCCATGTTATTAGTGCATTGGAAATTTAATTTGAAAGCATGTCTTTTTGAATGATCATTCTCTAAATTATAGATCCATACTCCAACTCCTTCTCCTAATCTATTTACAGAGCCATCAAAATCTAAATGCCACATAGGCTCATGAGTTATATTATCACTATCGATTTCTTTGTGTTTTTCTTCTACAACTGTGATTTTATCTTTGTCATTATCTAAATTACATAAGATAAATGAGTTCATATCAGAATGCAATGAATAGATAGGATAATTATGTGGTATTTATGAACTACTTACCATGTATTTCATCAAAGTTTCTCTATAAGTCTTTCTTTGCTGACTAAATACATAAATGTTAGCATATGACATGTCTAATTGTAGAGGTCCCTGTAATTTTTCTCCCCATGAGCGAGATAGTAACATTCCATATTTGGGAGGGATATCAAAAACTACTATGTCCATCACAATACTCTTTATTGGGCACTGGACTAGATTTACACGCAGGTCTTTTATCAGGCCAAGGAATTTAACTTGACTAGAATCAAAGGAGAACATGTCTTTGTATGGTCTGGTGATGTCTAAGTTCAATTTTCCCATGACTTCTTTAGACATTAAGTTATGAGATGCTCCCAAATCTAACATAGCATTAGGTAAGATTTTATCATGAACGTTTAAGTTAATGTAGAAAGGAGGGACACTTCCTTGTTGATGTTTTCCATTAACTTCAGGACCAAATAATAACTCAGGTTGATCATCATTGAGGTTAACAACATATTTTCCTTCACCCATGTTTAGTGTTTCAGTAATTTGGGCCTTGTATGAATATTTTTTCACCAGCTCTGTTAAAGGCACTGGTATTTTCAATTTGGCTATCTCAATTTGGATATTAAATGGGATTTGAGTTTTTCCTAATTGAATGATTTCATATTTACCAATTGTGGTTTGTGTGTTTTTGTATTTTTTATCAATAGTTGGTAATGCAGCTTGTGTATATGTTGTTTTGTTTTCAATTTTCTTGTCTGGAATATTCTGAGTAGAAGTTGAAGTTTGAGTAGGAGATGATGTTATGTCTACAATCTTTGGACTGGAAGTATTCAGAGTCTCTCTAGGGAGAATTTGTAGAGTTTTGGTCACAGGAGCTTCTAATGTTTTCTTAGTTTGGGGTTGGACTATTTTCTTAGTAGGGGCTTCTGTGTTCTTTTTGCTTCTAAGGCTATAATGTTTATGAACTTCGTAGATAGCAGATTCATAGCCTTGTTTATAGTCAAAGGACTCTCCAGATTCTAACTGTAATTTTTGTAACATGTATAATCCTTTTCTTCTTGGGTACAAAAAATAGTATTTTCATCGTTTACTCCCATCAAGTTTATCTAGGTGTCCTAGTCTTCTTCATTTTGATGTGAAATTTCAACATAGTTTTATTGGAAAGGTGGTCTAATCTTTTGATCAAATACAACTTCTCTTAATTTAACAGTATTAGGATTTTTCCTAAAGTTGGGGTTTCTAATTTGGGGACCTTGTTGATTTTCCCACTAAGGTTTTATTTCCATGTTTTCTAATCTATCCATTAGCCTTTCCATAACTTTAGCTAAACTATCTATCTTAATATCTGATGTGGATGGTTCTTCCTCAATGGTCACTCTTCTTTCATTCCTCATCCTCACTCTTTTAGCTAATAAGTTAGCTTCTACACTAACTGCATCACTCTGCATCTATTCTAAAGTTGTAGGGTTTATTTCTCTTAATTGATAGGACATGTCAGCATCAAAACCATCTGGAAATTTGATTAGGGCCAAGGCTGGTGGGGGTCTAATATTCACTGGAATTGAATTATATATTTTTTTAAACCTAGTACAGTAATCCTGAACAGATTCATTAGTAGATCTCCTAATGTTCTCATATTCAGATAATATTTGTAAAGGGTTTTTCTTTCTTTCCCATCTATTAATAAACAATTGGTGGAAAGTAGCTAAATCAACAATATGGTTAGTAGGTAAAGGTTTGAACTATTTCTTAACATCTCCTACTAATGTTTGTGCAAATAATCTCATTTTTACATCAGCGTCATCAACTTCATGTAATTCAAAGTAATCAGTCATTTTATTTACATGTTGTTGAGTAATATATTAACCAGTACCATTAAACTGAAAAATTTTACTTTGGTAATCATGTGGCATGGCATGTAAAGGGGCCTGTAAGACCAAAGGGGCATATCTGGCTGCCATGGATAAGTTTCTAGCTTGACTCGGAGGTAAATTAGTGGATCTTGGAGATTAACTTGAAGTGTTTGAAGATGAACTTAGAATGCTAGAAGATGTGCTTGGAACAATTGAAGATGAGCTTGAAACTTTAGGTTGGAGAGGAATTTTAGGTATGAATGGTTCTGTGGAATGAACAGTGGTGGATACTATAGATGAGGTGGTACTAAATAAAGTCGTATTTACAATTTCATAAGGAAATGGAGAATGCTTAGGGGTAGCAGCATTTAGGGAAACTAGTTCAACTGACTGTTGAAAATAGGCTTCGTCTATATATTTAATAAAATTTGAGGTCAAAACATCAAGTTTATCAAAAGTGTCTAGAACCTGTTGATCTAAATCAAGATGTATATTTTCCTTCTTTGTTTCAATAAATTGAATAAAGTTAGGGTCTATTACACTATCAAATATTGAGCTTTCATATTTGGTTCTAAATAAAGAATGCTCAAATGATAAATCGAATTGAATATACTGTATGCTTGATAATTCTTTAGGAAGTAAATTAGCTTTGATTAACTGACTACTACTTCCTAGACTTTCTACTTTTTTAGGTTTTCTTAAAATGCTGTCAAGATCATCAACAATTGTAGCAGGTCGTGGATCAGGATGAGCCATGGTATAATATGTTCTTTTAGAAGCCATAATTTTAATTTTCAATGATAAATTCTAACAACCCTTTCAAATATTAATGCAAAAAATTAAAAGAATTGTTTCTTTTAAGATTTGTTTAAACTAGGGAGTGATTTCCCCAGTATGGTCGCCAATATGTTATCACTCCAAAATTTTCCAAGAGTTGTTATGTGCGTTAAAAAGAAACATCAGAGGTAATTATCATCCACTTTTGCATATTAAGATCTAGCCTTCCTAATGCTCAAAGAGGGCTCTCTCTTAATGATTTAACTTTGTTTGTTTAATTGATATTAGGCTAGTTATGTATGCTTGTTGTGAATTGATTTGATTTGTTGGTGGAATTACTGATTTAGATGGATAGGTGATTTTCCATTTTCCATTGGGCTATGGAGTCAATATACTATGAAAGAATAACATGATCAAATTATAAAGGAAGTGTTACAGGGCAGGATAGCCGAGAAAAATCAGATCTCAAGTCTGAATGGTAAGTGGTTTTCAATCGGGATCAAGGAGCAGTTAAGGATTCCTTAAACCAGATAATGAAGAAAGGTGAAGGAGGTCAATCGGGATCAGAGGGCAATTAAGAATCCTCTAAAAGGGATATCAGAAGAAAACATAAAAACGTATAACAGTTCAAAACAGAGTGTATTTAAACAAATTTTTCAATAAAATTCCAATTATAACATTCAAATTTAGGAAACATGCAATTTTATGGAATACTTAAGAAAAGAACATGAAAAATTGAAATATACTTCACTGAAATAGCTCAACACATGAATCCTGTAAAGAAATGCCTTTATTACTTGTCTTTTCTGTCAACTGGAAATGGTACAATAACCCTTAGGTAGTAGATCAATCAGCTATAGAAATATTCAGAAATCCACACTTCAATACTTCGAAATGATGAAGTATTTATACAAAAGTTTACACAAAATATCCTTTCAACTGACTAGGATTTATTCTAGGAAAACAAATATCTTTATGCAACAAGACATAGACACCTATTAACTAACTGAAAGTTGTCCCTATTTTATTTTATTTTTGTCATCTGTTTGTTTCTTTCACTATGTCTACTTCTTTCATCTGTCTTATCTTTCACGTTGTCTTTGTTTTATTTGTCTTCTCTTTTGTTTGTTCTTTAACATGTGTTTATTATTTTTACTTTTATAGTAAATCACACCATCTCTATGTATTTAGTAAAAGTGAGTTTTATTATTCTTTAGTAAAAGTCATCCTGTTTCTATGTCTTTAGTAAAAGTAGATTTTTACTAAAAAGACATGTTCTAACTTCATAAAAAATGTGTCATGGAGGGAACTTAGTATAAACTTTGTTGTTGCTAGTGTAGATTTTTTTTATCCCTAGTAACAATAATTGTCTTCGTTTTATTTGTTTCTTTTTGTCCTATTGTTGTACATAATCTTCTGATGAGAAAAATCCTTTGATTTCATATCCTGTGGATCTGGAGCAAACAGTTTGGAACTAGTATCAAACTGTTTATCCATCACCTGGTTCTGTTAATCACCTGCAAAAATGAAACAACTGTGAATTTGGAAAAAAGGATTTGCATGGAGGCGAACGGGTTTCAGTGAACTGGTGGGTCTGTGGAAGGGGTCCAAACTGCAGTGAAGCTTCATCTCTGGTTGGAAATGGCCTTTTGGTCTCTTTTCGCTAATCAACGGAGATAACTAAAATAACAGTATTGTGGGATTTTGAAACTTTAGCACATGGCACGGGTGGTTTGATGGTTTATCGCACGACGCAGGATTGGCTTGGTGGTTTATCTTATGGTGCAGGTTTTATTATTTCAAACAACGGTGGTTTCATCGCATGACTTAGAGACGGTTTATTGGATTATCGCACCGCGAAAAGCATTTTGGAAGTTTGGGGAATGGGGGGTGTGATAAACGTGGGAGTGTCATGTGGCAGGTGAGTGGATGAATATAATAACCTCTTTCGCACCCCCCCCCCCTCGGTTTTAAACTTCAAATGTCGGGGGATGCGAAACGAAGTATGGGCCATTAGATCTACCGGCGGAAATCAGACAACTGTTGGGGTTTCATGTTTTATGCAATGGGGTTAAAATGATAGCAGAGGGTTTTAATACAAATATGGGTTGGGGAGTAATATGAGGGGTTTATGAAATATATTAGGCGGTAGGTTAAAATAATGTCGGGAATTTAATATGTGAATGGTTTAATATAAAAGGGAATCAGGGATTATATATTATGTGGAAGGGTTAAATGAAAGGTGTTGGGAATAAAAATAAAGTCGGGAATTAACATAATATGGGGATGATTAGTAAATATATAAAGCAGGATGTTAAAAATACATTAGGAGGAGGGCATAGTTAAAGGGGGGGTCCACTTAATATTTCTTTTCGTGCTTTGAAACTTTGGATAATTGGGTTTGTTGTTTTATTTGAATAATGCGAAGTTAGTAAAGGGAAATGGGTTTTTCAAAGGAAAAATGGTTTTTAGGAAGAGAAAATGGATTTTAGCAAAGGGAAAGGGATTTTGCAAGGGGGAATGGTTTCCAAGAGTGGAAAGAGGGTTTTAGCAAGGGGGAATGTGTTTAGAAAGTTATTAGTGATAAGAGATGAACCAAATGATGCTTTCCATAACTTGTGAAAGTATTTTACCTACCCTTTATTTATCCTAAAAAAATTTATTTCCTTTATTGGGTGCATTTGAGCTTGATGACCCTTTTTATTTTCTTTTAATAAGAAAACTAACTTATTTCTAACCTTATATCTTCAAATGGCTCAGATTAAAATTATGAGCTCATTTTATTCTCTACCTAACTACTGATCTGCCAAGATTAAATGGTTTTGATAGATATTTATTCACTAACTATCATGACATAAAACTTAAAGGCATGAAAAATCAAGATTAAACTGTATGATCATCATGAATTGTGGTAATTTGGACAAGCTGCACACAATTTTATTTGCAAAATTAAACTAAGAGTAGAAGCATTTAAATGTGAAACACTTTTATAATTTATTTTTGTTTCTTTTTGTGGGGTTCATACTTTATATCCTTTTTTTATCTTCTTGTCTTTTGGTCCTTTGATTTTTATTTTAGGACATACCCTCTTTCATTTTTTAATATGGAAAACATTTGCAAAAAGAAAAGGTATGTACAATATTATAAGACTAAACATAGCCAATTCAAAGTTATGATCCCTATTATTATAGTACCCTAACAGATCACAGGGTTGATTGTAACCAACTCCTCCTATACCTCCCGAATTATCTCTTGAACTTGATCCAGCTCCATCACGTCCACGGTCTCCTGTCTTATGCTTTTCTCAACTTGTGGTTCCTTCTACACCTACTCTTGCTCCTAATGATTCCTCAGATCACCTGCCTGTACCATTTATTCATTTTCATCGAGAGGTCGAACTCCAAAACCTATGTCACTTATATTCCTTCTTCTCCTGCTGAACCCCAGGGGACTGTCTTGTGCTAAATTCCCATATTTATGGAATCTATGACAATGGAATGGGAGTTTTTCATAATCAATAATCTGTGAGAAAACATGATTCTGATGTTGGAGGTTGATTTTATCTTCCAGGCCCTCCCTTGGGTCTAGACTTAATAGGGTATGAGCTAGACTCCTATTCCTCGATTCCTTGAATGACATATCTACCTCCAAATAAGTGCCCAGCATGTTCCCTATCACTTTGACAATATCCTCCATCCAGAGATGAGGATGGAGGGTCGAAAGGCGAACCCAAACTAGTATCTCTGCTAACTTTTCCTTTTGATCATCAAACAATGGATTCCATCTTTTAAAGAGGATTGGTGCTCTCCTGAAGCCCCAATTCCACTTCAACACCTAGTCTATAGTCTCCCCATTATTGAATTTGATAATAAACCAACCCCTGGCCAAGATGATCACTTATGCTTAATTATTTGGCACCTCACTCCATGCCTTGACTATCCACTTAGAGATATAATTCGTTGAATATTGTTTCCCCTTTACTCTTTTTACCAACATTAATTATGAGGCTTCCATTTCCTCATCTATCTGAATATCAACTCCTAGGACACAATTCGGTCATGTCGCTTTATTCTTTATTATTTTCCCCTTACTTCTCTTCGCTCTGATATTCTGGTCCTTCCCTACTTCTCTTGACAGTGATTTCCCCTCCCTTTCATCTACATCAATCTCTGAGAGTGGCCCTGACCTCTCCTCTACTTCTCTAAACCCACGGTGAAACCCCTGGTGACAGTAATCTGCCCACCTCTCCGATACCTTAGGACAACATTCTTGTTCTCGCTTCCTTGGGTTTCAAACCCTGATGAAATTATTTCTTTGTTTCATTTTCTTCATGCAAGATAAATCCCACCCTTGAAATTCCCTTAGTAGCAGCTGGAAGTTCTAAAGCCCTTTCCAAAGGTGCTCGAAAACCCTGGAGTAATACCTCACCATATTTCTCATACGCTTGAGGAACATGACTTGTAGACACCTCACTAAGCTTTTTACTCAAAGGGATTTTACGTGCAGAGGATCTATTCAACCGGTTACCCCCTCCAGCTTCGACTAATCCCAGGTCTGAGATTAAACATGATTTTAATCCCTCAATTCCCCGAACCCCACTATTGATAACAATATCCTCCCAACCTCCACAATATAGAATAATATCATTGAAAAAAATAGGGTTTTTTGTACTTACCCTATTCTCTGTCGACTCTGCTGTAGTATAGATAGTCTATTTTTCTATTTTCCCCTAACTCTCTAGAAATGCACTATCAGGCACCCAAACCCATGATTTTGAAGCACAAAATAGAGTGGCTGCTATAAACCCTAAACAATCATCCGGACACCACTCTAACGCATTACCTTTCAGGTTTCCAACTAGAGGTCTACCTGGACGAGCCACCTTTCCCGGGTTTTTTTGAGTGGGCTCCAAACCCCATATGAAGAGAATATTTTCAGGATTGGACTCCAGGTAGACACAGTCCTGAGGGTTTACCATCACCGTTGTCTCTATATGTAGGGTGAGGGAAAACTATAAAAAAAATATCGTTGTAACAGTCTAGTGCCCGATGCATACAGCTAAAAGCGTTCACCATAACCATATGTAGTAAAAACCAAATTCAAAACCTCCTTCTAAAACCCTCCATCCAGTTTGAGTTTTTCTAGGCGGAAACATTCCCCAGGTGGGCTAGGAAGGTGCTAGGAATGTCCCATAAGTAGGCATCGCCATACCACTAGACACTAGTCATACTGTCATCACTGCTATCCATTGCCTTCCCTAAGGCTGACCTCCATACTCGTCTTAGCTGCCATTGCCTCTCTCCATCCCGTCACTTCAAATTCATAGTTTACACCTTCAAATAGATATCCAATGTTAATAACATATCTATATATTTTACTATTGAAGGAAATATTCTATTTTATTTCTATTTTTATTTCTTTTCACTTTTTGGTGTCACAAAAGAATTTTCACCTTTTAGAAGCTGCTATTTTATTTTATATTTTCTTTGAAAATATTTATTATTTGTTAAGAGAGGAAAATGAGCTCTACTTAGTTAAGAGAAGAGAAAAATGGTCTATGCACTAGGATCCTATGTGTTCATCATATGAGTCCTATTATCATGAGACTAACATTCATCTAATGCAATTATACTTTGATACCAATACAAAAAATGATCACATGTAATTAGTTGAGAACGATAGACTCTTTAGTGTAGTACCATTCTTGAAGTTAAAAATCCCTTGATGATAATTGTTTTGTGACATATTTTTCCAAGTAATGAACATGAATAAACTATTTTTTATATTTGCTTTATATTTTTTAACTCACCAATTGTATATTTTTAATGAGTTTGTGTTATTACCTTTTTTGTTTCATCATGTAGGAAAATAAGTTTCAATGCATATTTATCTTCCATTCATTCTCATTTTTTATTTTGTGTAATTTCAAATAATTGTTTACCAATTCAACATTTTTAGAGTTGTTAATTGTATAATAAAGTGCAACAATGACTGCAATAGTTATGATCCAAAAAGTAGGTGAAAAACCTACATATTATGATGAAACACCATATTTTAAAGTTGTTGGTGTGTTTTAACTCGAGGAATTGGAGAAGTATCTACCTTTTAGAAACTTTAGAAACATGATGTATAAGAAAACAAAAGAATTTGGTGTAAATATTATTGATTTTGATATAGCTATTCATAGGCCTTACATTCATGTGAATCCTATAGAATATGAATTACATAGAATTTGACAGGGTTATCTAGACGTGTAAAGACCAAATTTCAACAAAAGAATTTATTTGGTTCAACATCACACGCCTTTGGGGTTCCTTTCCAACTAGTTTCCCTCTAGAATGTGATAAGACCTTTGTGGTAAAACATGCTAACAACATGCAAACATATTTGCAATAGTGTATAATAAAAACCTAGAGTAACATTACTCGTTATTTTTCTTTTCCAAAACATGGAAAATTAATATATCATAGTTTATCTAAATATTTTTCTTATTATTATATATGTTTCTATAAATTGTTAACAAATCACTAATATTTTACAAATTTTTCTATTTTTTTAGAATATTAACCAAGAATTTTAAATGCTTTATAACCTAGTGAACAATTTGTCAATCTTTAACAATATTATATAATTTAGCGAAAGTTTCGCCAAAAAATTATAAGCGTATATTATATTAATGAAACAGTAGCCTATACATTTTTCTATATATCATGGGGATTCTCCTATTTATTATACTTATAAATTTGGGGGGTTTCTTAAAATTTTCCCTGGTGTCTCTGTTGAGATTCAACAAGATGATGATCCTGGTGAAAATTAAGCACCTACACTAGGATGGAGCCTCGGGTTATTTTTAGGTGGAAGTCTATTTTTAGAATGGATGAGAAAATTATATTTATAGATGATGTATATTTATAGATGGTGAGAAAATTCTATTTATAGATGATTTTCTATTTTTAGATGTATGTGTGAATTCTATCTATATATCGCATGTCTATTTATAGATGCTTGTCGACTATTATTATCCCTCAATAATAGTTGGACAGTAAACATTAATCTATTCTCAATGAGCACTTGGAAATCAGTTAACTGAAGTGGAAAACCAGTTAGCTGAAGGAATTTCGAGTTGAAAGGTTGGTTGGTGGGACATGTTGAGTCCCAAATTTGCATCTTTTCCATACATTTTTCCATACCTTTTTCACTCACCTAAACCTCCCAAATTGTCAATATCATGTGCAAAAGGGCATCTAACATGGTTTTTAATTATATTTTTGTGTTTGCTATTTGATCTAGATTTTGTTCATTCAGCTGCGGAATCTTGCCACTTTCCGCAGCTGCTGCAACTTTCCGCAGCTATTTTGTAAAACTCTATGCTACAGGTGTCTACAAGGGAAACGAGCCACATGGGCGGGCTAGGAATGACGTGGACATGGTTCGTGTCCTATTGGTTCAAGCAAACTCGTCCAAAGAAGCCGCGGTCAAAGGCGTCCACATGGAAGTCAACCATGGAGTTTCATGTCGGCCGGACTCTGTTTCGTGGCACATAAAGATCCATACGGCCGTTTCTAAGCCTGCGGAGGTTAAATCGACATATGTACAGGGTTCTAGAGTCGAATTCAAGCATCCACCTTCTGTAGATTCACTTTCCAACACGGCCATGCTCCTATATCCGTGGACGTAGTGGTCTACGTGCTCTCTGCTAGCATGAACATTAGGAAACAGTTATAGTTTGTTGTTATATATATTGCGTTTGCATACGACATAAAGTTAGTTGTTAGTTGATAGTTGATGTTTGTGAATGTACTCTGTTATCTGTTAGTCTGCTTTGTAGTGATTACGCTGCCCTTGAGCCGTAACACTACCATTCTGTAATGAACTGCTTTTTAATATGAGAAGACTCTGTTTTTCAACTTAATTCGTGTTTGAGGACCGTTACCAAGGCTGTGTAGAGGGCCCCTGCTCAGCTAAGGTTTTGTGTATTAGTGTGTAATTTTAATTTCATTCCATTGTGTCATAATCCATTCATATGTTCATATATTGCATTTGTTTCATTTCTGTTCATATATTTCCATAATTTCCATTTCATTTCTGTCTTTCATGTTTTATGATTGTTAATCACTGATCAGTGTTCTTATTGCAGGTTATAGATAGGAAGCCCGGGCATTTTTATAGCTTTTTGACTAATGACATGGATCTAACATTGTTCTGCTGCTAGTTTGTTTTTTTATAGTTTTTGTTTAATTCCAGTATTTCTCTGTACATTTCAGTTTTGTTTTTCTGCTTCAGTAGTTAAAATTTAGATATACTAATCTGCTCATGGCATCTTCAGTTGCCTCTGAAAGCCACAGCTGGACTGATGGTGAGGGATTGCATTATGAAATGTGTAGTTTAGTATTAGTTTCTTTTCTGCAAATTTAGATATATTAAATCATGCATGACATCTTCAGTTGCCTCCGAAAGCCACAGCTGAACTGATGGTGAGGGATTGAATCATGAGTGTATGGTTTAGTATTAGTTTATTTTCTGCAAATTAAATATCAGTTACACAAGTTGTTTATGATTACTTCCAAAAATCATAGCTGGTCTAATGATGAAGGGTCAGAAAATGAATTGATGTAATCTGATTTAGATTTATTTTGTTGCAATTTTGAATTTCCTTAAGCATAGTTCTTTTGTGTTTAGTTGGCAGCAAGAATAGTTTAGTTTTCATGCTCACTAGTTTACTGTTTTGATTCATTAGATTAGCAGCACCTTTTCATTTCAGCAGTACACTTTTACTTTCTTTCAAGTCTTGTCATTGTAATTTTCACTTTGCTTTTAAAGTTTCAAGTTGGTAAATCATTATAGGGGATATCACTTCCTTGAACAAATATAACCAAACTTGTTTTCATTTTAGAATTTCCATTTCACCTTAGAAAGACCAAAAACGACAAAAGTTAAGAAATAGGTTATCTTTCACATATAGTGCGCCGCACTTCATCAGCTTACGATTCCCAGATTGACAAATTAAATGCAGCAATTTAGGACACACTAAATTGACCAAACATTTTGGCGCCGTTGCCGGGGAAGTGTAACTAGGTAGCCAATTTCTTAAAAAAAAAAAAACATAAAATCATAAAAGAAGGGAAAACTTGATAACTTCTTGAAGTATGCTCTCCTCTTGCACCTAGTGTGATCTGGAGGATCAGAAAAGAGAGTTATTGGTTTAGTAATTCCTTAAGTATGCTCTCTTCTTGCACCTAGTGTGATCTGGAAGATCAGAAAGAGAATTATTAGCCCAACTTTTTTTTAAAAATAAAAAAAAATGACATGCATAGAGCAAGAGATTCTAAGGGAAGGTTTATAGCTAAAGCCAAGAGTTCGATTTTCATAACTCCATCTTCTTCAAGGCATAGACCAGATTCACCACCATCTACCCCTAGCCTTAAGATTTTTGGAAGTCAAGGAACAGCTGAATTAGAGGATTCTCCTATACCACCTACTAAAACCCACTTAGAAAACAAAGAGACTTTCTCTCATCCTTCCTTGCTAGAAGAACTAGAGGACTATAAGGACTCTAAAGAAACTATCATGGCAGAGGAAGTAATAAATAGAGGTGGAGGTAGAAGAGGAGGAGATAATGGAGACAACAATGGTGAAGGAAATAATGGTAGAAATAGGGATTTGTTGGGATTCCCTATAGTTGATGAGGAAACTCATGCAACAATGAAAAATATCTCACCATCTGTTCTCCCTAACTTCTATGGATTGCGAAGTGAGGATCCTGAAACATTTCTGTTTGAGTTTGAAGTTGTGTGCCGAACTTATGACTATATGGAAGATTCTCAAAAACTCAAACTGTTTCCTTCAACATTGAAGGGATCTGCTTTAAAATGGTTCATGGGATTAGCCACTCAATCTATCAGGACTTGGAATGATATGAAACAAACATTTTTGGATAGATACTTGGACTATTGTATGCCCACCAATCACAAGGATGAGATATTCAAAATGATGCAAAAAGAAGATGAAAATTTGGAAGACTTAATTGAAAGATTTCAATACAAATTGAAAAGAGCAAAGATGAGCAACTTAGATAATGAAACCTTGAAAGCCCTTCTATTAAAAGCCATTAGAGATGAATGGATAGACATTTTAAACATGATGGGGAAAGGAGACATTTCTCAACTTCCATTTCGTGATATAACAGAACTATGTATCCATCTCTCAAGAGGAAAATCTAAAACTTGAAAAGGGCCTAGGGATTCTTCTCTTATTAGGGCTAACAAATCTGCAACTGGATCGGTAAGTAGGGCAGAGATTGGTAATATGCTTGATGAGTTCAAAACTGATATTTTAGGGAGCCTTAGTGAACAACTAGACACCCTTAAAATCCAAAACAAGCAGAAAGCAGAAACAGATGCTTTAGCCATCTTTTGTCCGAAATGTAGAAAGAAACATGCTTTAATGGAATGTCCCTTGGATGCAAAAGTTGTAGAAACATGTATGATTTGCTCAGAAAATCATGAGATCAAGGATTGTCCTTCAATCCCTGGACTCAAAGCTGTTTTTCAAGAAGATCCAAATTCAGTAGAATCTCTCCGTTTTGTCGCAAGGAGACCTTGGCAGGGACAACAATCTCAAGGGTTTAATAACCCTATGAATCTTCAAACCCCACCAAATTGGACTCCTTGGCAACAACCTTGGCCCCAACATCAAAACTCATATCAGCCATGGGTACAAGGGATGCAAAATCCTTATGGGAGATTTGTTCAATTTTATCAATATCCTCCATCTTTTCAAAATCAACAAGCTCCACAATTTCCAAGCCAAAATCCACAACTTTCATTGCCATTTCCACAACAACAACCTTCTCAACAAAATACAAATCCTCAACTCATGCTCCCATACCAACAGAAGACAAATCAACTTCCAACTCAGCCATTGCCAAATCCTAACAATAAGAATCCTCAAACTACTTATATGGTAGAAGGACAACAATTTCCTACCTATATGATTGTTCCTCTCAACGATGTACAACTCAGATCTGGTAGAGTTTTAGAAAAACCTTCTATATATATTCAAGAGCAAGATACCTCTGAGGAGGATTCTCTTCAAGTCAATAAGGGTTCCGAGGAAGAATCTCTTCAAAATTCAAACATTCAAAAAGAAAAAGAAAAGTTAACATCCACAACTCCTATAGTTGAGCAACCCGCATCTTCATCTACACCTCCTTTTCCTGAAAGACTACAAATTGACAAGGGGGTGGAAAAACAAATCTTGTTGCCTAACTATGACTTTCTAGATGAATTGAAGAATGTTTGTATCAAGATTCCATTGCTACAAGCCATTCGAGAAATTCCTATTCTAGCAAAAAACCATAAAGGAGTTGAGTTTCAAAAGACCAGGAAGGAAGCTAAAGGACACAAGAAGAATCCACCTGGTAGGAAAGATTGCAGACATTATGATGGGAAAAATTACCATGCAGAAGTATGTAGATCCAGGAAGTCCAATTGTCAAGACACACATAAATGGAATAGAAATTCCAAACACATTGATTGACTTAGGGGCTGCTATCAACATTATGAGTAGACAGACTATGGAACAGTTAAAACTTCCTAACCTTCTCTTTACACCTACTTTACTGCAACTTGCAGATCGATCGGTTATCAAACCAGATGGTGTATTAGAAGATATTTCAGTCTCCTTAGATTCTTGGGAATATCCAGTAGACTTTATGATTTTGACTCCCAAAAGTAATCTAGGAGGACATCCAATTATCTTAGGAAGACCTTGGCTGGCCACAGCTGATGCTTTTATTAGTTGTAGATCTGGAGACATGTACATTTCTAATGGTAATTCGACAAAGAAATTCAATTTGTATCCTCCAGCAAGAGCAATCACAGAAATAGGAGACAATGAATGGGTCGATGATGAGAATACTATACAACCTGTCCTTACCATTTCTGAAATTAGTGAGGATAGTCAAATTCTGAACACATTAGAAAATTTTGAGATAACTTCAGAATATGACCCCACACAATTTCAGTTGGAATCTGACATAGAATATTTATCATCTAGACAAATGTCTCTTTACTCTATGGAAGAGTTTGGTAATTCTGCTATTGAGATTTTTCCAGGAAAAACATTGAATATCAACAAACATTTGGAGAAGTCACAACAAGAGGAACTAACCAGAATTTTGCAAAAACATTCTACTGCATTTGCATGGGAGTATACTGACATGAAGGGTATTGATCCTAAGACTTGCATCCATCATATCTATATTGAGGAAAACAATAGACCAATCAGACAACCTCAAAGAAGGATGAATCCAAATCTTAGGGAGATAGTGAAAGAAGAGCTCAAAAAACTACTCAATGTAAACTTCATTTATCCAATTTCAGATAGCCGATGGGTTTCTCCTTTGGTTATAGTACCTAAAAAGAATGGTAAATGGAGGGTATGCATTGATTACAGGGAATTGAACAAAGCAACTTTAAAGGATCACTTTCCTTTGCCTTTTATTGACCAGGTATTAGATATATTAGCAGGTAAAAATTACTTTTCATTTTTGGATGGTTTTAGTGGCTATAATCAAATTCAGGTAGCACCTGAAGATCAAGATAAGACCACATTACTTGTCCATGGGGAACTTTTTCCTACTGAGTGCTTCCTTTTGGGTTATGTAATGCACCCGCAACATTCCAAAGAGCAGTACTAGGGATTTTTTCTGATCTAATCCATGATTGTGTAGAGGTTTATATGGATGATTTTACAGTTTATGGTAATTCATTTGAAGAGGCATTAGAAAATTTGGAAAAATTTCTTATAAGATGTAAAGAAAAAAACCTTTCATTAAGCCATGAAAAATGTTTTATGATGTTTACTGAAGGGATTGTTTTAGGACATCATATTTCAGGAGATGGGATTAAGGTTGATAGATCAAAAGTTGAAGTCATCTCCAAGTTGCCTATTCCAAATTGTCAAAGAGATGCTAGAAGTTTTCTAGGATTTACTGGTTACTATAGAAGATTTATAGAAAACTTCACTAAAATAGCATCTCCACTCTTCAAGTTGCTTACAAAAGACTGTGAATTTAAATGGGATCCTGATTGTCAATCCGCTTTTGAAACTTTGAAAACAAGAATATCCGAAGCACCTATCTTGAGAGGACCAAATTGGAAACTTCCTTTCCATATTTCTACAGATGCTTCAGATACAGCTCTTGGAGCTGTGTTGGGTCAAAAAGATTTAATTCCTTATGCCATTTATTACATCAGTAAAAATTTGACTCCCACAGAGTTGAATTATACTGTGACTGAAAAAGAGTTCTTAGCTGTTGTTCATGCAATTAATAAGTTTAGACATTACATAACAGGCTATGAAACTTTTATTCATACTAACCATTCCGCAATTAGATATTTAATGAACAAACCTGTTACTAATGGCAGAGTGACAAGATGGCTTTTACTTTTGCAAGAATTCAATATTACTGTGTTGGATAGACCAGGAAAACAGAATACAATAGCTGATTTCTTGTCTAGGATTCAGAATACTAAAGAAGATTCTCCTGTAGAAGATAAATTTCCCGATGAATACTTGTTTGCAGTAACTATTAAGACCCCTTGGTATGCAGATATTGCTAACTATTTGGTTACAGGGAAACTACCTTCACATTTATTTCCAAGAGAAAAACGAAGAATTATTCAGGAGAGTTCAAAATATTCATGGATTTCTAACGAATTGTTTAAAACAGGGCCAGATCTTGTGATCAGAAGATGTGTCAGGGAAGATGAAATGCCTGATATTCTTAAGGCATGTCATGATGAACCATGCTGCGGACACTTTGCAGACAAAAGGACGGCCTATAAAATCCTTTCTTTGGGATATTATTGGCCTTCCCTCTTCAAAGATGCAAAAAAATATGTCAAAAGGTGTGATAGCTGCCAAAGAGTAGGGAAACCTACCCTTTCAAATGAAATGCCATTGCAAACACAGGTACTCATTGAACCCTTTGAAAATGGGCTTTAGATTTCATTGGACCTATTAATCCACCATCTAAGCAAAAGAAGTATATATTGGTTTGTACCGATTATGTTACTAAATGGGTAGAAGCCAAAGCATTAGTATCTGCTACTGAAAATTCAGTTGTTCATTTTCTTTATGAGGATATTTTTACTCGCTTTGGTGTTCCAAGAGAAATTGTGACAGATCAGGGGAGCCAATTCACATCAAATTTGGTGGAGAAGTTGATGGAAGAATACAAAATCAAGCACAAAAGATCTACTCCTTACCATCCACAAGAAAATGGTCAAGTGGAGTCCATAAACAAAGTTCTTGAAAGTATCATCACCAAAACTGTTCATCTACATAGAAGAGATTGGGCAGAAAGGCTTCCAGAAGCCTTGTGGGCCTACAGAACTACATGGAGGAATACAACAGGACATTCTCCCTATGAACTTGTTTATGGGAAAGAAGTCTTTCTCCCCATTGAGTTCCAAAGTTAAGACCTTCAAGATAGCATTTCAGTTGGGGATGGACTTATCAGAAGCCCAAAAGCATAGAATGGAGCAGTTGAATGAGCTAGATGAGATCAGACAAGAAGCAATTCTAAGAACTGATCTAGTTCAATATCAAAGAACTAAATGGCATGACAAATATATAAAAGAGAAGAAGTTTCAAGAAGGAGATTGGGCATTGTTATTTGATTCCAAGTTTAAAGATTTTCAAGGGAAATTTCAGACTCATTGGCTTGGGCCATATGAGATTGACAAGATCTTTAGCAATGGAGCTGTAAGAATCAAGACCATTGATGAGTTTCAAACTCCTCTTATCATGAATGGCCATAGATTGAAAGTTTATCATAAGCCACTCTCAAAAGAGGATTTTGTCAAGATGTTTCAAGAAAGTTCTGCAATCAGGCTGGTAAAGAAGAATTCTTCTTCTCCACCAGCCTAGCTTTTGTTTTTCAGTTAAAAAAAAAAAAAAAAAAAAAAAAATGGTATAAGCCTGAAAACCAATCATTGATTGGCAGTCTTATACAGAAAATATAGGGTGAAAATCAGGGACACCTGACACTCTATATTTTCCAAAAAAAAAAAATCTCTCTCTTTCATTTCATTTCATTTCACCACCCACTCCATTTCATTCCACTTTATTCCATTTCATTTCATTTCATTTCACTTCATTCCACTCCATTTCATCCGTTCCATCAATAAAAATATTTTTCATGACCATTTCCATCTGGTCATTTGTCATTTGTTCATTTATATTCAACCAAGTAATAGCTGTGTCAGTTTCCGCAGCTGACTCCAGTTTCCGCAGCCAGAAGCAGATTCCGCAGCTACTACTCTGTTTTCAAAGAGAATGTACAGTCAGTTATTATTTCCATAGTTATGAAATAAAATGCAGGTGAGAGGATCAATGGAGCATTCAAGACACCAATGGAGATCAATTAGTTGAATACCAAGGGCAAAAGCAAGGATTCCAAAGGTATGAATAAATTTTATTTCAAATAGTATTGAAAAAAACACATTTTTATATAGTTTTAAACCATGAGCTCTACCCATTACGCACAATGATTATATTGACAGTTCCGTAACCTTTCACGATCTCCATGTTATCCTTTCGCATTCATTCATAAACGGTTTCATCATTGAAATTCCGATTCTCACTCATGTTCCAATATCCCACCGGAGATAATGAGACGTATTTGAGTTGACAAAGGACTCTTACAAGCCGCATAACTTCATAACCGTTGATTGAAACGTGTTCATATTTATTACACAACCACCAAAATTCAAAACGCGGCCGAATGCATTATACTTTGTTAACCTCTTTGTCGTGTCTCTGTCGTGTTTACAAAACCCCACTCTACTCATTTTCACTCCCTGTTTCACTCCATTTCGTTCCTTTTGCTCACTCTCACTCCCGTATATCTACCCACAGCCTTACTCCATTCCGTTTATGGTGCTCATTTTCATTCTATGATACATTCCCACAGTCATTATGCTCGATCCTGTGTATTCAGTCGTTCCATTTCCACTTAAACCCTCACAGAGGCAAACTTGTGAAGCACAGAGAAGTGAAATGGGAAAATTATTAAGGGCAGAGCCGGAAGGACCAAAGTTTATAGAGGGATATCCGCAAGCAAAAGAGATATTGAAGAAAGCTAAATGGCTGTGTTTTATTCAGAAATTCAGAGGTTACCACAAAGAAGTTACGAAAGCGTTTGCAAGGTCATTTGATGGCTCGGAAGCAGAAATTGGAGACCTCAAGTTTTCGGTCAATGAAGCATCAATAGCAACAGCCACGGAACTTCTTCAGGAGGGAGAGCGTTGGTTCAAAAATAAAAGCATCAGTGATGAGGCATGGAGAACAATCCTACGAAATCAAGGTATGGATATAACTGTTTTCAAAAGAGGAATCCCTGTGCATGCAATAAAAGAAGAATGGGCCACTTTACTACTAATTGTTCAGAAATTTATTACATGTGAAGGCCGTTTTGGGTCTATGTACATGTACCATACTAGGCTATTGATGAATTTTCTAGAAAACCAAACTCTCAATCTCCCTTATTTTCTATTCAATAGCTTAAAGAAAATGGCTGTGACTGTTCAAAAACACTTAGGAGATGTAGAGCCTCATTTATATCACCATGGCCTTATAAAAATTCTGATTGAAAAGGAGTTAAGGAAAAGAAAAGACACATGGGAACAATTCCTAGTTAGAAATTTCTTTGAAGAACCTCAGGAAATTCCTGAAGGTAGTTCAATTAGAAGGAGTAGAAGAAAAAGAATGAATGTTGAAACCCAAATTACTCCTGCTCAGGAAATTCCCGCAGCTAGCACAACAAGAAGAAGTAGGAGGAAAAGAACAATTGAGGAAATCCAAAACACTCCTACTACTACTATGGAAAGAACTGATAGAGAAGAGAGATTGGTAAAAAGGAAGAAGAAGGAAATCAAGGCCAAGAAGCCAATAATACCAAAAGGGAAAGAAACTATTGAGGCTGTACATAAAACTCCTTCTTCTGAAGAAGAAGATCATCAAATACTCTCTGAAAGATTAGTTTATCTTCAAAAACAGTCATCTATATCCAAAAAGGCAGAGAAAGGGAAACAAAAACAAAAAGATAATGTACCACAACGTGTGAGGAGAAGCAGCAGGCTTAAGGGAAAATTGAGGAAAACACAAATTAAGGGTCCTCATTTCATTGATTTGGGTGAGGAGACATCTGAACAGTCCCTAACTGACCATAGTCCATCTCAGTCAGTTAGTGAACCTGGTTCCTTTCATTCCCAATCAGACAATGAGCATACTCCATCTTATTCTCAGCAAAATATTGATGTAAGCCCTCCTCGGCCAGATTTTGAACATAATTCTCCTTTGCAGCATTTTGGGGACAGCCCAATGAAAATGACACCTAAAATAGACCCCAAGCAGCAGGAGGTATATGACTATATAGAATCCTTGGAAAAGGCAGCCACAGATCCAAGTACTTCTTCCATTCAGCCACATACATTGCAGGATGATTTAGTTCAATCATTAAAACAGGAAATTTTTGAGCTGGAGCTATTAAATAGGCACATCAAAAATGAAAATGAAACATTGAAAGAACAAGGCAAGCTGGACAAGATCATCCATGATAATACTATGTTACATTTGGGAATATGGCAAAAGAAGAATAAGAAATTGAAAAGGAAATGCCAGAAATTGAGCAGAGCACTTGTGAATATCAAATTTAGGTGCTTAATGAAGAAACCCAGAATGATGGCAGTATCAAAGAAGAAGAGAAGGGGGTTGGATGTGCTGGCTGAAGTATCAAGGCACATGAACTGAACAAAGAGTATCAAAATTTTGGTTGCATGAGGACATGCAACACCTTCACAATGGGGGTATGTTGAGTCCCAAATTTGCATCTTTTCCATACACTTTTCCATACCTTTTTCACTCACCTAAACCTCCCAAATTGTCAATATCATGTGCAAAAGGGCATCTAACATGGTTTTTAATTATATTTTTGTGTTTGCTATTTGATCTAGATTTTGTTCATTCAACTGCGGAATCTTGCCACTTTCCGCAGCTGCTGCAACTTTCCGCATCTATTTTGTGACACTCTATGCTACAGGTGTCTACAAGGGAAACGAGCCACATGGGCAGGTCAGGAATGACGTGGACATGGTTCGTGTCCTATTGGTTCAAGCAAACTCGTCCAAAGAAGCCGCGATCAAAGGCGTCCACATGGAAGTCAACCATGGAGTTTCATGTCGGCCGGACTCTGTTTCGTGTCACATGAAGATCCATACGGCCGTTTCTAAGCCCGCGGAGGTTAAATCGACATATGTACAGGGTTCTAGAGTCGAATTCAAGCATCCACCTTTCGTAGATCTACTTTCCAACACGGCCATACTCCTATATCCGTGGACGTAGTGGTCTACGTGCTCTCCACTAGCATGAACTTTAGGAAACAGTTATAGTTTGTTGTTATATATATTGCGTTTGCATACGCATATGAAGTTAGTTGATGTTAGTGAATGTAGTCTCTGTTATCTTTTAGTCTGCTCTGTAGTGATTACGCTGCACTTGTGCCGTAACATTACCATTCTGTAATGAACTGCTTTTTAATATGAGAAGACTCTGTTTTCCAACTTAATTCGTATTTGAGGACCGTTGCCAAGGCTAGTGTAGAGGGCCCCTGCTCAGCTAAGGTTTTGTGCATTAGTGTATAATTTTAATTTCATTCCATTGTGTCATAATCCATTCATATGTTCATACAGTGCATTTGTTTCATTTCTGTTTATACACTTCCATAATTTCCATTTCATTTCTGTCTTTCATGTTTTATGATTGTTAATCACTGATCAGTGTTCTTGTTTCAGGTTATAGATAGGCAGCCCGGGCATTTTTATAGCTTTTTGACTAATGACATGGATCTAACATTGTTCTGCTGCTAGTTTGCTTTTCATAGTTTTTGTTTAATTTCGGTATTGCTCTGTACATTTCAGTTTTGTTTTTCTGCTTCAGTAGTTAAAATTTAGATATACTAATCTGATCATAGCATCTTCAGTTGCCTCCGAAAGCCACAGCTGGACTGATGGTGAGGGATTGCATTATGAAATGTGTAGTTTAGTATTAGTTTCTTTTCTGCAAATTTATATATATTAAATCATGCATGACATCTTCGGTTGCCTCCGAAAGCCACAGCTGGACTGATGGTGAGGGATTGAATCATGAGTGTATGGTTTAGTATTAGTTTACTTTCCGCAAATTAAATATCAGTTACACAAGTTGTTTATGATTACTTCCGAAAATCATAGCTGGTCTAATGATGAAGGGTCAGAAAATGAATTGATGTAATCTGATTTAGATTTATTTTGTTGCAATTTTGAATTTCCTTAAGCATATTTCTTTTGTGTTTAGTTGGCAGCAAGAATAGTTTAGTTTTCATGCTCACTAGTTTACTGTTTTGATTTATTAGATTAGCAGCACCTTTTCATTTCAGCAGTACATTTTTATTTTCTTTCAAGTCTTGTCATTGTAATTTTCAATTTGCTTTTAAATTTTCAAGTTGGTAAATCATTATAGGGGATATCACTTCCTTGAACAAATATAACCAAACTTGTTTTCATTTTAGAATTTCCATTTCACCTTAGAAAAACCAAAAACGACAAAAAGCTAAGAAATAGGTTATCTTGCACATATAGTGCGCCGCACTTCATCAGCTTACGATTCCCGGATTGACAAATTAAATGCAGCAATTTAGGACACACTAAATTGACCAAACAGGACATGCAAGTGGACTTAGTTGTAACTGAGTGATTTGAAGTTGTAACAGAGTTGGATGTGTAGTTATGTGAGTTGTAAAGTAGTTTAACTCAGTTAAGTGAGTTAAACTGAGTTGTGCTAGTTGTCATTGAACATACACAAGTGAGAGATCAGTGAATTAATTATTTAATTAATTCACAAGCAGTGGTCTCACATGCAACTGAAGATTTACTAATGTTAATTACATGCATGTCAGATCCAGTGGAGACCCAGTTGAGAGATAGGTGAAAGGGACAGTTTGACTATTAGTTGTGACATTAGTGGGTGCACTCATGCAACCACACACACATTGGAGATGCCAATGAGGATTGTGCAGTCAAGGCAAGCAGGATCTCATTCATTCAGGGATTGTGATCAACAGGGATTATGCAGTGGAGGAAGGCTGTCAGGAGGCAGTAAATTGGCGCATGTATTTGCCAACTTTTTGTATGACAGTGTGAGACGATTGTATATTGTACTGAGAGATCCTGGATTAGAGTTTTGTATGGGATTGTTTCATGATCCATGATATATACATAATATATGATAGTGGGGAAGAACAGAACGATCGTGGGTGCAGCAAGAGCAATGTTGCATGATCAGGGCCTACCAACGCATTTGTGGGCAGAAGCATGCAACACTGCAGTTTATTTGCAAAATCGTTGTCCTCATAGATTACTTGGAATGAGTATGTTTGAAGAATATTTCACTGGTAAGAAACTGGATGCTTCTCACCTTAAGATTTTTGGGTCATCTGTTTATGTGCATGTGACCAAGAACGCCAGGAAGAAGCTAGAGCTGACTGCTGAAGTTGGGATATTTTTTGGGTACATAGAAACACCCCATAATTATCATGTATTTTCCTAACAGTAAGATGACTGTTATGCGATAGGATATAAAATTCGATGAGGGAAAGCCATGCGGTTGTCACTTGAGAGGGAGCTAGAATTATATGCGAAGGAGGAACTATTGGTTCCCAAATATGAGTCTCTAGATGTGTATCAGCCACAGAAGGAGGTTCACGGAGTGGACGAGTCCACTCACGCAGAGCCAAACATTAGAACTGGAAGAAGGCATACCATAGAAGCTGAGAGGTTGAAACTTGATGTTGCACAGAATGTAGGAGTTCCTACTTCATAGCGCAGACAAAGATAGTCTCCTGACCAATTTACTGGATACATGGCTCTCATGAGAAAATGTATTGCGACTGAGCCATCTTCCTTTTAGGAAGTAGTGTAGGAGCCCACATGGGTAAATGCAATGGTGGAGGAGTATGACTCCATTGTTAGAAATAGTGCTTGGGAAATTTTTCTTTTATTACCTCAACCCTTTCAGGAGAAGGTTCTTCAATTTCATCTGGCTCGAGAACTTCTTCATTGTCTTCCTCCTCATCCTTTGAGATGAAAGGCTATTGATCCCCAATCACATGAAAAATTCTGCTGATGATCTGAGATAAAGTGGAGTGAAGATTCAATGAATATTCATCTGCTACTATACTTTCATAACTTTCTTCATCAGTATCATAGATAGGCTGACTTGGCTCATTACTTTCTTGCAGTTGAGGGGACTGATCTTCCTCCCAAAAATATACTAATGATGGCCTTGCAAGATCATCTTCTATTTGGAGAACATCATCATCAGATAGATCAAAAATAGGAAAATCATGAATGTAAGTAATGTTGTTAATCAAGCACACTGGATTATTAGCAGATCTTTCTTCATTCTGATTTACAGAGGAGCTTTCCAAATCTGTACAACAAAGCTCAATAGATGAATGGGAAAAAATGTTTGTCTGTAAAAAAATTTAGAGGTTAGCTGTCTATTGATGATCTGATCTATTTCTTCTTCTGTCAAAGGGGAAGATGTTCTTGTGTTTCTTTGAGCAAAAGAGCAGCAGCTCTCTGTTTCTTGTGAAGACTGAATTTGAGGATGGATGTCATCTTGGGCCACAGATATAAGGGATGATGAATCATGATTTGAATCTTTAGGAATATCTTGAGGAATGTCCTTTATTTCTTGACTGATTTTTTCCTCAACTGATCCATCTGGTTTCTTGTGATAGCTAGGATGCATATGAAACTCTTGAATGGCTATTAACAGATCTTCTGGATGCATATTAACCAAATCCTCATACATATCTAGCAGGTATTGTATGATGTTATGAGATTGATCACAACAATCCCATGATAAGGATGGAGAGTTTCCTTTATAATTCTTGTAGAACACTTGGTGCATGTCTCTCAAAGAAAACAAACTTTTAGGTTCTAGCCATTCATAACAATTCCTAGCTTTCCCTTCTAATGTTGCCATGAACATTTTCATAAGACAGTCTTCATGCCATTCAACTTTTAACCTCCACACATGTATATGAAACTTGCTAAGATGTAATAAGGGGTCATCAACATTTTCACCCTGAAAGATAGGTAGGTCTTTCAACCAATTTATTTCAGGCATTTTGTGTGGGAAACCAGGGATATGATCCCTACTCATTGGGGCATATCTTCGTTGTATCTGTGGAATCATTTTGTAAACCAGACAAGAGGTCATTGTGTCTATTCAACCAGTTTAGGGCCTTCTACTAGTGGATTCATTTGGCCTTTGGGGAGTTGTAGAGTGTGGATTCGCCAGGTGGATGAATTGGAATGTTTTGAAGCAAGCTGATGTCCACCATCAGCAATTAAATACCAATCTCACCAGAGATTTTGGGTCTTATGAGGTCCTAAGGATATCTAAGATGAAATTCACTCAGAATCCCCAGTGGAGTCACCATTATGTTGTGGTTCCTGTGTTTTGGCCAGATTGGCGAGACCAAAAGACAAGACAACATCAAACCACTTTGGGATCCTAGGATCTAGCCCTCCTAGATCCAGAGAGGGATCTCTCTATAAATGTAAAGAATGATATATCTTTAAGGCTCAAATTGAGGTATTAGGCTACCTATGAAGCAAGATGGTTTTTGATTTGTTTGTTTGGTTGGAGATCATTAACTGAGAAGGTTATGGAAGTAAAGAAGGAACTAAATAGAAGGATGTTTCGGCATGGGAAGATAGGTCAAGAGAAGTGCCAATCCATTGGGCTATGGAGTCATGAAAGGGGATTACTTGCATAAAAACTATCCAAGGGTTTCCATAGGGCAATTCATCTATACCAAAGGATCTTTTTAGATAGATGGTGAGATGGAACATTAAGAATGGGCGAAGGAAAGAGACCAAAGTGCAGCCTAACATCAGGTAAGGACTTTGAACCTATCCTGTTTTGACATAATTCAAAGGAAACTCTCAGTGAAGACACAAAGGGTAGCTGAAGATCAGGTCAGATGTCATTTAAATCCAGGCCTGCTTTCATCATACTCTCAAGGGAAACAATCCAGCAATCCTCATAACCACTTTCAGAAAGTAGAAAACATTTAAGATTAAACATAGAGTAAGGTCTAAGATCGAAGAAAGACTTTTAACCTTCACTTCTTTTCACACTAACTCAAAGGGATCTTTGAAAGGCTAACTATTGGAAAGGGAGCCTAGTGAGACAGGGCTAGCTCTAATCTATCATTTTCCCAATTCTTTCAGCTGAAACCAGACAAGAACATCTAAGACACAAACTCTAAATTAATACATCAGTAAGCATGGACAAAACAACTTCTATACTGGTTAAACTATGATGAATTTTTTCTTAGATACACAATTAGTGGAAAACATAAAGATAAAGATTAACAGTGACACTTAGGGTACTTCCAATAGTATGTCCTAATCTATGCTTGCTGTTAGGCCCCTATAAATTTTTGACAAGCAAACAGGGGGCTAAAATGTTTTTGAGCCTTCAAGGAATGCATTTCCTCTGAAAACACATCATCCTTGAAGCCTCTTTGTGCCTTTTTTCCTTTGGTAAATTCCCTTCATTGATTCCCAGTATAAAGCCTCTCTTATTGCAAAAAATTTTGCTCCAAAGGGCTTTAATTTGCCCCTTGTATACCTGAAAATATCCCTTTTTAACCCTTTTTCCCTTTGTTAAAGTCCCCCTTTTCACCCCAATCTCCCTCTTCTAATCCTTATAAACTTTCCCAAAAACCCCCTCTAAACCATACACACATCCCTGGTGTGGTTTAATAACCCCTTCTTCCCTCTATCGTTACCCCTTTTGGCCTTTAATTTCATTGAAAATGTGCCAAAAACCATATTCTCCATGTATATGGGTCTTAGCCCCCTTCAGCTAGCCCCAGAACGATATCTCCCCCCATGTGGCCTGGCGCCAGGACCAAGCGCTTAAGCCCCGGGCGCTTATCGCAATCAGAGCTGTCAAGCGAGCACATTCCTTTGCACATATGAAAAATCCCAAGGCGATTGGGTTTTTGTCTGTAGCCATGCGCTATAATCTCCACCGTCCGTTCAACCCGCAAATCCGACGATCCATATTCCCTCTGCCCTGGTGGCCCCCACACATGTGCACTATTTAGAAACCAGCGGTATCTATCGCACCGCCTTTGAGAGGTGGGCGGTATTTTCCGATGAGCCAGCAATCCCACTCATCGCGCAACGCGTGGCAGGGGCACTATTTCAAAACCGCCCCTCCATCGCACATTATCGTTCGTCCACAGACCCGACGCGATATCGCTATCCACCGTCCGATCTGCGTTCATCCATCCAACGGTCCTCGTGCTCCGAAGTTGCGTAGGATTTAGCCGAGGCATCCGTACCCCTGGCCCACTGTCCGTCGCCCTACGCTACGTTTCCCACCGTCAATTTCCTCCTGAGATCGAACGGTCCAGATTCAATGCTCGCCCACCATTGACCCAATCCTGCCACATCACCCATTCCACGTGCCGTCGTCGTGTCTTCGTCCGTTTCCTATATATTCATTCCAAGGTAAAATTTTAATGTTTTACATCAAAATTTCCATCTCGTCGTCTTCCCATGCATCTCCCTCTGTTCGATGGTTTTCCTCCACGGTTGTCGTTGCATTCATCATCCTTCACCCATGCTGCGTTGCCATCTTCACAGTCATCCATGCCACCCACCCCGTGCATGATTTCTTGACCAGTTTTGTGTGTTTTACAAGGTTTCAAGTGGCAATAAACCCCCATAATTCACAGTCCCTGTCACAGTGACAGAGAACACAGGAAAGGACCATTTGCAGGAGCTAGAATTATGGAGAAAGGGCCTGGGAAAGTGTTTTGACACGACTATCATTAAAGGAACAAGTTTGAACCCTGTAAAAGCTTCCGCAGAGCCATTAAAGCACAGATTGCGCAGTCAAAGGAAAACAAGAAATCGGCGAAGAGTATCAATGGAAAAATAGTGTGTTTAAGGCCTGTCATTGCAATTTATGTGCCTTAATCCAAATATTCAAAGGCAAGGTACCAGAATTAAAGACCCCGTGGATCACTCAGAAGGTCCAATGCATATAAAACCATACTATCAGGGTTTCTATATCAGCAGAACGTTCTTCCATAAAAGGACACAGTATCCATATTGCTTTTATTCTATGGCATGTTCTAGGGAGATTTTTCGGCCCTGATAATAGTCCTATGCTGCCAGTGCATTAGTTATACAGTATGGCATACCCTAGCATCATCGTTCTGCATTTTTTTCAGTACACTGGAGACATACCTGGGGTAAATGGAAACCCAAAGAAGACCACTCCATCACCCAAAGAGTACCAGAGATTAATGCCCAAAATTTAAAAGGGGATGGAGCCTCGGCCCTCCTGCTGCTTCAGAGTTTAATGTTGCATTTAAGTTTACATCTACTCTTGTTATTCTTTTCTCCTATAAGAATCCTGAAGAACATATTGTAAAGGTTGTTGTGGTTGTTTGGCTGCTGTCGTTGTAGTTAGAGGGATTCATTTTTTACTGTTAGAACAATTTTGGGAGAAAGTAGTAGAGTAGTTTGTATTGTAGTAGGCTGGGAGGAGAAGTTTCGATTGTAACAGCCATTGAGCTCAGTGTATGTGACTGGTTTTGCATAAATTAATCAAGCACATTTCACAGGATCCTGGTCTATTACTATTGGTGATGTTTTTCTAACACTGTTCATTACATTTTCATACTGTTTCATTTTCTACTAGCTTGCATCAGAAATATGGCATAGGATTTACCCTTGTTAGGTACCCTATGTCTCTGCTCTCCTTGCCTTAAATGTTTTCTGCTAAATGTGATTATCTAAGGGTTGATTTCAGTTAATTTAACTAGTGTAGTAGTTCCTTATGCTGCTAGTTGATGTGTGAGTTAATGAAATCTATCTTAGTTGTTCTTGTTGGGTTTAAGATGGAATATTTGGGAACATTGGGGATTAGAGTTAGCCCTGTCCACTAGGATCCTTGTGCGACCAGCTGGCCTTTCTAATATCTCTTGCTGATGTCAAATCATTGAAGGTTCAAAGTCCTTCTCTGATCTATAGACCCTGGCTCTGTTAAACTTATCTCTGTTTTTCCCTTGTGACCTCCTTGAGATTTTCCTATGAGTATGTCCAAGCACGTCTAGAGTTAAATGACCTCTGACCTGATCTATAGACAGAAATTTGGTTTCTTTCCTTCTTTCGTTTTCAATCCTTAATGTTCCATTCCACCATCTATCTAAAAATATCCTTTAGTGTAGATGACTTGCCCTCTGAAAGCCTGAGCTAGTTGTTGCAAGTAATTCCCTTTCATGACTCCATAGCCCAATGGATGGCACCTTCTTGACCTATCCACCTTGCTGAAACATCCTGTTGCCCTGTTTCCTTTTCTCCCATTACTTTCTCAGTCTATGATCTCATGACCAACCCAGCAACCAACCAACCAAATCATTTTTAAACCCCCCTTTGTGCTTCATAACTAGCCTAACATCTCATTTTGAGCTTCAAAGATATGCCATTATTTTTGTTTATGGAGAGATCCCTCTCTGGGTCCAGAAGGGCTAGATCCTAGGGCCCCAAAGTGGTTATGATGTTGTCTCATCTTTTGGTCTTTCCAATCTGGAAAAAACATGGGAACCCCAACATAATGGCGACTCCACTGGGGAATTGAGTGCATTTCACCTTAAACATTCTTAGGCACTCAAAAGACCCAAGATCTCTGGTTAGATTGGAATTCAATTGCTGATGGTGGACAACAACCTACTTCAAACATTCATATACATCCACCTGGCGAATCCACACTCTATAACTCCCAAAGACCAAATGACTCCACTGGTAGAAGACTCTGAGTTGGTTGAGAAGATACAGTGACCTCTTTCTGATTTACAAACATGCTTCCACGCATATAGAGAAGATATGCCCCAATGAGTAGGGAGCATATCCCGGGATTCCCACACAAAATGCCTAAAGTGGACTGGTTAAAAAAATTGCCTATCTTTCAGGGTGAAAACGTTGATGACCCCTTGCTACATCTCATCAAGTTTCATATACATGTGTGGAAATTTAAAGTTGAATGGCATGAAGATTGCCTAATGAAAATTTTCATGGCAACATTAGAAGGAAAAGCTAGGGTCTGGTATGAATGGTTAGAGCCTCGGATTTTGTTTTCTTTAAAGGACATGCACCAAGTATTTTACAAGAATTATAAAGGAAACTCTCCATCCTTATCATGGGATTGTTGTGATCAATCTCAGAATATCATACAGTACCTGTTAGATATTGATGAGGATTTGGTTAATATGCATCCTGAAGATCTGTTAACAGCCGTTCAAGCATTTCATATGCATCCTAGCTATCACAAGAACATGGATGAATCAGCTGAGGAGGAAAATAGCCAAGAGACTGTAGAGACTCTTCACTCAGATGTTGATTTATCATCCCTTGTAGTTGAGGCTCAAGGTGACATCCTACCTCAAATCCAGTCTTCAAAGGAAACAGAGAGTTGCTGCACTTCTGCACAAAGGAACACAAGACCATCTTCCCCTTTGACAGAAGAAGAGATAGATCACATCATCAATGGACAGCTAGCCTCTGAATTTTTTTACAGATCAAACATTCTTGTCCATTCATCTGATGAGATTTGTTGTACAGAGTTGGAAAGCTCACATGTAAATCAGAGTGAAGAAAAATCTGTTGATAATCCAGTATGTTCGGTTGGCAGCATTGCTTATATTCATGATTTTCCTATTTTTGATCTATCTGATGATGATGTTCTCCAAAAAAAAGATGATATTGCAGGGTCATCATTAGTAGATTTATGGGAGGAAAATCATATCCCTTTACTTCCTGAGAGTAATGAGCCAATGCAGGATATTTATGAGACTGATGAAGAAATCTTTAAGAGTGAAGAAGAGGGTGAAGGATCTTTAGATCTTTGCTTCACTCCATTACAACTCATCAGTAATGGTTTTCACATGATTGGAGGTCAGCAGCCTTTCATCTCAGAAGATGAAGAGGAAAACAAGGAAGATATTTTTGAGCAGTTTGAAAGCAATGAGCCTTCTCTTGAAAAAGAGGAAGCAATGGAACAAACCACTGCTCAAGAATACTTAGATCTTTTCACAGAGCTTAGCCCACCATAGCAGAATATATCAGAGCTCCAGGAGGCTAGCACTTCCATATATGATGAGTCCTCCAGTTCAGAAAATGAAGAAGATGAGGGAGATTCTCTTTCTCAAGAGAGTCTTGTTCTTAATCCAGTGGAAGAAGAAGAAATCCTGGTTGAAGCCTGTCTGCCAAATATTCACAACCAGGTATCATTTCATGATCCTTATGTACATTTCCTGCACACATTTGAAGAAGGATCAAGGGTCTTTTTGAGCAGCATGTTACAAACAGAAAGAAAATTTTTCAAAGATGCTGTTATTGAACAAAAAGAGTGGGAGTTTCCCTGCCTATCCAGCCTACTCAAGGAGCTAAGTGGAAAGGACCAGTCATGGGATCACTTGATGGACTGGTTACATTGGAAGACAATGTTTGTAAGCTAAACTTGTAAATATTCCAGTTAGAGTAGGGTAGGTAGGAAAAGCTCAAATAAGCTTAGTATGTGAGCATGTAGTTAGATGTTTTTAATTTCTGCAAAGTCCAGCAAGTCAGACAGTCTAATCCTGGCTTGACTATTTTCAATTTATGTCTTAGAATGTAGAGAAGAAATCTGCTAGGCAGTTTAATCCTAGCAGATACTAGATTAGGTAGAGAAACATATGATACCAACAGTCTAATCTGGTCTCATGGAGTGATAAGGGTAGAAATATAATAGGTTTATTTTATGTTTATAAAAATAAAAATGATGTAAAGGGTCTTCTAGTTCAAATGCACCCTAGAAGAAAAAATGCTAGGATTGTAGGATGGGTAGGTAGACTATTTGAGAGTTTTTCTGCGGATTTGATGTCTTCACAATCTATGGCAGCTGATCCAAGAAAGAAAATGGATGAGTCAAGTACTAGGCATCTGGCCTACACCAAATATTTATCTTCTGAATTCTTGACTCCTTCAAGAAGAAGTCATCCCCATGTGGAGCCACTGTTAGCCCCCTATAAATTTTTGACAAGTAAACAGGGGGCTAAAATGTTTTTGAGCCTTCAAGGAATGCATTTCCTCTGAAAACACATCATCCTTGAAGCCTCTTTGTGCCTTTTTTCCTTTGGTAAATTCCCTCTGTTGATTCCCAGTATAAAGCCTCTCTGATTGCAAAAAATTGTGCTCCAAAGGGCTTTAATTTGCCCCTTGTATCCCTGCAAATATCCCTTTTTAACCCTTTTTCCCTTTGTTAAAGTCCCCCTTTTCACCCTAATCTCCCTCCTCTATTCCTTCTAAAATTTCCCAAAAACCCCCTCTAAACCTTACACACATCCCTGGTGTAGTTTAATAACCCCTTCTTCCCTCTATCGTTACCCCTTTTGGCCTTTAACTTCATTGAAAATGTGCCAAAAACCATATTCTCCATGTATATGGGTCTTAGCCCCCTTCGTCTAGCCCCAGAACCGCATTCCCCCCCATGTGGCCTGGCGCCAGGACCAAGCGCTTAAGCCCCGGGTGCTTATCGCAATCGGAGCTGTCGGGCGAGCGCATTCCTTTGCACATATGAAAAATCTCGATGCGATTGTGTTTTTGTCTGTAGCCCTGCGCTATAATCTCCACTGTCCGTTCAACCCGCAAATCCGACGGTCCATATTCCCTTTGCCCCGGTGGCCCCCACACCCGCACACTATTTAGAAACGAGCGGTATTTATCGCACCGCCTTTGAGAGGTGGGCGGTATTTTTCGATGGGTCAGTGATCCCACTCATCGCGCGACGCATGGCAGGGGCACTATTTCAAAACCACCCATCCATGACGCGTTATCGTTCGTCCACAGACCCGGCGCGATATCGCTATCCACCATCCGATTTGCGTTCGTCCATCCAACGGTCCTCGCGCTCTAAAGTTGCGCGGGAGTTAGCCGAGGCATTCGTACCCCTGGCCCACTGTCCGTCGCCCTCCGCTATGTTTCCCACCATCGATTTCCTCCTAAGATCGGACGGTCCAGATTCAATGCTCGCCCGCCATTGACCCAATCCTGCCACATCACCCATTCCACGTGCCGTCGTCGTGTCTTCGTCTGTTTCCTATATATATTCATTCCAAGGTCAAATTTTAATGTTTTACATTAAAATTTCCATCTCGTCATCTTCCCATGCATCTCCCTCTGTTCGATGGTTTTCCTCCACGGTTGTCGTTGCATTCATCATCCTTCACCCATGTTGTGTTGCCATCTTCACAGTCATCCGCGCCACCCACCCCGTGCATGATTTCTTGACTAGTTTTGTGTGTTTTGCAGGGTTTCGAGTGGCAATAAACCCCCATAATTCACAGTCCCTATCACAGTGACAGAGAACACAGGAAAGGACCATTTGTAGGAGCTGGAATTATGGAGAAAGGGCTCGGGAAAGTGTTTTGACACTATTATCATTAAAGGAACAAGTTTGAACCCTATAAAAGCTTCCGCAGAGCCATTAAAGCACAGATTGTGTAGTAAGAGGCAAACGAGAAAGTGGCAAAGAGTATCAGTGGAAAAACAGAGTGTTTAAGGCCTGTCATTGCAATTTATGAGCCTTAATCCAATTATTCATAGGAAAGGTACCAGAATTAAAGACCCCGTGGATCACTCAGAAGGTCCAATGCACAGAAAACCATACTATCAGGGTTTCTGTATCAGCAGAACGTTCTTCCATAAAAGGACACAGTATCCATATTTCTTTTATTTTATGTCGTGTTCTAAGGAGATTTTTCGGCCCTGACAACAGTTCTATGCTGCCATTGCATTAGTTATACAGTATGGCATACCCTAGCATCTTCATTCTACATTTTGTTCAGTACAACGGAGACATACCTGGGGTAAATGGAAACCCGACGAAGACCACTCCATCACCCAAAGAGTACCAGAGATTAATGCCCAGAATTTAAAAGGGGATGGAGCCTTGGCCCTCCTGCTGCTTCAGAGTTTAATGTTGCATTTAAGTTTACATCTACTCCTGTTATTCTTTTCTCCTATAAGAATCCTGAAGAACATATTTTAAAGGTTGTTGTGGTTGTTCGGCTGCTGCCGTTGTAGTTAGAGGGATTCAGTTTTGACTATTAGAACAATGTTGGGAGAAAGTAGCAGAGTAGTTTGTATTGTAGTAGGCTGGGAGGAGAAGTTTGAATTGTAACAGCCATTGAGCTCAGTGTATGTGACTAGTTTTTCATCAATTAATCAAGCACATTTCACAGGATCCTGGTCTATTACTATTGGTGATGTTTTTCTAACACTGTTCATTACATTTTCATACTATTTCATTTTCTACTGGCTTGCATCAGAAATATGGCATAGGATTTACCCTTCTTAGGTACCCTATGTCTCTGCTCTCCTTGCCCTCAATGTTTTCTGCTAAATGTGATTATCTAAGGGTTGATTTCGGTTAATTTAATCAGTGTAGTAGTTCTTTATGTTGCTAGCTGATGTGTGAGTTAATGAAATCTATCTTAGTTGTTCTTGTTGGGTTTAAGCTGGAAGATTTGGGAACACTGGGGATTAGAGTTAGCCCTGTCCACTAGGATCCTTGTGCGACCAGCTGGCCTTTCTAAGATCTCTTGCTGGTGCCAAAGCATTGAAGGTTCAAAGTCCTTCTCTGATCTATAGACCCTGGCTCTGTTAAACTTATCTCTGTTTTTCCCTTGTGACCTCCTTGAGAGTTTCCTATGAGTATGTCCAAGCAGGTCTGGAGTTAAATGACCTCTGACCTGATCTATCAACAAAAATTGGGTTTCTTTCCTTCTTTCATTTTCAATCCTTAATGTTCCATTCCACCATCTATCTAAAAATATCCTTTAGTGTAGATGACTTGCCCTCTGAAAGCCTGAGCTAGTTGTTGCAAGTAATTCCCTTTCATGACTCCATAGCCTAATGGATGGCACTTTCTTGACCTATCCACCTTGTTGAAACATCCTGCTGCCCTATTTCCTTTTCTCCCATTACTTTCTCAGTCTATGATCTCATGACCAACCCAGCAACCAACGAACCAAATCATTTTTAAACCCCCCTTTGTGCTTCATAACTAGCCTAACATCTCATTTTGAGCTTCAAAGATATACCATTCTTTGTGTTTAGGGAGAGATCCCTCTCCAGGTCCAGGAGGGATAGATCCTAGGGCCCCAAAGTGGTTATGATGTTGTCTCATATTTTGGTCTTGCCAATATGGCCAAAACATGGGAACCCCAACACTTTCTGTTCTTTATCAGAGAATAATGGACAGTATGGAAAAACATGAAAGGAGACAATTACAGTAAGGAAAACATCACCAATAATATAGACCAGGCTCCTATGAATCTGCTTGTTCAATTGATGTGCAAAACTAGTCACATACTTTGAGTCCAATGGCTCTTTACAGTCCATACTTTTCTTCCCAGCCTACTATAATACAAAATACTTCAGCTACTTCCCCTCAATAACAGTTCAAACAGTCGATAAAATCCCAACCACATCAACGAATCGTCAATGAATACTTATAGGTGAATGAGGGTGGAGTAGTAGATATGAACTTGAATGATCCATTAAGACAGAGGGGAGGAATTATTCGAATGCCCACTCTGCTTAATGGTTTGTATTAACATGTTTGTACCCTTTAGGCTGGACTAGAAGTCTTTGTCAGATTGACCATAACTTCAGATACGTTCTTTAAAGTACTCTTCTAGCTGCAGTACTCTATTTTATCTTCTGTGGCAAGTAAGGTGATAGAAGGTCTTGCAGGTTTTCCATACTTCCATAACTTCTGTCCTGGTAGTTTTAAGGACTTTTGTCAGTGTAATAATTGTTCTGGTACTTGATGGAAAATAGAAAAGGCTATGGGAACTTGTCCTTTCTTGGAAAAGAACGTTCTGCTGATGTGGAAGCACTAATATGGCTTGTTTCATGTGTTTTAGGCTTCATTAAGCCTTCTTGATCATTCTTATGGTCTTCAATATGTATCTTCGTCCTTGAAACACTAGATTATAGCATTAATCTTCAATAATAGGCTTTTTAATCCCTTTAATATGTCACTGAAACTCTTTTCCACTTCTGCTAACTATTTCTGTGAATGTACAGGTTTTAATGGTGTTGGAGGGTTTATGAGAGGGTTTAACACTGATCTTTTAATTAAAACATGATTTAAATACCTTCTCAGGAATTTTCCTCTACTACTTTGGCTCTGAAAATGGAGTTCTGCGCTCTGTATCACCATGACAGTGACTGTGAAAAGGAATGATCTCACCATCTGTAACCCTGCAAAAACACAATAAACTTGTTATGAAAAAACCTGTGGGAGTGGGAGGAATGATGTGGAGGCCCGTGGAGATGGTGGCGCAGTGATGAAAATGATGGATGCAATCGGTCGGGAGAATGAGTGAATGGAAAATGAGCGGAGGTGAGGATGTATTAGAGTCATTGGATTAGAGAAAATGACGACTAAGATCATTTGATGGAGTCACCTTGGGGGTATAGGTGAAAAAAAAATGAATGAGGGTGCGATGCAATGTAAGCCGCTCGATCATAACAGATCAACAGCTGAGATTTGCGGAGGAAGTCCTGAAAGGTCAGATGGGGGCCAATGGCAAGGCGAGATCAGATATGTGCCGTCGGATGAGACCCAATCAACGGTCGCGATTAAACATGAAGTCTTAATGTGGAGGGTGGTAAGCGGAAAACCAGAATGGTTTTCGCGCGGGGTCTGGAGTGGTAAGTTGATTTCACAAAAAAATGTGATTCCACTCAGTGATCGCCACGTGGAAAAACAAAACCACCCATATCACGTGATTTCAAAACTTTAACGTTCAGATTATGCATATCAATCGTTGGATGATGAGCGGCAAGATCTGACGGCGCAAGTGATGGCGCAATGGGGAAAGATGCACGGGTGAAGGCGGCCGTCGGGATTAGTGTGGACCGTAGGATCATGTGTGATGGACGGTTGTGATTTGCTATCAGGCGGAGGCATATTGGGTCATCGGGCTTATCTTCGGCCGTAGGATCTTCATGAATGGACGGTCATGATCAAAAGTAGGGGCGCTAGTGTTTCAAATGGGGAATGAAATGCTATATGAACGGAAAAAATGATCCTGACCGTTGAATCTGCATGATGAACAGCTGAGATAAGTGAAGAAGGTGGAGAGTATGGAAAGTGAAATGGGCAGGGAATATGGCATGGTGACCGTCAATCTGTGTAGATCGACGACCCATATTCATTCTAGGCCATGTCGTAGGGGAAAATAAAAACAAAGGGAAGAAAGTGATTTTGATTGGGTTTCTTGGCCTTTGAGCGCTTGATCACGGGGTATTAGGTTCCATGGAAGAGGGATTAAGGAGAATAAGCCCTTGGGGGCTAAACCCCTTTGTGGAGCAGAGAAGGTGTTTTTTATGCTTTTCAAAGGGATTTTTTGGGAAGTTAAGCATCTGGTTGCGGGCTGCGGTTGTATGAGGAAAGGGGCTATGCCATATAAGCCCTCAGGGGCCATAAGACTGATATAGTGCAAATAGAGATTTTTTAAGCCAAATGAGGGGTTCTGGTAGAGGAAAAAGCATATTTTTAAACCAAATCAAGGGAGCTATAAGGTTTAAAAAGGGAATTTTGATGATTTAGAGGGTTAATGAAGGGATTTTGGAGGAATTTTGAAGGGGGGAAAGTGGTGAAAATGGAGGCTTTGTGGGGATGAAATAGGAAAAATGGAGGCCTTTTAAAGCATTTTCTTTCAAAAACAGTGAGGCTTATCAGATGGAAACAGCAATGAATATTTCTTCAAATGACAGAAGGCACATGAAGGCTTCAATAATGAAGGATTTTCAAGGAAAATGTTTCTCTTGAAGACTTAGAAACACACTTAGCCACCTGTTTGCTATGCCAAAATTGTATAGGTGGCTAATAGTGGCTCCACATGGGGATGGCATCTTCTTCAAGGTGTCAAGAATCTCAAAAAATGATCTTTGGAGTAGGCCAGATGCCTGGTGCTTGACCATCCTTTTCTTCTTTGATCAGCTTCCATGAACATGATGGATAATAAATCAACAGGAAACATTTTCCCAAACAACTACCTAACCATCCTACTGTCCTAACATTTTTTCTTCAAGGTGCATTTGGACTTGCAGACCTTTCACATCATCAATTTTTTACAAACAGGAAAATAAACCTATCTACTGCTACCCTTATTACTTCATGAGACTAGATTAAACAGTTGGCCTCATAGCTTCTCTACCTAAACTAATATCTTCCAGGATTAAACTATCTGGCAAATTTCTTTCTCTACATTCTAATACAGAAATTGAAACACAGCCAATCCAGGATTAGACTGTCTGGTTTGATGTGAGTCCATGGCATAAAGACAAGATGCATATGGACTGAAAATTTGCAGAAATTAAAAGCATCTAACTAAATGCTCGCAGTCTAAGATTTATTGAGATTTCCTACCTATCCTACTCTAACTTGAGATATTTACATGTCTAGCTGACAAACACTCTTTTCCAATACATCCATTCAATCAAATGATCCCATGACTGATCTTTTCTGCTCGTCTCTTTGAGCATGCTAGATAGGCAGGGCCACTCCCACTCTCTTTGTTTTTTAGCAGCAGCTTCAAAAATATTTCTTGTTGTCTGCAACAAGCTACTTTTGATGACCTTTGATCCTTCTCTAAATGTCCGCAGGAAATGAGCATAAGGATCTTGAAATAATACCTGGTTGTGAGTATTTGACAAGTAGGTTTCAACCAGGGTTGCTTCCTCTTCTACTGGATCAAGAAAAATATTCTTTTGAGAAATAAAATCTTCCTCATCTTCATCATCATTTGAACTAGAGGAATCATCATATACTGCAGTGTTGTCCTCTTGTAACTCTGATATTTTCTGTTCTGGTGGGCTGAGCTCTATGAAAATATCAATGTATTCTTGAGCAGGGGTTTCTTTAATTACCATAACTCTTTCAGGAGAAGGTTCTTCAACTTCATTTGGCTCAAGAACTTCTTTATTGTCTTCCTCCTCATCCTTTGAGATGAAGGGCTGCTGATCCCCAATCACATGAAAATTGTTGCTGATGATCTGAGATAAAGTGGAGTGAAGAGTCAATGAATCTTCATCTGCTACTATACTTTCGTAACTTTCTTCATCAGTATCATAGATAGGCTGACTTGGCTCATTACTTTCTTGGAGTTAAGGGGACTGATCTTCCTCCCACAAATCTACTAATGATGGCCCTGCAAGATCATCTTCTGTTTGGAGAACATCATCAACAGATAGATCAAAAATAGGAAAATCATGAATGTAAGTAATGTTGTCAATCAAGCACACTGGATTATCAGCAAATATTTCTTCATTCTGATTTACAGAGGAGCTTTCCAAATCTTTACAACAAAGCTCAGTAGATGAATGGGAAAAAATGTTTGTTCTGCAAAAAAATTCAGAGGCTGGCTGTCTATTGATGATCTGATCTATTTCTTCTTTTGTCAAAGGGGAAGATGTTCTTGTGTTTCTTTGAGCAGAAGAGCAGCAGCTCTCTGTTTCTTGTGAAGACTGAATTTGAGGCTGGATGTCATCTTGGGCCTTAGATATAAGGGATGATGAATCATTATTTGAATCTTCAAGAATATCTTGAGGAATGTCCTTTATTTCTTGACTAAATTGTTCCTTAACTGATCCATCTGGTTTCTTGTGATAGCTAGGATGCATATGAAACTCTTGAATAGTTGTTAACAGATCTTCTGGATGCATATTAACCAAATCCTCATCAATATCTAACAGGTATTCTATGATGTTCTGAGATTGATCACAACAATCCCATGATAAGGATGGAGAGTTTCCTTTATAATTCTTGTAGAATACTTGGTGCATGTCTCTCAAAGAAAACAAACTTTTAGGTTCTAGCCATTCATACCAATTCCTAGCTTTCCCTTCTAATGTTGCCATGAACATTTTCATAAGACAGTCTTCATGCCATTCAACTTTTAACCTCCACACATGTATATGAAACTTGATGAGATGTAACAAGGGGCCATCAACATTTTCACCCTGAAAGATAGGTAGGTATTTCAACCAATTTATTTCAGGAATTTTGTGTGGGAAACCAGGGATATGATCCTTACTCATTGGGGCATATCTTCATTGTATCTGTGGAATCATTTTGTAAATCAGACAAGAGGTCACTGTGTCTATTCAACTAGTTCAGGGCCTTCTACCAGTGGAGTCATTTGGCCTTTGGGGAGTTGTAGAGTGTGGAGTCGCCAGGTGGATGAATTGGAATGTTTTGAAGCAGGTTGTTGTCCACCATTAGCAATTAAATACCAATCTCACCAGATATTTTGGGTCTTCTGAGGTCCTAAGGATATCTAAGATGAAATTCACTTAGAATCCCCAATGGAGTCGCCATTATGTTGTGGTTCTTGTGTTTTGGCCAGACTGGCAAGACCAAAAGACAAGACAACATCAAACCACTTTGGGATCTTAGGATCTAACCCTCCTGGATCCAGAGAGGGATCTCTCTATAAATGTAAAGAATGATATATCTTTAAGGCTCAAATTGAGGTATTAGGCTAGCTATGAAGCACGAGGGTTTTTGATTTGTTTTTTTAGTTGGAGATCATTAACTGAGAAGGTTATGGAAGTAAAGAAGGAACTAAATAGAAGGTTGTTTCAGCATGGGAAGATAGGTCAAGAGAAGTGCCAATCCATTGGGCTATGGAGTCATGAAAGGGGATTACTTGCATAACAACTATCCAAGGGTTTCCATAGGGCAAGTCATCTATACCAAAGGATCTTTTTAGATAGATGGTGAGATGGAACATTAAGAATGGGCGAAGGAAAGAGACCAAAGTGCAGCCTAAGATCAGGTAAGGACTTGGAACCTATCCTGCTTTGACATACTTCAAAGGAAACTCTCAGTAAAGACACAAAGGGTAGCTTAAGATCAGGTCAGATTTCATTTAAATCCAGGCCTGCTTTCAGCATGCTCTCAAGGGAAACAATCCAGCAGCCCTCATAACCACTTTCAGAAAGTAGAAAACATTTAAGATTAAACACAGAGTAAGGCCTAAGATCAGAGAAAGACTTTTAACCTTCACTGCTTTTGACACTAACTCAAAGGGATCTTTGAAAGGCTAACTGTTGGAAAAGGAGCCTAGTGAGACAGGGCTAAATCTAATGTCCCAGTTTCCCAATTCTTTCAGCTTAAACCAGACAATAACATCTAAGACACAAACTCTAAATTCATACATCAGTAAGCATGGACAAACCAACTTCTATACTGGTTAAACTATGATGAATTTGTTCTTAGATACACAATTAGTGGAAAACATAAAGATAAAGATTAACAGTGAGACTTAGGGTACTTCCAACAGTATGTCCTAATCTATGCTTGTTGTTCTTTATCAGAGAATAATGGACAGTATGGAAAAACATGAAAGGAGACAATTACAGTAAGGAAAACATCACCAATAATATAGACTAGGATTCTATGAATCTGTTTGTTCAATTGATGTGCAAAACCAGTCACATACTTTGAGTCCAATGGCTCTTTATAGTCCAGAATTTTCTTCCCATCCTACTATAATACAAACTACTTCAGCTACTTCCCCTCAATAAAAGTTCAAACAGTCGATAAAATCCCAACCACAACAACGAATCTTCAATGAATACTTATAGGTGAATGAGGAAGTGGAGCAGTAGATATGAACTTGAATGATACATTAAGATAGAGGGGAGGAAGTATTCGAATGCCCACTCTGCTTAATGGTTCCATATTAACATGTTCGTACCCTTTAGGTTGGACTAGAAGTCTTTGTCAGATTGACCATAACTTTAGATACGTTCTTTGAAGTACTCTTCTAGCTGCAGTAATATGTTTTATCTTTTGTGACAAGTAAGGTGATAGAAGGTCTTGTAGGTTTTCCATACTTCCATAACTGCTGTCCTGATAGTTTGCAGGTGATTACTCCTATTAATAGTAGCACTATAAAAGAAATTTCGCCATGGAAAAAATTGTGTAATGTTTGTTGTTTTATATTAAAAAATTGCATTTAAAAATAGTAAGTTTCTCATTTAAAAAAAGTATAGCTTTTTATAGTCACTCTTTTAATTTTGTTGAATGAATGGTCCACTGCAAAATAGAGGATTACTCATGTGCAATTCAATTAGAGGGGTTCAATTTGTTTGATCTACACAAAGGATAATCGGCACAAGCATTCATTGTTAAATAAAGTTGTGCAATTCAATTAGAGGGGTTTATGTGGTTTACACAAAGGATAATTAAATAAATTTGGATCCTATAGGAATAGTGATTGAGACATAAATTTCCTCTTATTGTGGAGATCGTTCTAAACTTAGTTTTAATAGCCATTGTTTCATTCTTTACTCTTTACTATGCAATACTTCTATAGACATGAAACATTAATATTGGAGATAAGTAAACAAGAGTATCTTGTCTTTGAAATACGAATAAATTTGATGCATTTTGTCTTTCATTAGTTTTTGATCATCTTGTATAGACATGAGAGGTTAATGTTGGAGATAAATAAACCAGAGTATTTTTGTGAAGAGAAATATTGAAAGAGTTTTCTTTGAAATTTTGAATATAATCAATTCAATTTTTTAAATTTTTAAAAAGAAAAATAAATAAATAATATCTTAATATTTTAAGATGTATATTCTCAATTATTTTCCATATTGAATTTTACATAGTCAATTTTTTGCCACGTCTAATCAAATTAAAACTTGAATTCAAATTCGAATTTGATAACTATGATTTCAATTATATCATTTTTAAAATTTAAAAAAAAAACATCTTTTTCTCTACTTATTTTATAATAAAAAAATATCAATTCTTAAACAAAATTAAACGAATTTTATATTAAATATTATATTTAATCTAATAAAAAATTACCGCTATAATTATGTTTAAATAAATTGGTAAAACAATACTAATAAAAAGTTAAATTATAGAATAAGTGAATGGTAAGTAGTGTGTTTAATTTACCAAATGTCAAAATTTTGAAAAATTGAAAATCATGATGAATAAGGCAGAAATTTTGCCAATTCATTAAAAGAAATGAAAAGTCAAAATCTGTGGAATGGGCATGGCAAATCTCTAAAAGGTCAAGCCTCTAGAAAAGGCGTGTGGCAAATAGAATTGAAACGTGGGTAAAGCAGGTGGAAATGAATACTGGGCACGGGGCACATCACTGGTCTGATCACGCTAAAGGCTTGAAAGTAGGTGGCGTAATGTTAGCGGATGCATAGCAGAGTCAAGTTTGGCGGTTTTGATGATAAATAAAAAGTCGTTGCAGTTGGCTCAGAGTATATGCAGGTGATGTGGAATTGAGCGAATCCATGATATAAAGTCAAAAGTTCGCAGGTGCAGAGTAGGTATGAGTGAGATGTATACTGACCCTGAAAGTTGGGAGGAGCCCACCCGCAGGTTTGAATACGAAATACAGGTGGTTTTCCATTTCATAAATCAATGCATATCGCTTTTTCTCCTACGATGCTCCAAGATCCACCATTCACATAAAAGGACAATGGTCCATCGGATTGCACGAAACTCATTAAATTTATAGTAAAAGTTGCCACAATCGACAGGTGGCCAATCTGTTCTGATTCTCACCGGATAACAAGAATAGTTTCGCTGTAATGCACAGCCATTATTTTAAATTTTAAACGTCAAACTGACGTGTATTATTATGGGCTATAGTTATGATAAGTAGTTTCGTCACGATGGTAAGGTTGTGCATTTATAAAGGAGGTCATTCAATCGGTAAGTTGTTAATGAGTATTCAATGCGTGTGGAAATTTAATTCAAGGCGTTGTTTAGTCACAATTTTGGTTAGGAAATTATTATTTTTTAAATGTGGAATGGTTTTTTTTTTCAAAATAAATTAATTATAGGAGTTTTTTTTATGGTGAAAATGGATTTAGCATCATTTTAAATATGGGGAATTCAAAATTATGAAACTTCGCAATTGTAATAGATATTTTTCAAAATTTTTGATTTTGGTCAAAATTTTGCCAAATTTCCAATATTTTTGTGGCAAAATTGGGGTGTTTTTAGACTACTCCAGTAGAAATCCCCTAAAACACCCAAAATTGATATTATTATATAAATTAAATGGTTGATATAGATTGATAATCATCAATATTTTGATGTTTTTTTTATAATATTGAAAATTTGTAATGTTAAGATAGGTGGAATGAAAAAAAAAACTTTGATTTCATCCATTGGATAGTGTATAGGATGAAGAATATTCTCACAATATTAAATTTAGTTTATCCATATTTTTGGATTTCATCTATTAGATCTGGTATAAGAAGAAGAATATTCTCACATTATTAAATCTAAATCATTCATATTTTCTTATTTTTTCAAAAATAGAAATCCCTGAAGCCTTATTCTTAAATAGACCATCCCTATTCTTAACCCACTACTCATCAAGGAGATTCTTAACCTATAAGTATGTTTTTCTACAATATTAATATCATATGTCATGAATATCATGATTTACTAATATCACATGTCCAAAAAACCATAACTCATTTATATAACATATATATAATATTTCTTCTAATTAATCAATTTAATAAAAAAAAATGAAAAAACTATAACTACTTTTAAAATAAATCTTAATTTTTAATTTTTAATTTTTAATATTTTATGAATATTAAATATTTATCAATTAGTTAATAATTATTATAATTAAATTTAAAATATATATATATATATATATAATAATTAAAAATAAAATTCTAAAAACCTATTCTAAAATCCATATATATCCACGTGACTAAACAGTTTTTAATTCAATAAGAGTTATATAAAAGGGTTGTTAACATTGAATATTGGATAACTAGGTGGACAATTTGGGTTTCAATTAAAATCTCAATGTTAGTTAAAAAATTGTAACTCTCAAATTTTATAATAAATATAAATAAGACCTAAGTTACGTGAACGTGGAATATTAAGCGTTTCCTTTTTAAATAATTTAAATTTTCAATTTGGTTGGATCTATGTTAGAATTCGCCTGTATTCTTCCAATAGTCTTTCTTACAAATCCTTTTATCGTATTTAGAATTATAATGAATAATGTATTTTACATATTTTATTTGAAGTGTGGAATATGTATGGATGTAGAGTGTTTTTAATTATTTTTTCTTCAAGTTTTATTGTGTGCTTGACATTTTCATTTAAGATGAAATTTACTTTGTTGAAATAACATATTTTATTTGAAGTGTGGAATATGTATGTATGAAGAGTGTTTTTAATTATTTTTTCTTCAAGTTTTATTGTGTGCTTGATATTTTCATTTAAGATGAAATTTACTTTGTTGAAATAATAAAATTTGATTTTATTTATCTAAAAATAATTTGGTTTAATTTTATAAAAGTTATTTTTTTTTTTTTGGGAGCTAGGACAATATTTGGATTTTAAAAGAAGGAAATGTAGTACGTATTGATATTTTCTACTTAAGATTAAATTTATTTTGCTTAATTTCTGAGATTTAATATTCTAAAATAATAATGGTATTAGGGGAATTTTGAGGTTTAAAATGGATTTTTTAAGGAAATTATAAAATAATAGTGGAAATAATAAAATAAGATTAGATTGCATCATCAAATTTTAGAGGTAAAAAATTAAAAAACTATTTTTTTTCAACTTATTTCTTTATGGGTTTCCTGAAATTTCAACCAATAACACTCGTTGGATGCATAATTTGATTCCTCATCCAAGGAGTGCCCATGTTGTATACTTTCGATGGACTCTGCTACACAAAAAATGAGAAATACATAAAAAAACATGATTGTAATCACGTTTTTTCAATTATTTCTCATTTTTCGTGTAGCAGGGTCCATCGAAAATATGCAACATGGATACTCCTTGGATAAGGAATTAAATTTTGCATCTAACGAGTACTCTTGCTTAAAATTTCAGTAAAACTTTATGGAGATAAGTTGAAAATACAAGTTAAAAAAATAGTTTTATTATTTTATTATTTTTCAATCCTTACTTTTTTACCCAAAAAATGGTGAATCATCCCCCATGGTTGACATCATCATATTGAATCCTATTGGTTCTTATAAATTTTATTTTGGTTGTATATTTTCTTAGGAGGCCCATTTTAGACCTCAAAAGTTCTTTAATGATTGCTCCAAGGTTGAGCAAGTGTCCATATATACCAATAACTCCCACTTGCAAGCCATATATACTGATAACTTTCTATGTGCAAGCCATATATATCAATAATTCCTAACTTACAAGGCATATATATGAGGCCTATGTACTAATAACTCGTAACTTGCAAGTCACATAAGCATATATATCAATAACTAGTAATGTTCAAAGTCATATATACCAATAAGTCATGACTTAACAAGGGTGAGGCACAATGAGAAGTGATCCTAAGTGGGGAGGAGAATAAGCAATCCAACCAAGTGTCTGAGCTATAAACTGATAAAAATGGAAGGATCAAATTATGAAAGCAATATTGGTTAGCTCTACTCTAAGAGACTACACCAAGAGGGATTGCATCTACAGGGCGCTTTGCATTCTAATTACAGATCAAACAATATATAGTTTACATGCATATAGGAAAGTTAGAACCAATACGTAAGAAATAAGAACAAACTCCTAATATAAGGTTCTGGTGAACCGACTCTCTCTAATTCTCCATTATCGTCAACAGTCCCCCTTAATGGAGAAAGGGTTCACAAATATTCCTAACATTTCCCTAAAAAAAATCAAATTTAATTCTGCCAAGAGGCTTAGCAAAAATATCGGCAGCATTATCACAAGTCTTACGATATTCGTCATGAATTTATTTTGACTAAACTGTAGGTTTTAAACCTGAACAGAAATTATCTACACACGAATCTTATAACAGAAAATAAACAATAGCGAGAGCATAAAACATAAAACATATAAACACAGAGATTTTCCCCTAGATCCCAAATCGGGACGACCAACTTGATTTTTCATTATATTCCTTTTAGTGTTACATATTTCGAAGCATATATAATGTTGGGTATTATGACATATTCTTTCCACGACTGATCATACCACCTTTGTACATTACGCCGGGTGGCAATGAGAAGTCTGAGGGGGAGAGCGACCCCATTGTTGAGTTAGAGTGATGCCCAGCAGTTGTTTGGTGTGGGACCCACTCCTTGGGATGCCATGTTTTGTGCATGAGTTTGCGCATGGTTTTGGGGTACGATGGTTTTCGGCCCCTGGTATTTTGTAGATCCGGTCAAGGGAACTACGGTTATGTTCTAATCCAGGGTTAATGGATTGGGGTTTATGTATGCTTCGGCATGTATATATATATGTTGTAACACTAAAAGGAATATAATGAAAAATCAAGCTGGTCGTCCCAATTTGGGATCCAGGGGAAAATCTCTGTGTTTATCTGTTTTATGTTTTATGCTCTCGCTATTGTTTATTTTCTGTTATAAGATTCGTGTGTAGATAATTTTTGTTCAGGGTTAAAACATACATTTGGTATCAGAGTTGTTTCGGCTTCAAGGGGACGCCTTTGCTACTGAGGGTTTTTTGCTCGGGTCTGAGGTAGACCCTGTTCAGTGGGAGATCTGCGGGATTGATTCTTGCGGTGAAAGAAGATGGCGAGCAGCGGAAAGATAGAGATTGAGAAATTTAATGGTCAGATTTTTGAGTTATGGAAGCTCAAGATGGAGGATCTGCTGGTGGATAAAGATCAGTGGATCATGGTAGATCTGGGTACTAAACCAACGACAATGTCAGATGAAGACTGGAAGAAACTGGATCGGAAGGCTAAGAGCACAATACAGTTGTGTGTCTCAGATTCAGTATTGTTGAATGTATCTAGGGAAGCTACAGTGAAGAATTTGTGGGAAAAACTTGGGACTTTGTACCAATCTAAGTCTCTGGTGAATAAGTTGTTCCTGCGGAAAAAGTTGTATAACCTGAGGATGAAGGATGGAGACTCGGTGACAGAGCATATGAACGCCTTCAATATTATGGTAAGTCAGTTGTCATTTGTTGATATTAAAATATCAGATGAAGATAATTGCATCAGTTTGTTGTGTTCTCTACCATATTCATGGGACAGTCTGTTTATTGCAATAGGTAGCAATACAACTACCTTGAATTTTGATGACATTGTCTCAGCCTTGTTGTCGGAGGAAATGAGATGGAGAAATATGGAGGGCCAGAATGGAGATGCCTTATCTGTACGAGGAAGGTCCCAAAACATAAACAAGAATAAGGTTTCGAGTGGGAGATCCAAATCTAGAGGGAGATCTAAATCTCCTAGAAAGTTTGTAAAGGTATGCTGGAAATGCGGAAAGGAAAGGCACTACAAAAAGGGTTGCAGATCTAAAGCTCCTGAGAAAGGAGAGGGATCTGATGATGCTCCTTCTATAGAGGCAAAAACTACCTCGGATGAAGGCGAGGATGTGTATTTGGCTTCTTCGTCAAATACACATGTAGATCATGAGTCATGGTTGATTGACTCAGGTGCATCCTTTCACTTCACTCCCCATCGGGAGTGGTTCTGCGAGTATGAGAAATATGATGGTGGTGATGTATTCCTAGGGGATGATAGGAAGGCTAGAATCGTTGGACGTGGAAAGGTCAAGCTGAAGCTGCAAGGTGGAAGGATTAGAACACTTCCTGGTGTTCTGCATATTCCTGCATTGGCCAGAAATCTAATTTCTGCAAGCAAGATGGATGATGTAGGTGTAAAAAACAGTGTTCGATAAAGATGCCTGCAAGATGGTTTGGGGAGCACTGGTATTAATGCGGGGAGTTTGAACTGGAACTCTGTACAAGCTACAAGGTAGCATTTTTATTGATGGGTGTAACAGTTCTATGGTTCCTGAAAGTGGAGCGGAAAGCCTAGCTGTCTCTGGAGAAAAGACCATGCTATCGCATCAAAGGCTTGGACATATTGGAGAGAAGAGCCTTCGGATACTACATAGAAATGGTATGGTAGAAGGTATGTCTAATTGCTCTCTAGATTTCAATTTCTGTGAACATTGTGTATATGGGAAGCAGAATCGAGTGAGTTTTCCTTCTGGTGCTAATAGGGCGAACAAGATATTAGAACTTGTGCACAGTGATGTGTTTGGACCTGTGTCAGTTCCATCACTGTGAAATTCTGTGTACTATGTTTCATTCATAGATGACTTCTCAAGGAATACATGGATATATTTCTTGAGGAAGAAATCTGAAGTCTTTGACAGATTTAAAGAATTTAAGGCTATGGTGGAAAACCAGACAGAGAAGAAGATAAAGGCACTGAGGACAGATAATGGTGGGGAGTTCTGCAAGAAGGAATTTGAAGAGTTCTGTAAGAAGTGTGGTATAGCACGACAGAAGACTACTCCATACACACCGCAACAAAATGGAGTTGCAGAAAGAATGAACAGAACACTGATGGAAAAGGTAAGAAGCATGCTCAGTGGTACCGGGTTAGGACAAGAATTCTGGGCAGAGGCAGTGGAGACTGCATGTTACTTAGTTAACAGATCACCTTCATCAGCGTTGGAGGATAAGACCCCACATGAGGTATGGACTGGTAAGAAACCCTCTCTTTCACATCTAAGGGTATTTGGATGTGATGCATATGTACATGTTCCAAAGGAGAGAAGGACCAAGTTGGATAATAAATCTGAAAGGTGCATCTTTATTGGGTATAAGGATGGTTTAAAGGGTTACAAGCTTTGGAACCCAGAAACAAGGAAGGTTGTGTACAGCCGAGATGTGGTGTTTAGAGAAGTGAAAGATGTTGTTAAACATGAAGTCCTACCAAAGGAACCTGAGAAGATAGAGTTTGAGCTAAAGGAGGATGAATCATACTCTACAACAGAAGAAGACTCAGAAGATGAAGAACCACAAACTCCAGCTTTGAGAAGATCAGTTCGGGAAAGAAGGCAACCAGAAAGGTATAGTCCATCTGCTTTCTATTCAGGTTTTGCCTTAACTATAACTGATGATGAACCCAGAACTATCAGGGAGGCAGTAGATTCAGAGGATGGAAAAATATGGAAGGAGGCCATGGTTGATGAAATGGCATCCTTGCACAAAAATGATGCATGGGATCTGGTGGAGTTGCCGGCTGGAAGGAAGCCCATTGGGAGAAAATGGGTGTTTAAGAAGAAGATGAATGTAGAAGGCAAGGTGGAAAAATACAAAGCTCGGTTGGTAGCGAAAGGTTATTCCCAGGTGCCGGGAATTGATTTTGGTGATATTTTTTCTCCTGTTGCCAAGGTTACTTCTATTAGATTACTTTTATCTGTTGCTGCTGCATTGATTTTGAGATAGAGAAGATGGATGTGAAGACAACATTTCTTCACGGGGATCTAGAAGAGGAGATCTACATGAAGTAACCTGAAGGCTTTATGGTGAAGGGTAAGAAAGAACTAGTATGCAGGTTGAAGAAGTCTCTGTATGGGTTAAAACAGTCACCAAGGATGTGGTATCGGAAATTTGATACCTATATACGGGGACTTGGCTTCACCAGAAGCAAGGAGGATCACTGTGTTTATTTTAAATTAATTGGTGACCGTGTTATTTATTTGATCTTGTATGTGGATGATATGTTGTTGATTGGAAATGACAAAGAAATTATCCAAGATTTGAAGACCCAGCTGTTCTCCAAATTCGACATGAAGGATCTTGGTGCTGCAAACTATATTTTGGGAATGGAAATTAAGAGAGATCGGGGAAAGAGGAAGCATTGGTTAAACCAAAGGAAGTATGTCGAGACTATATTGCAGAGGTTCAATATACAGGATAGTAAACCGGTGAATGTTCCTATTCCTGTAGGTGTAAAGCTATCTGCTGAACAGCATCCCAAGACACAAGAAGAAGAAGAAGAGGATATGTCCCGTGTTCCATATGCAAGTGCAGTGGGTAGCCTGATGTATGCAATGGTCTATACTAGACTAGACATTGCACATGCAGTGGGAGTATTGAGCAGGTTTATGTTAAACCTAGGGAAGGAGCATTGGACAACAGTGAAGTGGGTTCTCAGATATTTATGTGGCACTAGTGATTATAGCTTGTGCTACCAGGGAAAACCAGGATTGGAAAGAATGTTGGACATTTGTGGTTTTTTTGATGCAGACTGGGCTGGAGATCTCGACCAAAGAAGATCTACAAGTGGGTATGTGTTTAGCCTATTTGGAGGCGCAATTAGTTGGATGAGTAAAAGATAGTCTGTAGTGGCTCTTTCAACTACAGAGGCAGAATACATAGCAGCCACTCATGCAAGCAAGGAAGTAGTTTGGTTGCAAAGATTGTGTTCAAGTATGGGGTTGGTACAACAAGCTATAAGGATAGACTGTGATAGCCAAAGTGCAATTTTCTTGGCTAAGAACCCTACTTACCATTCAAAGAAAAAGCACATTGATGTTCAATATCACTTTGTTAGAGATATGGTTGAGGCTAAAAGGGTGTTGTTGGTAAAGGTGGACACTCTGAAGAATGTTGCAGATGCATTGACGAAGTCTGTGAGCACTCAGAAGTTCTCTTGGGGTAGAGAAACAATGGGTGTTGAAGAATTGGCCCAATGAATAAGCTCTCATGTGGCCCCCTATGGAAAGAAAACAACAAGTGGGAGAATGTTGGGTATGTGTTATATTCTTTCCACGACTAGTCCCACACGCTGTACGTTGCGCTGAGCGCAGCAGGGGGGTCACAAGGGGGGAGGCAGCCCCCACTGTTGGGGTCCGGGGTAGTGCCCCAGCAAAAATTTGTTTGGTGTGCAGACCCACTCATAGGTGAACCCACCGATGTTTTGTGCATGATTTTGCACATGGTTTTGGGGTACGATGGTTTTCGGCCCCTGGTATTTTGTAGATCCGATCAAGGGAACTATGCTTATGTTCTAATCTAGGGTTAATATTGGGGTTTATGTATGCTTTGGCATGTATATATCTGTGTTGTAACACTAAAAGGAATATAATGAAAAATCAAGTTGGTCGTCCCAATTTGGGATCCAGGGGAAAATCTCTGTGTTTATCTGTTTTATGTTTTATGCTCTCGCTATTGTTTATTTTCTGTTATAAGATTCGTGTGTAGATAATTTCTATTCAGGGTTAAAACCTACATTTGGTATCAGATCTGTTTCGGCTTCAAGGGGACGCCTTTGCTACTGAGGGTTTTTTGTTCGGGCTTGAGGTAGACCCTGTTCAGTGGGAGATCTACGGGATCGATTCTTGCGGTGAAAGAAGATGGAGAGAGGCGGAAAGATAGAGATTGATAAATTTAATGGTCAGAGTTTTGAGTTGTGGAAGCTCAAGATGGAGGATCTGCTGGTGGATAAAGATCAGTGGATCACGGTAGATCCAGGTACTAAACCAACGGCAATGTCAGATGAAGACTGGAAGAAATTGGATCGGAAGGCTAAGAGCACAATACGGTTGTGTGTGTCAGATTCAGTATTGTTGAATGTATCTGGGGAAGCTACGGCGAAGAATTTGTGGGAAAAACTTGGGACTTTGTACCAATCTAAGTCTCTGGTGAATAAGTTGTTCCTGAGGAAAAAGCTGTATAACCTGAGGATGAAGGATGGAGACTCGGTGACAGAGCATCTGAACGCCTTCAATACTGTGGTAAGTCAGCTGTCATCTGTTGATATTAAAATCTCAGATGAAGATAAGTGCATCGGTTTGTTGTGTTCTCTACCAGACTCATGGGACAGTCTGGTTATTGCAATAGGTAGCAATACAACTACCTTGAATTTTGATGACATTGTCTCAGCCTTGCTGTCGGAGGAAATGAGACGGAGAAATATGGAGGGTCAGAATGGAGATGCCTTATATGTACGAGGAAGGTCCCAGAACAGAAACAAGAATAAGGTTTCGAGTGGGAGATCCAAATCTAGAGGGAGATCTAAATCTCCTGGAAAGTTTGTAAAGGTGTGCTGGAAATGCGGAAAGGAAGGGCACTATAAAAAGGACTGCAGATCTAAAGCTCCTGAGAAAGGAAAGGGATCTGATGATGCTCCTTCTGCAGAGGCAAAAACCACCTCGGATGAAGGTGGGGATGTGTATTTGACTTCTTCTTCAAATACACATGTAGATCATGAGTCATGGTTGATTGACTCAGGTGCATCCTTTCACTTCACTCCCCATTGGGAGTGGTTCTGCGAGTATGAGAAATATGATGGTGGTGATGTCTTCCTAGGGGATGATAGGAAGGCTAGAATCATCGGACATGGAAAGGTCAAGCTGAAGCTGCAAGGTGGAAGGATTAGAACACTTCCTGGTGTTCTGCATATTCCTGCATTGGCCAGAAATCTGATTTCTGTAAGCAAGATGGATGATGCAGGTGTAAAAACAGTGTTCGAGAAAGATGCTTGCAAGATGGTTCGGGGAGCACTGGTATTAATGCGGGGAGTTCAGACTGGAACTCTGTACAAGCTACAAGGTAGCACAATTATTGATGGGTGTAATAGTTATGTGGTTCCTGAAAGTGGGACGGAAAGCCTAGCTGTGTCTGGAGAAAAGACCATGCTATGGCATCAAAGGCTTGGACATATTGGAGAGAAGGGCCTTCGGATATTGCATAGAAATGGTATGGTAGAAGGTATGTCTAATTTCTCTCTGGATTTCGATTTTTGTGAAAATTGTGTATATGGGAAGCAGAATCGGGTGAGTTTTCCTTCTGGTGCTAAGAGGGCGAACAAGATATTAGAACTTGTGCACAGTGATGTGTTTGGACCTGTGTCAGTTCCATCACTGGGAAAGTCTGTGTACTATGTTTCATTCATAGATGGCTTCTCAAGGAATACATGGATATATTTCTTGAGGAAGAAATCTGAAGTCTTTGACAAATTTAAAGAATTTAAGGCTCTGGTGGAAAACTAGACAGAGAAGAAGATAAAGGCGCTGAGGACAGATAATGGTGGGGAGTTCTGCAAGAAGGAATTTGAAGAGTTCTGTAAGAAGTGTGGTATAGCACGGCAGAAAACTACTCCATACACACCTCAGCAAAATGGAGTTGCAGAAAGAATGAATAGAACACTGATGGAAAAGGCAAGAAGCATGCTCAGTGGTACCGGGTTAGGACAAGAATTCTGGGCAGAGGCAGTGGAGACTACATGTTACTTAGTTAACAAATCACCTTCATCAGCGTTGGAGGATAAGACCCCACATGAGGTATGGACTGGTAAGAAACCCTCTCTTTCACATCTAAGGGTATTTGGATGTGATGCATATATACATGTTCCAAAGGAGAAAAGGACCAAGTTGGATAATAAATCTGAAAGGTGCATCTTTATTGGGTATAAGGATGGTTTAAAGGGTTACAAGCTTTGGAACCCAGAAACAAGGAAGGTTGTGTACAGCCGAGATGTAGTGTTTAGAGAAGTGAAAGATGTTGTTAAACATGAAGTCCTACCAAAGGAACCTGAGAAGATAGAATTTGAGCTAAAGGAGGATGAATCAGACTCTACAACAGAAGAAGACTCAGAAGAGGAAGAGCCACAAACTCCAGCTGTGAGAAGATCAACTCGGGAAAGAAGGCAACCAGAAAGGTATAGTCCATCTGCTTTTTGTTCAGGTTTTGCCTTAACTATAACTGATGATGATCCCAGAACTGTCAGGGAGGCAGTAGATTCAGAGGATGGAAAAATCTGGAAGGAGGCCATGGTTGATGAAATGGCATCCTTGCACAAAAATGATGCATGGGATCTAGTGGAGTTGCCGGCTGGAAGGAAGCCCATTGGGAGCAAATGGGTGTTTCAGAAGAAGATGAATGTAGAAGGCAAGGTGGAGAAATACAAAGCTCGGTTGGTAGCGAAAGGTTATTCCCAGGTGCCGGGAATTGATTTTGGTGATATTTTTCTCCTGTTGCCAAAGTTACTTCTATTAGATTACTTTTATCTGTTGCTGCTGCATTTGATTTTGAGATAGAACAGATGGATGTGAAGACAACATTTCTTCATGGGGATCTAGAAGAGGAGATCTACATGAAGCAACCTGAAGGCTTTATGGTGAGGGTAAGAAAGAATTGGTGTGCAGGTTGAAGAAGTCTCTATATGGGTTAAAACAGTCACCAAGGATGTGGTATCAGAAATTTGATACCTATATATGGGAACTTGGCTTCACCAGAAGCAAGGAGGATCACTGTGTTTATTTTAAATTAATTGGTGACCGTGTTATTTATTTGATCTTGTATGTGGATGATATGTTGTTGATTGGAAATGACAAAGAAATTATCCAAGATTTGAAGACCTTGTTGTTCTCCAAATTCGACATGAAGGATCTTGGTGCTACAAACTATATTTTGGGCATGGAAATTAAGAGAGATTGGGAAAAGAGGAAGCTCTGGTTAAACCAGAGGAAGTATGTTGAGACTATATTGTAGAGGTTCAATATGCAGGATAGTAAACTGGTGAATGTTCCTATTCTTGTAGGTGTAAAGCTATCTGCTGAACAGTGTCCCAAGACACAAGAAGAAGAGGAGGATATGTCCCATGTTCCATATGCAAGTGCAGTGGGTAGCCTGATGTATGCAATGGTCTGTACTAGACCAGAAATTGCACATGCAGTGGGAGTATTGAGCAGGTTTATTTCAAACCCAGGGAAGGAGCATTGGACAACAGTGAAGTGGGTTTTCAGATATTTATGTGGCACTAGTGATTATGGATTGTGCTATCAGGGAAGACCAGAATTGGAAATAATGTTGGACATTCATGGTTTTCTTGATGCAGACTGGGCTGGAGATCTAGACCAAAGAAGATCTACAAGTGGGTATGTGTTTAGCCTATTTAGAGGCGCAGTCAGTTGGATGAGTAAAAGACAGTCTATAGTGGCTCTTTCAACTACAGAGGCAGAATACATAGCAGCCACTCATGCAAGCAAGGAAGCAGTTTGGTTGCAAAGATTGTGTTCAAGTATGGGGTTGGTACAGCAAGCTATAAGGATAGACTGTGATAGCTAAAGTGAAATTTACCTGGCTAAGAACCCTGCTTACCATTCAAAGACAAAGCACATTGATGTTCAATATCACTTTGTTAGAGATGTGGTTGAGGCTAAAAGGGTGTTGCTGGTAAAGGTGGACACTTTGAAGAATGTTGTAGATGCATTGAAGAAGTCTGTGAGCACTCAAAAGTTCTCTTGGTCTAGAGAAACAATGGGTGTTGAAGAATTGGCCGAATGACTAAGCTCTCCTATGGCCCCCTGTGGAAAGAAAACAACAAGTGGGAGAATGTTGGGTATGTGTTATATTCTTTCCATGACTAGTCCCACACGCTGTACGTTGCGCCGGGCGTAGTAGGGGGGTCACAAGGGGGGAGGCAGCCCCCACTATTGGGGTCCGGGGCAGTGCCCTGGGGAAAAAAATTTTGGTGCGCAAACCCACTCATAGGCGGACCCACCCATGTTTTGTGCATGATTTTGCACATGGTTTTGCGGTACGATTGTTTTTGACCCCTGGTATTTTGTAGATCCGGTCAAGGGAACTACGGTTATGTTCTAATCTAGTGTTAATGGATTGGGGTTTATGTATGCTTCGGCATGTATATATGTGTGTTGTAACACTAAAAGGAATATAATGAAAAATCAAGCTGGTCGTCTCAATTTGGGATCCAGGGGAAAATCTCTGTGTTTATCTATTTTATGTTTTATGCTCTCGCTATTGTTTATTTTCTGTTATAAGATTCGTGTGTAGATAATTTTTGTTCAGGGTTAAAACCTACATTTGGTATCGGAGTTGTTTCGGCTTCAAGGGACGCCTTTGTTCTTGAGGGTTTTTTGCTCGGGCCTAAGGTAGACCCCATTCAATGGGAAGTCTATCGGGATCGATTCTTGCGGTGAAGAAAAGAAGATGGCGAGCGGCGGAATAATGAGAGATCGAAAACTGAAAGTCATATTTTTGGGGATTATGGAAGCTCAAGATGGAGGATCTTACGAGGTGGATAAAGGTCGAGTGGATCGCGGTAGATCCGGATACTTAAACCAATGGCAATATCGGTAGAAGACTAAAGAAACTCGATCGGAAGGCTAAGAGCACAATACGGTTGTGTATCTCCAGATTGATGTATTGTTGAATGTATACGGGGAAGCTACAATGAATAATTTGTGGGAAAAACTTGGGAATTTGTCCCAATCTAAGTCTCTGGTGAATAAATTGTTCTTGCGGAAAAAGCTGTATAACCTGAGGATGAAGGATGGAGACTCGGTGACAGAGCATCTGAACGCATTCAATACTATGGTAAGCCAGTTGTCATATGTTGATATTAAAATCTCAGATGAAGATAAGTGCATCAGTTTGTTGTGTTCTCTACCAAATTTGTGGGACAGTCTAGTTATTGCAATAGGTAGCAATTTAACTACCATGAATTTTGATGACATTGTCTCAGCCTTGCTGTCAGAGGAGATGAGACGGAGAAATATGGAGGGCTAGAATGGAGATGCCTTATATGTATGAGGAAGGTCCCAGACTAGAAACAAAAATAAGGTTTCGAGTGGGAGATATAATTCTAGAGGAAGATCTAAATCTCACAGGAAATTTTACAACAAAGGTATCTTTGGAAATAGGAGAAAGAGGAAGGGCACTACAAGAATCTAGCACCCTAGCTCCACGAAAGGAAAGGGATTTGATGATGCTCCTTCTGCAGAGGTAAAAACCACCTCGAATGAAGGTGGGGATGTGTATTTGGCTTCTTCTCCAAATACACATGTAGATCATGAGTCATGGTTGATTGACTTAGGTGCATCCTTTCACTTCACTCCCCATCGGGATTGGTTCTGCGAGTATGAGAAATATGATGGAGGTGATGTCTTCCTGGGGGATGATAGGAAGGCCAGAATCATCGGACGTGGAAAGGTAAAGCTGAAGCTGCAAGGTGAAAGGATTAGAACACTTCCCGGTGTTCTGCATATTCCCGCATTGGCCATAAATCTAATTTCTGTAAGCAAGATGGATGATGAGGGTGTAAAAAACGGTGGAGAAAGTGCCTCTAAGATGGTTTGGGGAGCACTGGTATTAATGCGGGGAGTTCAAACTGGAACTCTGTACAAGCTACAAGGTAGCACTATTATTGATGGGTGTAACAGTTCTATGGATCCTGAAAGTGGAGCGTAAAGCCTAGCTGTCTCTGGAGAAAAGACCATGCTATGGCATCAAAGGCTTGGACATATTTGAGAGAAGGGCCTTCAGATACTGCATAGAAATGGTATGGTAGAAGGTATGTCTAATTGCTCTCTGGATTTCGATTTCTGTGAACATTGTGTATATGGGAAGCAGAATTGGGTGAGTTTTCCTTCTAATACTAAGAGGGCGAACAAGATATTAGAACTTGTGCACACTGATGTGTTTGGACTTGTGTCAGTTCCATCACTAGGAAAGTCTATGTACTATGTTTCATTCATAGATGAATTCTCAAGGAATACATGGATATATTTCTTGAGGAAGAAATTTGAAGTATTTGACAGATTTAAAGAATTTAAGGCTCTAGTGGAAAACCAGACAGAGAAGAAGATAAAAAATATGAGGATAGATAATGGTGGGGAGTTCTGCAAGAAGGAATTTGAAGAGTTCTGTAAGAAGTGTGGTATATCACGGCAGAAGAATACTCCATAAACACCGCAGAAAAATGGAGTTGCAGAAAGAATGAATAGCACACTGATGGAAAAGGAAAGAAGCATGCTTAGTGGTACCGGGTTAGGACAAGAATTCTGGGCAGAGGCAATGAAGATTGCATGATACTTAGTTAACAGATCACCTTCATCAATGTTGGAGGATAAGACTCCACATGAGGTATGGACTGGTAGAAAACCCTCTCTTTCACATATAAGGGTATTTGGATGTGATGCATATGTACATGTTCCAAAGGAGAAAAGGACCAAGTTGGATAATAAATCTGAAAGGTGCATATTTATTGGGTATAAGGATGGTTTAAAGGGTTACAAGCTTTGGAATCCAGAAACAAGGAAGGTTGTGTACAGTCGAGATGTGGTGTTTAGAGAGGTGAAAGATGTTGTTACACATGAAGTCCTACCAAAGGAACCTAAGAAGATAGAGTTTGAGCGAAAGGAGGATGAATCAAACTCTACAACAGAAGAAGACTCAGAAGAGGAAGAGCCACAAACTGAAGCTGTGAGAAGATCAACTCGGGAAAGAAGGCAACCAGAAAGGTATAGTCCATCTGCTTTTTGTTCAGGTTTTCCCTTAACTATAATTGATGATGATCCTAGAACTGTCAGGGAGGCAGTAGATTCAGATGATGGAAAAATCTGGAAGGAGCCCATGGTTGATGAAATGGCATCCTTGCACAAAAATGAGGCATGGGATCTGGTGGAGTTGACGGCTGGAAGGAAGCTCATCGGGAGAAAATGGGTGTTTAAAAAGAAGATGAATGTAGAAGGCAAGGTGGAGAAATACAAAGCTCTGTTGGTAGCAAAAGGTTATTCCCAGGTGCCGGGAATTGATTTTGGTGATATTTCTTCTCCTGTTGCCAAAGTTATTTCTATTAGATTACTTTTATCTGTTGTTGCTGCATTTTATTTTGAGATAGAACAAATGGATGTGAAGACACCATTTATTCATGGGGATCTAGAAGAGGAGATCTACATGAAGCAACCTGAAGGCTTTATGGTGAAGGGTAAGAAAGAACTGGTGTGCAGGTTGAAGAAGTCTCTATATGGCTTAAAACAGTCACCAAGGATGTGGTATCAGAAATTTGATACCTATATACGGGGACTTGGCTTCACCAAAAGCAAGGAGGATCACTGTGTTTATTTTAAATTAATTGGTGACCGTGTTATTTATTTGATATTGTATGTGGATGATATGTTGTTGATTGGAAATGACAAAGAAATTATCCAAGATTTTAAGACCCAACTGTTCTCCAAATTCGACATGAAGGATCTTGGTGCTGCAAACTATATTTTAGGCATGGAAATTAAGAGATATCGGGCAAAGAGGAAGCTCTAGTTAAACCAGAGGAAATATGTTGAGACTATATTGCAGAGGTTCAATATGCAAGATAGTAAACCAGTGAATGTTCCTATTCCTGTAGGTGTAAAGCTTTCTGCTGAACAGTGTCCCAAGACACAAGAAGAAGAGGAGGATATGTCCCGTGTTCCATATGCAAGTGCAGTGGGTAGCCTGATGTATGCAATGGTCTATGCTAGACTAGACATTGCACATGCAGTGGGAGTATTAAGCAGGTTTATGTCAAACCCAAGGAAGGAGCATTGGATAGCAGTGAAGTGGGTTTTCAGATATTTACGTGGCACTAGTGATTATGGCTTGTGCTACCAGGGAAGACCAAGATTGGAAAGAATGTTGGACATTCATGGTTTTGTTGATGCAGACTGGGCTGGAGATCTGGACCAAAGAAGATCTACAAGTAGGTATGTGTTTAGCCTATTTGGAGGCGCAGTCAGTTGGATGAGTAAAAGATAGTCTGTAGTGGCTCTTTCAACTACAGAGGCAGAATACATAGCAGCCACTCATGCAAGCAAGGAATGAGTTTGGTTTCAAAGATTGTGTTCAAGTATGGGGTTGGTACAACAAGCTATAAGGATAGACTGTGATAACCAAAGTGCAATTTTCTTGGCTAAGAACCCTGCTTACCATTCAAAGACAAAGCACATTGATGTTCAATATCACTTTGTTAGAGATATGGTTGAGGCTAAAAGGGTGTTGCTGGTAAAGGTGGACACTTTGAAGAATGTTGCAGATGCATTAACGAAGTCTATGAGCACTCAGAATTTCTCTTGGTGTAGAGAAACAATGGGTGTTGAAGAATTGGCCCAATGACTAAGCTCTCCTGTGGCCCCCCTGTGGATAGAAAACAACAAGTGGGAGAATGTTGGGTATGTGTTATATTCTTTCCATGACTAGTCCCACACGTTGTACGTTGTGCCGGGCGCAGCACGGGGGTCACAAGGGGGGAGGCAGCCCCCACTGTTGGGGTCTATGGCAGTGCCTCGAGAAAAATTTGTTTGGTGTGCGAACCCACTCATAGGCAGACCCACCCATGTTTTGTGCATGATTTTGCACATGGTTTTGGGGTACGATGGTTTTCGGCCCCTGGTATTTTGTAGATCCGATCAAGGGAACTATGATTATGTTCTAATACAAGGTTAATGGATTGGGGTTTATGTATGCTTCGGCATGTATATATATGTGTTGTAACACTAAAAGGAATATAATGAAAAATCAAGTTGGTCGTCCCAATTTGGGATCCAGAGGAAAATCTCTATGTTTATCTGTTTTATGTTTTATGCTCTCGCTATTATTTATTTTCTATTATAAGATTCGTGTGTAGATAATTTTTGTTTAGGGTTAAAACCTACACATAAACCCCAATCCATTAACCCTTGATTAGAACATAACCATAGTTCCCTTGACCGAATCTACAAAATACCAGGGGTCGAAAACCATCGTACCCCAAAAAACCATGTGCAAACTCATGCACAAAACATGGGTGGGTCCGCATATGAGTGGGACCGCATACCAAAAAAAATTTCGCCGGGGCGCTACCCCAGACCTCGACAGGGGGGGCTGCGCCCGGTGCAACGTACAGCACGTGGGGCTAGTCGTGGAAAGAATATAACACATACCCAACATTCTCCCACTTGTTGTTTTCTTTCCACAGGGGGCCACAGGAGAGCTTAGTCATTGGGCCAATTATTCAACACCCATTGTTTCTCTACACCAAGAGAACTTCTGAGTGCTCACAGACTTCGTCAATGCATCTGCAACATTCTTCAAAGTGTCCACCTTTACCAGCAACACCCTTTTAGCCTCAACCATATCTCTAACAAAGTGATATTGAAGATCAATGTGCTTTGTCTTTGAATGATAAGCAGGGTTCTTAGCCAAGAAAATTGCACTTTGGCTATCACAGTCTATCCTTATAGCTTGCTGTACCAACCCCATACTTGAACACGATCTCTGCAACCAAACTGCTTCCTTGCTTGCATGAGTGGCTGCTATGTATTCTGCCTCTGTAGTTGAAAGAGCCACTACAGACTGTCTTTTACTCATCCAACTGACTGAGCCTCCAAATAGGCTAAACACATACCCACTTGTAGATCTTCTTTGGTCCAGATCTCCAGCCCAGTCTGCATCAACAAAACCATGAATGTCCAACATTCTTTCCAATCCTGGTCTTCCCTGGTAGCACAAGCCATAATCACTAGTGCCACGTAAATATCTGAAAACCCGCTTCACTGCTGTCCAATGCTCCTTCCATGGGTTTGACATAAACCTGCTCAATACTCCCACTGCATGTGCAATGTCTGGTCTAGTACAGACCATTGCATACATCAGGCTACCCACTGCACTTGCATATGGAACACGGGACATATACTCCTCCTCTTCTTGTGTCTTGGGACACTGTTCAGCAGACAGCTTTACACCTACAGGAATAGGAACATTCACCGGTTTACTATCCTGCATATTGAACCTCTGCAATATAGTCTCGACATACTTCCTCTGGTTTAACCAGAGCTTCCTCTTTGCCCGATCTCTCTTAATTTCCATGCCCAAAATATAGTTTGCGGCACCAAGATCCTTCATGTCGAATTTGGAGAACAGTTGGGTCTTCAAATCTTGGATAATTTCTTTGTCATTTCCAATCAACAACATATCATCCACATACAAGACCAAATAAATACCATGGTCACCAATTAATTTAAAATAAACACAGTGATCCTCCTTGCTTCTGGTGAAGCCAAGTCCCCTTATATAGGTATCAAATTTCTGATACCACATCCTTACTGACTGTTTTAACCCATACAGAGACTTCTTCAACCTGCATACCAGTTCTTTCTTACCCTTCACCATAAAGCCTTCAGGTTGCTTCATGTAGATCTCCTCTTCTAAATCCCTGTGAAGAAATTTTGTCTTCACATCCATCTGTTCTATCTCAAAATCAAATGCAGCAACAACAGATAAAAGTAATCTAATAGAAGTAACCTTGGCAATATGAGAAAAAAATATCATGAAAATCGATTCCCAGCACCTGGGAATAACCTTTTTCTACCAACCGAGCTTTGTATTTCTCCACCTTGCTTTATACATTCATCTTCTTCTTAAAGACCCATTTGCTCATGATGGGCTTCCTTCCAACTGGAAACTCCACTAGATCCCATGCCTCATTTTTATGCAACGATGCCATTTCATCAACCATGGCCTCCTTCCAGAGTTTTCCATCCTCTGAATCTACTACCTCCCTGACAGTTCTGGGATCATCATCAGTTATAGTTAAGGCAAAACCTGAACAGAAAGCAGATGGACTATACCTTTCTAGTTGCCTTTGTTAGCCCCCTATGAATTTTTTGACAGGAAAACAAGGGGCTAATTAGTTCTATGAGCCTTCAAGGAATGCATTTCCCCTGAAAACACATCATCCTTCAAGCCTCTTCATGCTCTCTGCCCTTTGATTTTTTCCCTCTACTGTTCTTAAGTCAATAAGCCTAACTGATTATGAAAAATTGTGTCGAAAAGGCCTTCATTTGCCCCTTGTACCCCTGTAGAATTCTCCATTTCATCTCGTTGTCCCATTTTTCAAAGCCTCCCTTTCACCCCAAAATCCCTCCCCTAGTCCTTCTAAACCATCCCAAATCCCCTCTAAACCATACACACACCCCTTGTTTGGTTTAAAAAACCCTTATTCCCTCTATCGTTACCCTTTCCTAGCCTCAAATCCTATTAAAAAGGGTCGAAAACCCATATTTTAACATATATGAGAGCCTAGGCCCCTTCGGCCAGCCCCCAAAACTGTTTCCCCACGTGACCCGAGCGCTAGAACCTGGCGCTAACCCGAAAGCGCTTATCACAAATGTGTATCGGGAGCGTTTTAAACCGTCGATCTATACAGATCGGACAGTCGTCACAAGCTCCATAGCAACCGTCTCCCACCCCTTTCACCGCCCGATCGCATATCCACCATCCGTTTAATCTGCAAATCAACGGTCAGTAGTTCATCCACCCCTGTGGTCCCCGCGCCAAAACACTGTGCCGAAAACCATCGGTTTCTATCGCACCGCCTTTGGAAGGTGGGCATTTTTTTCATTTCGGAGAGATGCCATTCACCACACGACACGTGGCTCCGTGCACTATTTGAAAACCACCCCCCATCGTGCATTAACGTTCGGCTGTGGACCCAGCGCGATATGCGTGTACACCGTCCGATCTGGAGCTGTCCATCTAACAGTGATCGCACCACGAAGTTGCATGGGGGATAGTCCAAAGCAAATAAACCCCTGGCCCACCATCTGTCATCCCCTGACGCGTTTTCAGCCGTCAATCTCATCCTGTGATCAGACGGTCCAGATTAGATCGCCCTCGCCTTTGACCGGTCCCACCGCCAGTACTCCATGTCACCCATTTTCATCGCTTTCTCCCATTTCCTTGGTATTGCGCCACTTATCCTCCAGGTTTTTGGCACGTGTGCTCTGCCACCCCTGGTCTATAATGAGTCCATTTCCCTGTTATTTCCGTCATTTTGCATTCATTCCCACTGTTTCCACCATGCTGCACCACCATTATGCAAGCCTTCCACTACATCTTTCGCCAATCCTCCACAGTTCCATCATCATTCCGCAGGCCATCAAAGCGTCCATCCCCCTCCAGCATGGATTTCTAGGCGATTTTTGTGTGTTTTTCAGGGTACGGGCGGTGGACGGCCACCATGTTCACAGTCACAGTTACAGTGGCACAGGACACAGGAAAGAACCATTTTCAGGGGCTGAAATTATGGAGAAAGGCTTGGGAAGGTGTTACGACAGGATTTTCATTAAAGGAGCTGGGTTAAACTCTGCAAAACGTTTCCAGAGCCATTAAAGCACAGATTTCACTTACATATATAGGAATGGAGCGGCAGAGAGTATCAGAAAAAAACAGTGAGCTTAAGGCCCGTAAGTGGAGATTTTGAGCCTTAATCCAATAATTTAGAGGCAGGTACCAGATCGAATACCCCATGGATTGCTCAGAAGGTCCAATGCATAGAAAACCATATTATATAGGTGTTTATATCAGCAAAACGTCACCTCCTGAGAAAGGACACAGTACTCATTATTGTTTCAGTTTACGTAGTGTCCATGAGAATTTTTCCCCCTGACAACAGTCCTATGAGATCAGAAGCATTTGTTACAAAGTATGGCAGACCTGAATTATTGACCTGTTTTGATTCAGTTCACCACAATATTGCAGAAGTGCTACAGCAAGTACATCAAAGACATACCTGGAGTAAATTTGCGGCCTGACGAAGACCACTCTTTCATCCAAAGAGTACCAAAGATAAATGCCTAGAATTTAAGACAGAATGAGGCTTCGGCCCTCTTCCCTTCTGAGTTTTAATGCTACATTTAGTTTTTCACCTACCTCCTCTGCTCCTCTTTCAGCTATAAAATTCACAAAGGAACTCATTGTAAAGGTTGTTGTTGATCGGCTATCAGAGAATTGCAATTTTTTTCTTTTGAGACATATTCTTTGTGTAAAGTTGTAAGATAGGCCGAGGAAGATGTTCTCAGGCTGAATATAAAGTTTTTGGCAATGTTGTACATGACTGGTGTTACTCTTTAATATGACAAGCACATTTCTTTGGATCCTGATTTAAAGCAGCGGTGATGTTTTTAAATCTCTGTGTCTATTTTACCTTGTAGTTCATTACATTTCATTTCTACTAGCTTGCATCAGAAATATGGCATAGGATTTACCCTTGTTAGGTACCCTATGCTTCTGCTCTCCTTGCCTTCAATGTTTTCTGTTGTATGTGTTATCTGAGGACTGATTTCAAGCTAATTTAACCAGTGTAGTGGTCTGATATATTGCTAGCTGATGTATGAATTAATGAAATCTGTCTTTATATGTTCTTGTTAGGATTTAATTGAATGAATTGGGAACATTGGGAGGTCTAGAACTTTGTCTCTATCTCACTAGGATCATTTTCAATTAATTGAACCTTTCTAAGTTCCCTTAAGCTGGAGGCCGAAGCATTGAGAGTTCAAGTCTCTCTCTAATCTCAGGTCTTTAAACTTTGTGTTCTAAATATTTTATGTTCCTTGTCTGAAGAGTTAACCTTCCAGGTTTCGGATCACAGGTTGTCCAATGGCATGTCCTGTCCCTGGATCTGATTTCTGAAAGGTCACCTTGGAGGTTTCCTTGCTTTCACTTTCTTTCTACCATCCCATACCATACTATCATATTTAAGATCCAATGCTTTAGATGACTAGCCCAACTGAAAGCCTGCATTTTGAATAGAAAGTAAACCCTTTCCTGACTCCATTGCCTAATGGTCTTGAATGTTCTCTGAACTATCTTGCCTTTGCCTAAATTCCTCTTTGCTTAACCTTGTCTTACACCGAATCCTTCTTTCCTGATTCCCAACAACCAACCAAAATCAAACAAACAAACCCTAAGCCTATAACTAGCCTAATATCTTAACTTTGAGCTTTAAAGACATGAAACCTTTTCTTATATAGAGAGATCCATCTCCGGACCTAGGAGGGCTAGATCCTGAGGTCTGAAAGTGGTTCTGATGTTGTCTCATCTTTTGGTAGTGCCAACCTGCCAAAACATGGGAACACCAACAACCTTCTTTCTCGAACTGATCTTCTCAAAGCTGGAGTTTGTGGCTCTTCCTCTTCTGAATCTTCTTCTTTTGTAGAGTCCGATTCATACTCCTTTACCTCAAAATCTATCTTCTCAGGTTCCTTTGGTACGATTTCATGTTTAACAACATCTTTCACCTCTCTAAACACCACATCTCGGCTGTACACAACCTTCCTTGTTTCCGGGTTCCAAATCTTGTAACCTTTTAAACCATCCTTGTACCCAATAAAGATGCACCTTTCAGATTTATTATCCAACTTGGTCCTTTTCTCCTTTGGAACATGTACATATGAATCACATCCAAATACCCTTAGATGTGAAAGAGAGGGTTTCTTACCAGTCCATACCTCATGTGGAGTCTTATCCTCCAACACTGATGAAGGTGATCTATTAACCAGATAACATGCAGTCTCCACTGCCTTTGCCCAGAATTCTTGTCCTAACCCGATACCACTGAGCATGCTTCTTGCCTTTTCCATCAGTGTTCTGTTCATTCTTTCTACAACTCCATTTTGTTGAGGTGTGTATGGATTAGTCTTCTGTCGTGCTATACCACACTTCTTACATAACTCTTCAAATTCCTTCTTGTAGAACTCCCAACCATTATCTATCCTCAGCGCCTTTATCTTCTTCTTTGTCTGGTTTTCCACCAGAGCCTTAAATTCTTTAAATCTGTCAAAAGCTTTAGATTTATTCCTCAAGAAATATATCCATGTATTCATTGAGAAGTCATATATAAATGAAACATAGTACACAGACTTTCCCAGTGATGGAACTGACACAGGTCCAAACACATCACTGTGCACAAGTTCTAATATCTTATTCACCCTCTTAGCACCAGAAGGAAAACTCACCCGATTCTGCTTCCCATATACACAATGTTCACAGAAATCAAAATCCAGAGAGAAATTAGTCATACCTTCTACCATACCATTTCTATGCAGTATCCGAAGGCCCTTCTCTCCAATATGTCCAAGCCTTTGATGCCATAAGATGGTCTTTTCTCCAAAGACAGCTAAGCTTTCCGCTCCACTTTCAGGAACCACATAACTATTACACCCATCAATAACAGTGCTACCTTCTAGCTTGTACAGAGTTCCAGTCTGAACTCCCCGCATTAATACTAGTTGATCTGAAATTGTGTGAACAAAATATTTCTTATACAGAGATAGACAGTAGGGGCTTTTACTGGTTATTTCACCTTTACTAGAAAGGATGAAACCAGAATATTTTGGCCCTCTTACTGGCTCTGCCTAAAGAAATATGAAGTTAACACTAACTCGATCTAGAAATGAAAGTATTTGTTTATGTTGGCAAAGTATTCATTAACCAAATTTTATGTGTGAATAAGCAAGTTCAAGTATTCTGCAATGGAAGTAATGTGGTTTGAAGTGAAGAAAATGAGTTTTTATCATTGTATAAGTCTCATTGGGAAAAGTGGACTTATTAAAAATTACTGTTTAATGTAGTAAAATATAGAATATAGCAGCAAAAATGCACAACATAACAATAAGCATTTGTTTAAGCAGTTCACCCCTCTCTTAGGCTACCTCTGCTGGGTCTAAAAGCCTCCAAATAGGCTTTTCCATCTTTCATTAATGCTCAAAATAAGTATTACACTGAGAAGAAAGCCTCAAAAGGCTAAATTAGCTGCAAATTCAGAAACAGAGGACTGAAAACAGTAAAAATTCATTCACCTCAAATGGATGAGTATAGTCCAACACAACTGATCTTTCACCAAGCCCTGGTGGCTCCACAAGAAAATTCGGTAATAAAATCGCTGACAGAGTGCCCTGATGGCTCTACAACCTGTCCCAATAGCCCTAGAATGCTTCAATACCCCAAAATCAAAAAATAATTTCACTTCAATTGGACTTCTTTAGCCAAAGTTATGACCAGTACAAGTTTTTGTCCAGTTACCCCTTGAAAAGCTCCACTAAATGTGGAGAACTGGATTTAACTCCAGTTAAAATAGAAACAAATGCCATACTTGGCGGACGCGCTCCAAATTTATCAAGCAGTTATGGTTAAGTTTAATGCTGGGTGGACGGGGTCACATGGACCACCGTCCAACCTGCATATTTAAACGTTATATCAAACGGTTTGTTTTTCAAACCGCAACCTTTAAATAGCCTAAACTTCCACCCCGTTCACATGATTAATGGTGGTTATAAATGTTAACATATCCGCTGCATGCCAATTCGAATTAGCCATCGTTCTGCGCCATAGGGTTATATGATGAAGGGGCTAGCCCCCTTTCAGGCCCCACCCAACATAAAACAAACTTTAAATAAATTTTCGCACCCATGGATAGCAAGAACCGCTGCCATGACCCAACAGTCGGGCCTCTCCATTGCCATCGCCTCGACCCGGTTTCAAATCCTGCCGCAGCCATAATATAATTTTGAATGCCCATTTCGTTGGTTCTTGGGGCCACGTGGCGGCCTTCGGGCTGGCCACGTGGTGCTCTGTGATTGGCCGCCTGCAGAATATTTCACAGAATATTTTGTGGAATATTCCACAGAATATTCCCAGAATATTTTGTGGAATATTCCACATAATATTCCCAAAATATTCTATGGAATATTCTTTTTTTTAATTTTTTTTTATAAAGTCAATTTTGGCCATTTTTTAACTGAAATTGGCAAACTTCAAAGCTGAATAAATTTCTCATACGGTGTCGGTTTTCAGTGTCGTTCACGTCTACAGGATCATTTTTCTGAGCTATTTCCAATCGTTCTATTTTGGATCAATTCTAAGAAACTTCATTTTTGAGCATTTTTCTACAAGAGACTTGATCTCCTGATCACACCTCCCAAATGGGAAGCTTTTGGACCCCAAAAGCTCTCTGATTACTTAAAATGATGATGTGGAGACTGATTCTCCACTTTTCCACCCTTGAATAACTGAAATCTACCCGATTTCATCAAATGGAGCTTTTGAGAAAATGATAATCTGTCTCTGGAATCAACTGATCGACCATTGCTAAGATTGACGGATTCATGATGCAAATGATTAAAATTTGCAGAACAACAATTGTAATTTGCAGAAAACAAAATTTTTCTACACTGATCAAACTTCCTAGAAGACTTAAAATAACCTTCACCTTGCAAAATGTTCCCATGGCGAATTCTACCATTCTGAAACCAACTTTGTCCCATGCTGAATTGTGTGTCTTTCTTGCTTGCACTGCTTTGCTTTGACACTTCTTTCACTGCATTGGCTGACCCAAAAGGTAATTTGTGAAACAAAACATCATCTTCTTTAAAAGACAAACTGTTATTAAACTGAGACATATTATTAGCAACATCATAAAAAGGCGAATGCCCAAAATCTGGTCGTTTCAACATCAACAAAGTTAGACTTTGACTTGCATTAACCAATCTTTTCAATTGAACTGCATGGAGTAAAGAAGATTCCAGCTTCTTCTTGTGAGCTCTCACAATGTACTCTTTACCATATTTGAACAAGTGATACTTGTTTTCATGGTGATAGAAGATGGCCTTCCTTTCAAATAAGTAAGGACTTCCCAAAACAATACCGGAGATATCAAGCGACACCACATCAAATTCAACTTTGTCAATAAAGTGTGCAGTTATTGCAAAGCGCAATATGCACTTCCTTGAGACTTGAAAATTGGCATCCTTGCATATCCATCCAAGTGGATAAGGCTTTGGATGTGGAATGGTCTCAAGTTTAAGCTGCTTGACCAAGTCTTCAGATATAAGATTCGCTTGTGACCCACTATCAAACAGTGTGTCAATTTTGGTATGTTTTGAAATTACCCTCACATGGAAGAGCTCTATCCTCCTCTTTTCTTCATGAGTATCTTTGTGACAATTCAAAGAGCTAGAAATGGGATTTGTGTCTTACACCACTTCTTTCCCCTTAATGTTCTTTAAAACCATGGCAATGCTTTTTGTCTCATCTCCTGAGTCTGGCCCTAATTCTTGCTCAATCGTTGCTACAATTTTCTCCTTTTCTTTGGTCTTGTTTTTGTTCTTGTATTTTTATGGTTTCAGTTCAGGATGAAGCTTCCAACAATGATCTTCATCATGACTTGTCTTCGAACAGTTCTTGCAAAATAGCTTTCCTTTTTCTTTTCTTGAATTTGCAACTCTCTTCTTTCCTTTTTTGAAATTACTATCCTCATCAAAAGTATTCTTTCCTCCAGCTTCTAAATGTGTAGCCTGCACACAGACTCCATCTAAGCTGGTAGGATTGAACATTAGAATAGTGTGTTGAAGGTAATTGTGCAAACCTCCTATGTATTTCAACAAGGTATCTTGACTTTGTAAGTCTACTCCAAGTAGAAGTGCTCTCCTTCTAAAATCTTGGGTATAATCTTGCACATTTTGACCCTTAAGTTGCCTAAAATCTTTGGTTTCTAGATCCTTCTCCAACAATCCTATCATTCTATCTCCACAGTATAGAATCCTAACCATCCTGAGTCATGTCGAAATCTTTTCTAGACTCTTTCTTCTTCCTTGGGATCCATTTCCTCATTTACTTCTCCTTCTCTTGGAAGACTGTATGTTTATGCATTTGATTCTAGGAGCTAATGAGGATGAAATGGAAGGTGGAGATAATGGCACCCTAGCCCTCCTTGGTTGAGGATTAAATTTTTTCTCTAACCAATTGACCTTCCCATCTTGCACAATTTCGACTATTAAGCATCGGAATTTTGCAAAATAACACAATCTTCTTGTACAAATTTCACAAAATTTTAAGCAAAACCTAGACCTACATTTGTCGATACGAAATTGTGTGAACAAATTATTTCTTATCTGAGATATTGACATTAGGAAACACTGTGTTCCCTTTTACTAGAAAAGGATGAAACTAGAAGCTTAGCCCACTATTTGGCTACGCCTAAAAAAATATAATGTAAACAAATTAAATCGATCGATCAATGAAAGTATTTGTTTGTATACTTACAGAAGTCTTTAAGTAATCAAAATTTTATGTGTGAATAAACAGGATTCAAGTATTACACCAATGGAAGTAATGTGGTTTGATGAAACTAATGAGTGGTGTTCACTATAAGTCTAATTGGGAAAAAGTATGAACTTATGAAAGAAAATTATTATAATGAAGTAAAATTTGAAATAATTAAAATGCCATGTGTTTAAACATTTGTTTCGCAGTTCACACCTATCTTGATTCACCTTTGGGTCCAAAAGCTTCTCCAAATAGGCTTTTCCCTCTTTCATTAATGCTCAAAATTAAGAATTACTGTGTAGAAAGCCTCAAAAGGAAAAAATTAGACATAAATTTAGAAGCAGGAAGGACTTAAATCGGTAAAAATTGACTATTCATTCCTCCATTGGATGAGTATAGTCCAGCAATTTGATCTTTCACGAAGCCCTGGTGGTTTCACAACCAAAATCGCTGATAAAATCATGATAAATTTCCCTGATGTACAAGCTCGTAACATCCCATGACTCGGAAATCTTCAATGCCCCAAAATCAATTTTTTTGCTTCAAAGGCTTTTCTAAGCTAGAAGAAGTTAACCATTCTTGAAATTACTTGATTGAGGCTAGAAAAGCTCACTAAAATGTTGAGTGGAACTCCAGTTCAAATATATTAATCATTCAGTATGCTCAATGGCACTCTGCCATAACCTGTGGAGTGAGGGAGTGACGGACCCAAGGTTCGCTGGAATGCGCCATAGAGCGGAGTGTTTTCAAATACTATTAGTTATTCGCGTTTGAACTTTAATGCACACCCAAATATTAAAAGTGCATAGCACTTCCTCCACCGACCCATGGGACCACATCCCCACCACTGCGCGCCGATTGAAATACTACAGTTCAAATAGAAGTTGAATGTAATGTTTAATAATAACTACAACTGTGGCCCATTGGTCGGGCCACTCCGTTGTTATTGCACCCACCCGGTTTCAAATCCTGCCGCGACCAAAACAAAATTTTGAACGCCCATTTCATATGAATCTTGGGGCCATGTGGCGGCCTCCGGGCTTGCCACGTGGCGCCCTTTCATTGGCTACCTGTGGAATATTCCATAGAATATTTCAGCGAATATTCCCGTAATATTCGTGGAATATTATTTTTTTAATAAAAATAATTTTTTTATAAAGTCAAATTTTGGCCATTTTTTAACTGAAATTGGCAAACTTCAAAGCTGAATATCTTTCTCATACGGCGTCGGTTTTCAGTGTTGTTCACGTCTACAGGATCGTTTTTCCAAGCTCTTTCCAGTTGTTCTAGTTCGAATCAATTTTGAGTAACTTCATTTTTGAGCATTTTTCTACAAGAGACTTGATCTCCTGATCATGATCTACATGTGTATTTGAAGAAGAATCCAAATACACATCCCCACCTTCATCCAAGGTGGTTTTGTCTCACAGTATGAGCTTCATCGTATCCCTTCTTTCTCAAGAACTTTAGATTCGCATTCCTTGTAGTGTCCTTCCTTTCTCTCCGCATTTCCAGCACACCTTTACAAACTTTCCAGGAGATTTAGATCTCCCTCTAGATTTGGATCTCTCACTCGAACCTTATTCTTGTTTCTGTTCTGGGACCTTCCTCGTACATATAAGGCATCTCCATTCTGACCCTCCATATTTCTCCGTCTCATTTCCTCCGACAGCAAGGCTAAGACAATGTCATCAAAATTCAAGGTAGTTGTATTGTTACCTATTGCAATAACCAAACTATCCCACGAGTCTGGTAGAGAACACAACAAACTGATGCACTTATCTTCATTTGAGATTTTAATATCAACAAATGACAGCTGACTTACCACAGTATTGAAGGCATTCAGATGCTCTATGACCGAGTCTCCATCCTTCATCCTCAGGTTATACAGCTTTTTCCGCAGGAACAACTTATTCACCAGAGACTTAGATTGGTACAAAGTCCCTAGCTTTTCCCACAAGGTCTTCGCCGTAGCTTCCCCATATACATTCAACAATACTCTGACCGAGACACACAATCAGACAGGCTTTTTGGAGAGAATTTCTGATCCAGCTTTCTTCCTTCTTCATCCGACATTGTTGGTGGTTTAGTACCGGATCTACCGCGATCCACTAATATTTATCCACTAGCGTATCCTCCATCTTGAGCTTCCACAACTCAAAACTCTGACCATTAAATTTCGATCTCTATCTTTCCACCGCTCACCATCTTCACAAGAATCGATCCCGCAGATCTCCCACTGAACAGGGTCTACCTCAGGCCCAAGAAAAAAACCCTCAGCAGCAAAGGCATCCCCTTGAAGCCGAAACAACTCTGATACCAAATGTAGGTTTTAACCCTGAACATAAATTATCTACACACGAATATTATAACAGAAAATAAACAATAGCGAGAGCATAAAACATAAAACAGATAAACAAAGAGATTTTCCCCTGGATCCTAAATCGGGACGACCAACTTGATTTTTCATTATATTCCTTTTAGTGTTACAACACATATATATATACATGCCGAAGCATACATAAAATCCAATCCATTAACCCTAGATTAGAACATAACCGTAGTTCCCTTGATCGGATCTACAAAATACCAGGGGCCGAAAACCATCGTACCCCAAAACCATATGCAAACTCATGCACAAAACATGGGTGGGTCCGCCTAAGAGTGGTTCCGCACACCAAAACAATTTTCACCAGGGCGCTGCCCCGGACCCCAACAGTGGGCACTGCCTCCCCCCTTGTGACCCCCCTGCTGCGCCCGACGCAACATACAACGTGTGGGGCTAGTCGTGGAAAGAATATAACACATACCCAACAAGGAACTCATCTAGGAGAGCTAGAGTTAAAACCACCACTCTTATACCTATGATGCAACCAACAAAGGAAGTTTATACCATAAGACTATTTAAGGAGCCACAAACCTTGTATTCTTTTAGGCAGGAGCATGCAAGTAAGCTTAAACAAAAGGATACTCTACTTGAAAAGGATTTTATTTCTAAAGGCAAGGAAGAGGTAGCATCCTCTTCAAGGAATAAACGTAGAAGAAGACTCATCCTGACAGAAGCATATTCAGTGGAAGTCACCCCTGAAACATTAGCACCAAGCCATGTTCTAAATATTAGACAAGAGAATGAAGAAGACAATGCCTCTCCATCAGCAGAGGAACCACCATTGGCACAAGTCTTTTCCTCTCTCAAAAAATCAGCTAAGGGGAAAAGTAAAGTTTCAGAGACTACAACAGAAGAACCAACTATAGCCACCTTTATTCATATCTTAGTTCATCAACCAAGGGAAAGAGGAAAGTGACAATCCACTCATACTCATCATTGGAGGAAAAGAGTAGTGAAACAAATTTTACTGAAACAGAGTTTGAAGAGGGGAAACAAAGTAGAATTATCCATGGAAGAAGGAGGCCTTCATACATGCCTAATCCATATATTCAAAGGCCTCATACCAGACCAAAGAATAAGCTGAGGCTAGCTAGCAAGCTCATAGCCAATCTTGCTCTCAGAGATGAGATAATAAACATAAATGAAAGTCTAGAAAATGATCCAGGGAAGAAGAAGGCTCAAAAGAAAAAGCAAGTACAAAAGAGAAAGCCAAATAAGAGGGTCACTAAGGCAGAATCTATTAAGATTTTGGCTTCTATACTATATTTTTAATGATTGAATATCTAAAACAATGAAAATTTGAAGAATCCTATCATTTCTTGCCTATCTATAGAATAATCAGAAATAGCTACATTTTCCAAAAAAGTAACTATTTTCTTCAGAATTTGTAGAAGAAGATGAAAAGTTAGCTTTTTATTTTGGTCTCGAGGAATGCCACTAGATAATGATAAAGTACATGTTGCCTTAGTAGTAATGGTTTTTCTGCCAAGTTTGATCCACTGAAGCTATTTTCCAGGTGTCATTTTCAGTTGGTTACTCCTACACTTTTGTGGATAAAGGTCCAGGTTTCATTTTCAGTTAGTAGTTGCACTTTTTATGGAGGAAGTTTTTCCAGGAAACAAGGAGCAGTCAGCCACCTCAGCTCAACCATTTCGATCTCCATACTATCATGTTTTCTCTTCATGCATGTGTAAACCAAATATTGCATTTCAGACTACTTTTCTATTATGTTTAAGATAAGCTTTACTATATGTAGAATATTGTAAGAAAGTCCCTACAACAGACTTGCACTTTTTGTGGAATCTTTAACATAACATATTTTTGTATATATACTATGAAAAGAAATGAAGAAGAGGTTCATGACTTGTTCATCTCACTGCGTCCTGTGTTGTATATTTTTGAACTTATAATATCCAAATACACTCTTGAGGACTTATGAACTATTTGATGTGTGTATTTTCTATTTCCTTATGTGTTTCCATATCTTAAATTTCATTTCCAGATTGTGATCTATGTATGTTGTTTCATGTTTTTGTTAGTCTTATGATATAGCTATACATGATTATCTATTTTTATCTGTCTTGTTTTACAAGGTTTTTGGATAAAATGTGTATTGTAAGTCTATTCATAAGAATTCCTTGGGAGAAAAATATTTCAAATGTGTGATGAAACTCTTGTAAGTCTTGAATGAGCATTCTTTCATCAATACATTATAGGTCTAAGATCTTATGTTTTCCTTTCATCTTAATAGTGAAATTCTATCATATTGACTCATTTTTCTTTTCACATTCTCCTAACCATTAGAATACAAACTTACCCTTGCGACCACATCAAATACTAGTACCCTCATATGTGTGAGTGGTTTATGAGTTTGAAACCCTTTTATTTTCCAGTGTGTGAGAATCTCAACCACTTTCCAAATCATAATCCAACTATAATAAAATCCCTTGAGTTTAAGATGTGTCTGGTCAAGCACCTGTTACAATCCAAGTTCTGATTCTAGTGGTAACAGGTAAGATCCCCCACCCTATCCAACTTGTATATTTTACATCCCTTTGGTCTATTTAAAGGGAAATCTGATCTTACACTTCAAACTTGAAAATGGAGAATCTTGCAACAATATTATCACGGAACTTCCAATTTCATATTGGAGGGAATGACATATCCTAACTATGATCTCAATTATTTTAGGGAAGGAACTTGGCAACATACTTCTAAGCTCCCCATATGATTTTAATGATAAGTGAACTTTGTGTAATGAACATATGCAATGTTGAGATGATGTCTTAGAATCTTATATATATTTTTGGCTTGCATAAATTTGTGCACTGACATTGATTTCCAAGAGGCATTCCCCTCAATACAACACAACCCATTTCATTGTTAGTATTCTTCCACATGAGAATATTTATCAACCCTAATCTATAAAAAAATTCTAACTCACGGTAAACAATTCAACATTGTATGATAATTCTTACAAGAAACTACAATAGAACTAAGAACTCATAAAAAGAAATGTGTTGGTAAATGTTAGAAACTTTAAACACAAGTTGAAGAAAGAAATGAACATGATTTAATATATGATTGTTAAAATATGACACTATTATTGATTCTGAACATGAAGAAATTGCTATAGGAAAATACCCCTAAATTGCGTGTTGTTGGACTTAAGACACAATGAATGAATATGTACATTTCCCCTCTCTCTTGTAGATCTAAGAAGGGTGTACTGGGGTTTACAAAATTGTTTTGCATGTCATTCAAAAATTGAATTTGACAAAAAAAATATAAATGTTATTTTGACTCCTAGTATATCTTTGATTGATGGTGCATGCCTTATATAACGTCTATCCGACACATGCATGTATGTATGCATGCATGCACCCTCTCCCTCTATAACTCAAGAATGATGTGCTTAGATCTATAGGTGGCCATATATGACGTTGTTGAAAATTGCATGTAACTAGCAGACATCTACTTGCACCCTCTTCTTTTATTCAAGGATATTCCACAAACACTCCCTCTTACCAAGGAAAGTGTTCTCCAACACACAAAGTTCTCTAAACATTTGTTTTTTTTTTGCAAGTCGCTTAGTCTAGATATCAATGACTTCTTGATATATTGGAATGTATTGTAGAACCATATCTCCCTTTTGAACCCTAACTTTGATGAAGTGGTACTTGATCTCAATATTCTTGGATCAATCATGAAATGTTGGATTTTTGGAGAGTTTGATACAATTTTTATTATCACTATCAATCATAGAAGCATATAAAGTCTAATTTGTCAGCTTTGCTAGAGCCAAATAATTTCACAACTATAACAATTAGCTTCCATATGTTCCACCTTTGTTGAACTAAGTGCCACAAAATTCTATTTCCCACTTTACTGGGAAACCATACATGATCATAAAATTAAACAATACCTTGAGGTCCTCTTCCTATTGCTAGCACCTACTTTCCCAATCAAAGTTTTAAAGGCTTTATAACACCACATCTCCATCACCAACATATCTTAGTCCAAAATATATCATGCCTTTCAAGTATTAGAGGATGTATTTTGTGGAAACATAATGAATTTTCCTAGGTTGTTGATCCAGGTGGATATTGGTGGCCACACGCCTATTCCACTTAGACCCCCACCATTGTTTCTTTCAGTTTTTCAGTTTCCTTAATTGTAGCACAATTTACTATTTTTGGTAGTTTTTCAGGTCCTGAACTCTCGGAGCCGTTTTGAGGCCCTAAATGACGTTTTTTGTGGGAAAACACTCCTATCAACAGTTCTTAGATAGACCTTTCTAACGAGTTATCATGTGCGTCAAACGAAGATCGTAAGCCAAAGTTACGACCCCGAGAAATTGATGTACCAATTTACCCCAACGAGGCCCATTGTTTGGTGTTTCATCTCCTAGGTTAGGTTTTTGGATGTTTAGGGTTTTCCATTGTTTCTCAATAATAAATATTCCGTTGAGCCTCATTTTAACACAGTTCAGAGGCCTGTAGTTGCCAGATCTATTCTTAGAGATAAGCTACCAATACCCTAGCTAGTTTATTTACATTCTGTCTGTAAGCATATTTCAATTATGTGATATTAATGAAATGAAGTCTTATTTCTACTGCATCTCTGTGTTTATGTGTATTTCTATATGTTATTGTGTTCCTTCATAAGTCTAGATTGGTGGTATCAGAGCGGTCCAATTTTCTCAATCCTTCTTTGCATGTCCCTAACAAGGTCAAGGTATAAGGAGTTAGGGCTCGATTTGGTTGAACCTTTGCAAGATCAGCCTCACAAACCCTGACGACTGCCCATTGGGGATGAAAATAAAGACGAGGGAGCAAGAGATCCTATCAAAATATTGCTCGAGGATGCCCTCGAGAAAAAAAGGAACACGATGATGGATAACTTTTCCTAGATCAATGACTGCCCACTGGCAGCACATCTCCATCTAGCGGCCACTCTAGAGGTGTAACTCCTTTTAAGGTACAAGTAAACTTTGACATTCCCATATTTGAGGACCAAATAGATGCAAATGTCGTAGATAGGTGGTTGAATCTATTAGAAAGGTATTTCTCGGTTCATGACTTTTCCATCCGGGAAAATATTACTTTTGCACTCCTCAAAGTTTCCCCCCGTGTCAAGGACTGGTGGAAAACCTACTGTGAGAAAAAGGAAGAGAGGGAACCCTCTATGTTTTTAGCCGCACCCACTTGAATCATTTCCGAGGTGCCATCAAGGAAAAATATTATCCTGTGGAGAGCTATGAGGACAAGTACATACAATGGACTATGCTACGGCAACAAAGGGATCAAGATGTGCATGAGCTGAAAAATATGTTCCATACCCTGTGCACAAAATTGGGTATCAAAGATTCAGAGAAACATTTGGTGCTGAAGTACCTTAGTTGTCTACACTGATACATTTAGGATGAAATGCTGTTCCTTGGCATCTCCTCGCTTGGTGCAACATATTGGTATGCTGCCAAGAATGAGCATAAGTTCAAATAGAAGAAGCTAGACTTTGGATCTGTTAATCAGAAGCAAGGGAAAGGTGCCCCCAAACCGTAGAACAAAGGAAAAATCCAAGGTGGGGCGCTCCATAAGAGAAGGAGATGGAAAAGTGGTGTGAGTTCCATAAGAGCTCCACTCACAACACAAGTGAGTGTCGGACCAATCAGTCACTCGTGGTCGAGCTCAAGTCTTATGAATCGGATGCATGCTCCAACTTTGAATCAAAATTCGACAAGGGGAGTGAAAAAGGGAAGAAAATTATCAATGTGGTACCCAACGCCATCGTTGCCACCACGAAGTTCTAGAAGGAGGAACCAGAAGATCCATAGGAGGAGCAGCACCTCTTCCATTCACAAATGTGGGTAAAGGGTTCCCCACTGCAGTTCATTGTCAACAATGGAAGCCAAAAGAACCTCATTTAAAAAAAGGTTGTAAAGCAGCTGGGCTTTTCGACCATAACACACCCACAACTGTACACCATCAGGTGGCTTCACCAAGGACGGGATCTCCACGTCAGCCAGCAGTGTCGCCTTCCCTACAACATCAAGCCCTTCACGAATGAGGTAATATGTGACATTTCCCCTCTTGATGTTTGCGATGTATTATTAGGCCAACCATACTTGTGGAAGTGACATGTTGTGTATGAGTCCCGACCTTGCTCTTTTATTGTTACTTTGGGAAATAAGTTATACAGGATACTAGAGGTAGCACCGCTCGCTACCATCTCTTTGGTTACTGCAAAACAATGCAGTAAACTCATTTCAAAAACCGGGAAATTTGTTTTCCTGATGATCCACCCTCAGGGAAAGAAGAAGAATGTGGCCACGACCTCCAAATAGGGCGCCTCTGCACGACAACAAAAAATGGACAAAGTCATGGAGGAGTATGGGGACATATTCACCTCACCCGCAGGGATGCTTCTACACTGTTAGGTCAAGCACCTCATCGATCTGACCCCAGGTGCACTGCTACCCAATGGACCAATCTATCGACACTTTTTTATGGAGAACGATGAAGTCAAGAATCAGATTCAGGAGCTGTTGTAGAAAGATCACATCCGACCAAGTTCATCGCCTTGTGGAAGCTCGATCGTGTTGGTGTAGAAGAAGGATGGGACTTGGAGACTCTGTATTGATTATCGGGTGCCAAAAAAGATCACTGTTCAGAATAGGTACCCGATACCACAGATTGATGACCTTATGGACCAACTCAAGGGGGGGAAATATTTGAACAAGATCGACTTAAAGTCCAGTTATCACCAGGTACCAATCGAACCCTCCGATGTGTGGAATAATGCCTTCAAAGCCAAGGAGGGCCTATTCGAATGGATGGTCATGGCTTTCGGGTTGATGAATGCTCCTACAAACTTCATGAGGCTTATGGATGACATCTTATGGCCATTCACAAACTCATTTGTAGTAGTGTACTTGGATAACATCCTGATCTTCAGCCAAACTTGGGAAGAGCACCTTCACCACATCCAACATCTCTTCCAAACACTGTGACAACACAATTTGTTTGCCAATTTGGAGAAGTGCACTTTTGGCATGACCCAGGTTCAGTATTTGGGATACATTTTTTATGAGAGGGGGGTGCATGTGGATCTAGCCAAGATCCAAATCATTCAGGATTGGCCAACACCAACCAATCTAAAAAATATCCATAACTTTATGGGTCTTGCTAATTTCTACCACAGGTTCGTGTTGGGATTCTCTCATATCACTTGGCCCTTGAGTCAAGTCACTAAGGGAGGAGTGAAAGAAAAATTAATTTGGTATGAATCTCAATAGGAGGTGTTCGTAGAGTTGAAACATCGCCTTTTATCTTCCCCGGTGCTCACATTACCAGACTTGCAATAACTATTTGAGATCAATATAGATGCCTCTGACTATGCTATTGGGGTAGTTCTTACTCAACAAGGGCATCCGGTAGAATATGATAGTGAGATACTATCCGACACAGTCCTAAAGTATCCCACTTATGACAAAGATATGTATTCCATTGTGCAGGCTTCGCAACAATGGAAACATTACATTTTTGGGAAAGAAACAGTCATCCACACAGACCATCGACCCTTGCAATTCATACATACATAGGGGAAGTTGCAGAACGATCGCCATCATAAGTGGTCCAAATATCTGCAACAGTTTCATTTGAGCATCAAGTACAAGAAGGGAAACACCAATAATGTTGCAGACTGCCTCAACCGACCACCGATCATGGCGCTAATCACCGTACTCAATTCTTGTGGGCATGAGACCTCTGATTGGCCAGTTCTCTACAAGAGAGATCCAAAATTCGACCACACATACAAGACGCTATTGGAGGGTAACCACGTTCCAAATTTCCACCTCTAGGATGCACTGCTATGTCACCTGGGACACCTTTGTGTTCCTTCAAGTGAGTGTGCCAAGATGATTTGGGAAGCGCACTACAGTCAGGTCATTGGGAATTTCAGGGTCGAGAAAACAGTGGTAGTATTGTAGAAGTATTTCTATTGGTCGAACCTTCAAAAATATGTCAGGGAGTACATCTGATCCTGCACTACTTGTGCCATTTCCAAATGGATCATCAAGAAACAAGGCCTCTATAGTCCGTTGCCTACCCCTAGTCGACCTTGGGAATATGTATCCATGGATTACATGTCGGACCTTCCTTCTACTAAGCATGGAAACAACTATGTTTTCGTGGTCATAGACAGATTCTCGAAGATGGCCATTATGGCGGCCTGCAAGAAGAATATCATAGAAGAATCCACTGCTAAACTCTTCTTTGAACGAGTATGGGTACACTTTGGGATCACATAGTCTATCATCTCAGATCAGGAGATCAGGTTCCTCAACACATTTTTGTCTAGCCTCTGGTCAATTATAGACACCAAGTTCATCAAGTCCACAACTTTTCCTCCCCAAACTGATGGCCAGACAGAGGTCGTCAACAGGATGATCGTACACATTCTATGCATGTGAAACTCCAAGCATCCATGCACATGGGATGAGATCCTCCCATATTTACAACACAACTATAATTGGGCCCTCCACAACTCAACCAACCACAACCCCTTTTAGGTGGGCTTGGGATTCCAACCACTATTTCCCATTGACGTAGCTATGTCATTTGCAGCTACTCAGGCTGATTCGGCTCATGTACAGTCTCAAGATGACAAGGCAAACAACTTCATTGAGCGCAATTAGCACATCCACCGAAAATTTCATGACATATTGGACATATCCAATGCTAAGTACAAGCAGTGACATGAACAACATCGGGTGCCACAACACTTCCAGGTGGGTGGAAAAGTATGGCTACATTTGCAGAAAGAGTGCCTCACTGGAACCCACCACAATCTTTGCACACTCCGATATGGGCCATACACCATTACCAAGGCTATAGGGGATAATGGCTTCGAGCTTAGTATTCTACCATTCCTTGGTTTGCACCCATTGTTCAATGTGGACTGCCTTCGACCCTAATTTCCACCTCTACTGGACACATCTGGCATGGTAGAACAACTCACACAAACATAGTTAAACTCAGACTGCATGGAACAAGCCACAACTAATTAGATCATGGACACACAGATCAAGTACATCTGCTAGTAGAAGATCCAGCTATATCGAGTTGTCGAAGCAGGCCAACTCCTTCACCAGGGAAAGTGGCTCACTAGGGACCAAGTTTAGCAGAAGTTTCCTCATCTTATGGAGGAACTCAATGCAATAGGGACCACTGCTTCCTAAGGGAGGAGGAATGATCCAGGTGGATATTGGTGGCCACTTGCCTATTCCACTTGGATCCCCACCATTGTTTCTTTTATTTTTTCAGTTTCTTTAATTGTAGCAAAATTTACTATTTTTTGGCAGTTTTTCGGGTCCTGAACTTTCAGAGCAGTTTTGAGGCCCTAAATGATGTTTTTTGGGAAAATCACCTCAAGGTAAAGAGGAGTATTTGACTCAAAATTATCTCTCAATATTTGTATTCCTAGGATATATCTTTCAAATGAGGTATCATGTGCGTCAAAAAAATATTGTATGCTAAAGTTATGACCCCAGGAAATTGATGTACCAATTTACCCCAACGGGGCCCATAGTTTGGTGTTTCATCTCCTAGGGCTAGGTTTTTGAATGTTTAGGGTTTTCTATTGTTTCTCAATAATAAATATGCCTTTAACCCTCATTTTAGCATGATGTAGAGGCATGTAGCTGCCACATCTCTTCTAAGAGATAAGGTACCAACACCCTAGTTAATTTATTTCAATTCTGTCTATAAGTATATTTCAGTTATGTGATATTAATGAAATGAAGTCTTATTTATGTTGCCATGGAAAATTTTAGGGGCTAATATTCGTAGGTGGGCTAATTTTCCAATTTTTTTCCAAAAAACGGATTCGCCAATTTCCATTTTTTTCTAAAAGTGATTCACCCAAATTTATAGTATAAAATTATATTATCCTAAAAATCGCCAAAATATTATAAAGACTATAAAAATTCATTAAAAATTTGGATATCTTTAAAAAAATATCACCAAAATTTTTAGAATCTGTATATCAGGGACTCGTAAGATTCACCAAGGTTTCTAAACTTTAAGATAAATTTGCATTTACCTTCCGCAGGGTCTAATGGTACGATCACCCTTGTATCGTTATTTTCGAACACCATGCTTCTCTTTTTTAGATTAATGATACCACCCATGTCGATGGCCCAATCCAATCCTAGTAGCACAGGGTAGGGGTCCACATCTTCTACAATCTGAATGACTTCAAAGTCAGCCCGGACCTTAACCCCTGCGATATCTACCATAATCCCTGACAGCCTCCCCAAAGGTACAATCTTCTATTGATTAGCCATGCGTAGCTGGATAGTGTACCATTCCAACTTTGGTTCACCCATCTGTTGCCAAGTTTTTTTAGGTAAAACATTGGCATCTGATCCGAGGTCCAAAATAACCTAGTCCATCTCGTAATCGCCGATTTGTGCCATCAACCGCATCTCCCTCCCAGTGCATTTCTTATATATGTATAATTTGTGTACATCCTTAATATCGGGGGACAAGGTAGGGCGCGTTGCGCAACCATCTATTAATGCCTGCATATTTTTCACTGCCTTTGGGTTACGCAGGAACTTCATACATGCCTGCAAGAAAGGTTTGACCTCCTTATCTGCCTTAAGGTTCGCAGGGAGTAGGGACGTAGATGCCTCTGTCTCGATGAAGTCCCTTTGGGCTACTATAAATGTTTCTCTTTCTTTGTCCACGTCCAGTCCTTCTTGTTTGATAACTGCCTTGCGGATCAGTATTTCAGTTTCAACCTTCTCCTCAGTCCCTCTAGTAGCCAATCCACTGCGCGTCACAACGTTTATGCTTGGGTCCCTACCCTGTATCTCAGTCTTAACCCTTTGCACATTCTATGTAGGTGGTAGCTGCTTCTCCCGTATTTTTGCTATCAAGACTGGACAATCTTCAAGTGTATGGTCCAACTGTCTGTAGTATCTACAGGACTGTCTTGTAGGGTTCGGGCAATTCCTTGCAAAGTGCCCCGTGTATCCACAGTTATAGCAGATCAATAGCCCCCGGCTCCGACCTGCACTTCCACTTAGGCCTCATCCCCTGCTTCCGGAGGGGTAGCTGCCCATGCCTGCGGGGGTTTTTGGCGACGTGGGGTCTGACTTTACCTTATACAAGTTGCCCTGATCTATCATTAGATCATAGGTCCGATAGTTCTACTCATCATGCCCTACTGACCGACAGAACCGACACCATTGCTGCTTCCGCTCTGGGACGTATGCGCAGGCGCAGTGGTTCGTATCATGCAGTCTGGATACGTGGAAATCCTCGCACCATAACGCCGGTCCGCTTGGGCCTAGTCATGCTGGGCTGGGTTCCCCACTTGATCCAGGGCGCCTCAGGCTAGGCCCCCCTGTTTGTAGGTAGTCTGTCGGCAACAGGCACAGATTCTTCATATAACCTAATATTCGACATCGTAGGCACCATAGATTTGTGCCAACTTCCCTTCCTTGCTCCTTTCGTAGGTCCTGAATCTCCATGTGCATTGCCCCGAGCTACTCTTGAATTTTCTGTACTCCTAACAAAGTATCTTCCCTAGGCATAGCTTCTAGTTTCATAGCGGCTTCCAAAGCCCTGTCCTGTGATTCGAAATTTTGGTGATCCATAGGTACGCATAGGTGAGGTAGCAACATGGCGATGAACCACTCTGTATGCTGTCTATTGTCATACTTAAATTCTCCTTCTCTAATAGCTTTCTTTAAGTGCTGATCAACTTCCCACACCAACTCAGTCGTTCCTTGCTTGAAATCTTTCACATCTGCTACGATCTGTGAGTAGGACTTAGGCTTTCGGAATTGTTGTTTAAGAGCGTCCTTAATATCTTGAATATATGCGCTTCCGTTTTGAGATATGTATCACATATAACAGTCTAGAGCTCTCTCTTCGAAGGCCAGGGATAGCTGCACCCTTTTCACAGTATCACTTGCCACGCCTTGTGTAGTCCATACGTAGTCTTCCACAAACCAAAATCGATCCATGTCCTCATTTCCCGCACCTTTGAAGGTGGGAAAATTCAAGCGCACTGCCATATCTTCTGCTGGCGGTTTTCGGACAAGGTTTTACCCTTTCGTGGCCATGATGGGTTTTGAAAAACTGTTCCTTCTATAGATTTATCCCCTTCGTTCGTACCTACTCTGATTTTCTTGGCATTACCCACCCCCTTCTCAAAATGCTCCCGGTCCTGGCAACGAAACCATTTGTTGGCTCGAGGGGTCCTGACCTAGGTTCAGAGGTTAAGGTTTTCTAACAAACCCCTATACTACTGGCCCTTTCGGCAGTGACCTACTTGCGCAGGTCAAAGTCTCACCCGAAGTAGTATGGGTGGGTGCTGGAACCGGGTTTCTGCACCTTGAGAAAGGATAGGTAAGGCAAGTAGAGTTCTGTCCGGCTTTATGATGACCAGTTCGCCTACTACAGAGTCAGATCTATAGGTCTCCTTCACATCCACGTGCGCAAGGTCAACTATAATATGGTGCTCAATAAATTATATACTTCTAAGACAGTAGTGCAATATTGCATAAACATAACTGAACAAATCCAGATGTAGATGCAGTAAAAGCACTTACACAGTATTTTCGCAGCTTAACACAGAGTATGCATAATGCAGAAATTACTACAGATTCACATAAACAGTACACACAAATTCAGTTACTCAAACAACCCTTCTTATTCATCAATCCTTCAATTCCTTCTTATAATACCCAACCTGACCTGTGCACACAGCAGCAGGGTCTGCACACATCAGGAGTCCGTTCCCCAAAAACCCAAACAGATCTACTAAGCCACAATTCGTATCAAGAGCTCCTCATATTCCTCCCTTATAATTCAAAATGTTCCTCTATTTATAATAATCTAGCCTATTCTTTCCTATGATCCACAAATCGTTGTTTGTGGCTTCCAGATCTACCCTTTAACCCATTACAATGATTTTCGGGGCTTTGTCCCACCCTAAAACCCCTGCGCTAGACTAAATATAATCAACATTATACAAAAACGGACTAGTTTCGCAGCTTGTAGGAGACTCTGTTCCAACAATAGCAGAACCATTTGTTGAGGCTAAAAATCCTAATGATTTCAAATCTAATGATTTGTTACAGATGATGGATAGAATATTAACTCTGTTCTATGCAAGGATTAACAATAGCACTTAGATGTGATGCTTGTGAATGTCGATTCGTGTCCATTTTAACGAGATCGAAACGACAAGGGCCTCGACAATCTTTTCATATTTAGAGAGTCAGAAAAGAGCTGAAAGATGACTCCAGAGTGACTTTTCGTGTATTTATCGAGTCCGAAAAAGTATAAAATACAACTCGTTTCCATCGTTTAAGTCGCAAAAACCTGTTGCTGCACATACCAAACAAGCGTAAAATCCATTTTCGACATAACATATGCAAATATTTGATGAAAATAACTTTTAAAACTCATTTAACGTCGAAAAAGTTATAAATATGTCCAATTGGTAAAAATAAAATTTTACTTTTTACTATTTACCTTGGTGGAAAGCAACAGTGGTCCTTTTAGAGCAGAAACTTCCGACGGTGATTGCAACCAATCCAATTAACCATTCAGCTTCTCGTCTGTCACATGTAAGAGGCGCTCTTTTGCTCTTCATTTTCATTCATTTTTTAATAGCTTTCCCTTAAAAATCAGTTTTGTATGGTCATTTTTAGAATTTTAGGGCTGCGCCCATTGGCGCGGGTATCGGGCATGGACCCGTGCCAATGAGCTCTTTTTTATAAAGGGCTCGCGCCACATGGCGCGACTGTTCGTAAAACAGCCGCGCCAACGGCCGAACCTTAAATTTCGCCCAAAATCTCGACATTTAGACCAAATTGCTTGGAATTTGAAGCTCATCAAAGATCTAACTAAGGGTTTTTGACCATGTGAATGCAGAAAATCACTCAAAATGGAAATCGAATGGAAGGAATGAGAGCACGGAGAAGAGGATGAACAGGCCATGCAAAGCCAAGCTTGCATGAATGCACTCAGAGACTGTGGATTGAAAAAGTTCTTCCTCACGCCATGTTTACGAGCTCAGCCCGAGCTCCTCCAGTATTTAATCAGTATCTGGGACGAACAGGAACAGGTGTTCAGGTTACGAGACCAGGTGTTAGAACTGGAGGTCACCGACATTTATTTCATCACTGGATTGTCCCGCAGAGGTCCGATCCCTGTATTGACTGGAAGCAGACCATCTGGGGAAAATATGGAAGAAGTAATGGCACGGGTGTGCCGAGGGGCACAAACAGGATCAGGAAGCAAGAAGGTGGATATCCACACCATCCCTGATCTAGCACTGAGAGTAGTTCTCCATACCATTACGCGGGCTGCTGGGTCGCAGGCTCCGCACGAGGCCACGAAGACCCAACTCCTGCTAGCCTCAGAATGCATGAGTCCCTTACTGTTCAACTGGGTAGAAGCAGTAACTATCAACATGAAAAGGCAGCTCACAAGGTGAAAACAGGGGAAACTGAAACAGTTCGTTTATGGTTCCATCTTGGTATCGTTCATTCTGGAACGCATACCAATCTTCCAGGTCCAAGGAGCCGTAGTGGCGAGTCCGATACCACAAGAGCCACGAATGGCTCGCTGGGCGGCACTGATGCCCAGATCTGGAGGTGGCCAACAGATGTCCTGGAGGCCAGAGTTCTTTAGGTGGTTACGGCGCCAGCTGATCGTCGTGGAAGATTGGCCCTATTCGGGAACTGACTTTACCGGGGACCCAGATCTCCCACTACCAGAAGGAGATGACTGGGACGAGGAGCTGGGTAAGACCTCATATTTTTTATTTTATGTTTATATGTTTTTTTTTGTTGATACACATTCGTCTTAACACAATCATATATGCATGCAGATGTAGGACCTGAGAGACCAGCTGGGATGTCTCCAATCTCCCGAAGGACACAACTCGCCCCTGAGATTCAGGGAGAAGGCACCGGAGGAGATGAACTGATCCAGAACCTCGAGGGGATTGCCCACGGGATCCCAGACTATGCCCGGCTAGCAGACGTACCGATGGCATACCAGCACCACACGGTGGGAGTTCCGAGTCGGATCCACCGAATCCTGAGGCGCCTAGTGCGTGCAGTGACGTGCTATCATGAGCACCATGCGGATTAGTCCTTAGGATTTATACCACACCTATTTTTTGAGAGACGTAGCGTCTCTGGATGTACTAAGACGATTATGTATATTTTTTGAGTTTTATGTGACACACTCTATGTAAACATTTCGATATCTATATATATACATATCTATTTCTGGATGAGTCTTTCTTTACATGTGATGATGATTTATAAATTGCGTAAATGTCTGTCTAATACCAAATTTGCTACTGCATCTGTTAATGTATTCAAATGTCTGGGTATATGATGATATGTAATGTAGTCAAAATTCCTTTCCAGTAATCGAATACGCAAATACAGACGTAAGATGGACGGGTTCCTTACCGAATAGTGTCCGTTCAGCTGTAACACTACAAGTTGTGAATCTAGGTATACGAGCAATTCACGGATACCAAGGTTTACCGCCTCGGTTAATAATTCCAACACGGCACTATATTCCGCGATATTGGTTGTGGTACGTCCTAAACACACACCTTGCAGGTCAATCAACTCACCAGCAGGATCGTAGATTACCCAGGCTGCGGAAGACAGATTCCTGGTACTGCGGGAGGCACCATCCACGAAACCAACAAATGGATGAATAGACATCTGCACAACCAGGAAGACCCAATCAGCAGAAAGATGTTTACAAAGCACACCACACTATGCACACAAATGACAATCACACACCTATGTACACACACCACACCAAGAAATCACTTCAGGCGTAGTACTTTTTAAGGTACAGCCCATTTCTGGGCTGCGTCAGCGGAACTCCTTCGTAATCTATAAGCTCGTAGGCCCCATTTTTCAAAACGCGTTTTACTATATAGGGACCGTGCCACATAGGCTGGAGTTTACCGGCTCCAAGCTTATCATGTGCCTGATCGTACAAGAGGACGAGATCTCCTTCGATGAAAGAACGGGGAGAAACAGTTTGATCAAAATGAGATTTGACCCTCTTCTTTTGTGCTTCGATAATCAAAGCAGCTAGTCGACGGGTTTCATCCAATCGTTCGAGATATAGAAGACGTTCTTCCTCAGGGGAGGTATCCGGTAAGAGCTCCACAGCTAATTTAAGCGAAGGAATTTCACATTCAACCGGCAGAGTAGCTTCCAGACCGTACACCAACTGGAATGGTGTGAACCCGGTTGCACTCTTAGCAGATGTTCGGTATGCCCAGAGAGCTGAGAACAGTTGGAGATGCCAATTGGATTTATGAATCCCAACTGTCCGTTGAAGCATGGTGACCAAAACCTTGTTCACCGCTTCAACCTGACCATTCGCTTGAGGGTAGTATGGTGTTGAGCTGTCGTGACGCAAGCCCAACGTTGAAGTCAGCTCCGTCATCATGTAATCACGGAAATGAGTACCATGATCAGTGACGATGGCTTGAGGAACCCCGAACCGTGCAATAACGTGGTTGAATATAAATGAAGCAGCCGTTTTCCCATCAGCAGCTAGTGTAGGCATCGCCTCGGCCCACTTAGTGAAGTAGTCGACGGCGACAATGATATACGCATGCCCCCCGGCCGAGTGAGGGTTACACGTCATAAAATCCATGCCCCATTTCACAAAAAGGCCGACGGTAATAACGGGATGCAATGGCAGACCAAGCAAGGCGCGCATCTGAAAATGGTAACTCGGTATGGATGACATTTACGATCGCGTTGATACAATCCTCAATATGGAAGGCCAGTAAAATAACCTCGCCTCTAATCTTCTCGGGCAGAGCATACCCGATACATGCCCGCGACAGCGCCATCGTGGTGCCATTTAAGACTTTCTCACCTCTTCCATGTATGGCATCTGTTTACAATCAATCTACTCCAATGCGTATATAAGGCATCCTACTATACGGCAGGGCTGGGACTGCGTGCCAATCCGACGGCTATGGCAGCTTTTATGCAACTCGGGATCAAATGTCATGGCTCAAGGAGCTACTGCATGTCACTGCACTAAGGATCAGCGAGTATCGATAAGAACAAGCCGTTCAGATATGGTCTCGTGAGTGGAGGGAAACGAGTCCGAGTGAGAACATATCAACCTGCGAAGACCAGTGATTTAGTTCACTTGGCAGTGGTGAACTCCAAGTCAAACTCCTGCAGGATCACGATCCATTTGGAGTACTTGCCCCCTAGTAATTGTCTAGAAAGAATATACGTCATAGGGTTGCAGTCTGAAACCACTGTTATCGTGCGCAAAAGGATGTAATGGCGAAAGCGTTATACGGCGTGTACTGCTGCTAAGGCCAACTTCTCGACATGTGCATAATGCGTTTCCGGGTCGAGAAGGTTCCGAGACAGGTAATAAACAACATGTTCATCACCGTTCTCGTCATCCTGCACCAAGACCATGGCGATGGTGCTAAATGCGGCGGCTAGATACAAAGTGAAGTCGCGGTGGTAGTCCGGAGGACGAAGCAACGGAGCATTGACTAGAAATGTCTTTAGCTTCTCAAAGGATTCCTGAGCAATTTCGTCCCAGTGAAAGGGAACATTCTGCTTTAACAAACGAGTGAATCCTTTGGCCACCTCGGCATAATTTGGGATAAAGCGTCTAAGAAAATTCGCTTTCCCTTGCAGACTCTGTAACTGATACAGGGAGGAGGGTGATGGGAGATTTATGATGGCCTCAACCTTTAGAGGGTCAAGGCGAATTCCGTCTTTCGAGACTATAAAGCCTAAAAGACGGCCAGAATCAACGCAGAAGATGCACTTATGAGGATTGAGCCTGATGTTGTAGCGTCTGCAACGAAGAAAGATCTGGCGAAGATGCTCAGGATGGTCCTCTCGCTTACCTGAATGGGCTGGCAAGTTGTCCAAATAAGGCTGGACAATATGGCGAATGTCATGAAAAGCGTAGGACATCGCACGTTGAAATGTAGCGCCGTTTGCCGAACGGAGTTTTGCACGCGAGTGCCCACTGATGCACAATGTGGTCTCATGTTGATCTCGTGTGCAATATTGATTTGGTTATAGCCTCGACGAAAATAAAAGGTCCTATGGCTGGAAATTAGATCTCACTCCCGGCACATTCGTCGATGATCTGGTCTATAAACGGAGTGGGATAATTATCCTTTGGACAGGCGCGATTGATGTCGCGATAATCCACACAGACTCTAATCGTACCTTGCTTTTTATCGATAGGGACAATGTTAGACACCCATTCTGTGAGGGGGATGGGATAAATAAAACCCGCGTTCAGAAGTTTTTCAACTTCTGCCTTGATGGCGGCGGCTTTTCGAGGATGCATGGGGCGTAAGCGTTGGCGCACGGGTTTCGCACCTGGATAGGTTGGAATCTCGTGGACCACGATACTGGGATCAATCCTCGGCATTTCCTCGTAAGACCATGCAAAAACATCTCTGAATTATTTGAAAAGCTCAGTATAGACTTGAATCTCATCGGGAGAACAAGTCACACCCACATGAATATTCTCAACAATCCCCGGTTTAACGGAGATGTTGATTGGAACAGTTTGAGTAATGTTACTCAGATTACCCTCCGAAAAGACCTCGTGCATTAAGATCGGTGTTTGAAGAGGAGGGGAAGGAACATGAGTAGCATAACGCTCCAGACAATCAGTCATTGCCCCCAAGCTGGGCATAAACGAGGAGCGATGATGTCCATCGCCCCAGGGCGGCTCCTCAAGAGACATAGTTTCAATGATAGCCTCATCTGAAGGAAAAGTCTCTCTGAGAGGATCAGGTGAATCGGCCTGACCAAGCCAGGGGGATTGGGAGTAGACGTCGAGAGCCATGCTCATCGGAGCATGCTGAGGAGGCGGAGGATCCGATGCGGCAACAATCTCACAGTAGCTGATCTCTACTGGCGTTAAAGGCATGGATTCTCCAAACTCATATACCTGCTCAGGTGTAGGAATAAGTCAGGGGTCATCAGTCCTGGACAACATGTTGACTTGAGCGGTATTCGGTGGCGGTGCGGGGAATATACCCATGAGGACTGGGTCTTTGAAAAGACCAGGTCCTATGCTGTCTGGGGGATTCAGAATTTGATCCACGTATGGCACGTTGTTCTCAGAGCTAGAGGTAAAAAATGACAACTGATCCACCGTGACAATCTTGCCCTCGTGAGGGAACTTAATGAATCGAAAGACGGTAGATGGCACGCAGAGCATGGCATGGGTCCAGCTGCGGCCAAGAAGTATATTGTAGTTGAGTTTAGCGTCAACTACTTCTACTTCTACGTTGACAGTTTTTCCCTGTAATGTGATCGCCAGACTCTCGAGAACTCCCAGGGGTTTAGATTCCCGATCATCAAATGCCTCAAGGGCATTGGGAGATGACGACAAAGTTGGAGAGCCGATGGCCTTCCAACAGGCGGAGGACATAACGCAAGTAGATGCACCCTCATCTACGACGGCTCTGTGAACGTTCAGACCGTTAATCCCGACTTGAATGATCAAAGCAATTTGATGTGGAAGCTGGGGAGTAAAATTCTCCAGATCAAAGGTGAGAAGGCTTGAGTCGGCGGGGTCGATACCACCGATGGCAGACAGTAAAGCCTTCCGTTGTGAAGGACAACTTTGAAGAACCTCAAGTGCAGACATGGCACATGGCGCCTGTGCCAGATCCTCAACGATACTGTAATGTTGAGCGGCACGAGCATTTGGATTGTAAGAGGATCTTCGAAGAACACCCTTGGGAGGTGGTTTCACAACGGGTTCGGAAGTCGGCTTCTCGATTTCCAATGGACCGGAGGCAGGTGGGGGAGGCGTCCCTTCCGCAACTGCCTTCCCGGGTGCCTACTGTGGTTCATTGTAATCATTCGACCGCGTAGCGATAGTGATAGGTGCATTAGTATTCATCATGAAAACCTGAGACCCAAACGGTGCAGATGGTGACGCCTGTTCGACCATCTGGGTCTGCTGAGATGGAAATGGCTCTTTTAAAATAACCGGAGTCCCTTTAGAGCCTTTAAGAAGCTGACTAACCTCAGACCGTCGTGGACAATCCTTAGTGTAATGGTCACCTTCACAGATGAGGCAAGGGAATTTCGGCTTACGTTGGGAGCCATCCTCAGTTCGAGATTTAGATTCCGGTTTCGGGGCATCAGATTTTGATTTGCCTTTGCCCTTCTTCTTCCCCTTGGAGGATTTGTCTGCAGGATTGGCCTGGACGGCATTCACCTCCACGGTTTTACCAGAATCGGATGAGGCGGGATTAGCAGAGGTATTGTTGGAAGAATTAGCCTTCTGCTTCCCATTCGAAGACTTCTTCGAATTTTGAGAGACGGAACCAATGACACCGTCCACCGCAGGGGTAGGTGGAGCCTTAGAGGTTCCGGGCCGTGGAGCATCAGTCAAGATGTCATAAAGCGTGCCAGACTGCGAATAGACAAGATCCAGGTACTGGGCACGCACGATAGCTTGTTCCTCCGTCACACACGCTCCCATCGCGATATCCTGAGCGATTTTATTCACAAAGGAGGTGGTGAACCAGTGAGTCAAAATCTGATCAGGTATGTGAAACTTGATCAGTCGACGACGGCGCCGCCACTCATGAATGTGATCGGAGATGTGAGTGGCCTTGTCCTGCTTCAGAGAAGTCAGGAGGTGCGTCCCGACCTCATACCGGACCGGTAACTGGAAGTGCGTGAGGAAAGCCATAGCTAATGAGTTGAAATCCTGAAAAATACCACAGGATAGCTCTATGTACCACTTAGCAGCAACTCCTGTTAAAGTACGCTGGAACAGACGCAAACGAATCGAATCGTCGACCCAAGAGTTAGACGAACACCAGAGGTGATACGTCATCACATGCGCCTGGGGGTCTTCGCCAGCTTTGCCCTCAAACTTGGGACAATCACCTGGTATCTTGGTGGGAACCGGAGGCCAATATGGATTATGTGAAATTGGATCATTGGTCAACTTTGAAACGTCCGGCAGTTCCAAGGTAGCCAGGAACGGCAATGGAGGGTTAACTGCCATGCCAGTCCGAGGATGAGGTCCGGTACCCATGTTCCACGATGGTTTTGAATATCCCTACCCCCACGGGTTCTGTCCCGTAGGATTCTGACCGTAGGGGGAATAGTTCATATAACCAGACTGATTTGGATTCTGGTAACCATAGTGCGGGGCTTGATAACCAGGGTTCGGGCCCTGATTAGGCGTCTGCCCTGTATAAGCAGCGTTTGGATTTGGCTGCTGAGCGTAGGTAGAACCGGGTGGAGGAGGATAATACTGAGAGCCTCCAGGGTGGTTATAGTTCGGTTGAGACTGACCATGAGGATAATAACCACTCTGAGGATGAGTAGGCTGCTGATAAGTGGAACCCTGCGGAGCCTGGTGCGTAGGGCGCAGCTGTTGATTTGGTTGCGGCATTGAATGAACAGACTGTTGAGTAGAGTGAATGGAATGAGAGGGCTGTCCTGAATGAACAAGTTGGCCCGACTGAGAGGGCTGGCCTGAATGACCAGGCTGGCCCGGATAACCAGGCGGCGCTGGTTGCCCAGGTTGACCTGGTTGTAAGTGAGCCCCAGGTTGTACCGGATGGGTCAGCTGGCCTGGAGGTGGAACAGAACCAGGTGCTTGCTGGAAACCAGTTTGGCCTGAAGCAGAACCGTAGGGTGGTCTTGGCTGATATGCAATGTTAGAAACAACAGGATACTGCGGTTGCATCGATAAAGAAGGCTGGACTTGCCCCCCAGGACCATAGGTCGATCCCGGTTGATACCCCGACTGAGGCTGAGCAGGTTGACCAGCAGGGCTATAATATGGTCCTTGCAGATTGTACAATGGCCCTTGCTGGCCCGCAGGGTAGCCTTGGATGGGCTGTCCCTGTGGGTCATACAGATAGCCAGGTTGGCCCGCAGGTTGGCCTTGGAAGGGTTGTCCCTGCGGGTTATAAGCCTGGTTGTACGGTAAACCTTGAGCATACAGATAAGCCTCAGGAGCAGGAAGGCGCAAAACCTCCCCGTGCTCGTCAAACTGACCTGGGAAAGCATACACGGGAGTGCCATCCTGTGCATAGTGCGAAAAGAAAGATCGGTAAGGATCTTGGGGGAATTGTCCAGCTTCGGCGTTCGGTTGTTGCAAGGACAACCGATACTCCTCCGGAGAGATATTCTCCGGTATAGCAGTAGCTAGATAAACATCTTCAGGAGTTGGCCCAGCCCTGGTGGCTGAGACAACAGAAGAAGAGGCAGCCACACAAACAGTGGGCCGAACGGGAACAGAAGTGACGGGCGTCGAAGGGGACACCCCAGGTGTAGTGACAGCTGGCCTCGAAGCAGGAGATGATATTCCCATAGAGGCTGCAGCTGAAATAATCTGACCTAGAGATCTGTATCCCTGTGGTAAAGAAGGACTGGCTGACGACATGGTAGCCAGCTCAGAGTCGTCTCCCTCAAATAATCTACACGGGATGCGCTTATAGTCTTCACCAAGAATTTCCTCACCAGAATCACTCATGGTTGATCCTGCCGTTAAATCACGCAAAAGACGGCGAGGACTAGGAGGAAAAACAACAGCAACAAACGGTGAACCCGATGTAAGAGAAAGGAAATCAGCTCCTAATCTCAATTCAGACACAGGGTCCGAAAAGGGCCATTTGAACTCAACTGGTCCTCCAAAGGGTTGCTCGGCGAGAACCGGTCTCCCATCAGGAAACTCGGAAACAAGAGGCTGCTGTGGTTCAACAGAAGGCTGAGAAGCTTCTGAAGAATCGTCCGTGTAAGGACTACCAGTAGACGAAACCGAAGGTTCCGCCACTGTGGCAAAAGACTAGAAGAAAAGAGCAAACACACACACGGGCTGAAAACGAGTTAAGACACACGATCAAACGATCAACAAGCAATGTCTAAACGGGTGTGTAATCGTGGGCGATTAATTTTACCACATTGGAAAGTAAGAAATTCTACCGTTTCATATTTTAAGAGTCGAGAAACGATAAAAAGGTGACTCTATCTCTTTCAGATTTGACGCAAGCATGAAAGGACAAGAGCTTGACGGTCTTTTCAAGTTTAAAGAGTCAGAAAAGACCAAATGACTGCTCAGGAAATACTAGGCACAAAGGGTGTACCAAATATCCGTGAGCTGCAATATACACCTTGGTTTCAATAATGAAACAGAAATCGACCAAGGACTTTCCGTACGTGCAGGTAGTCTCCCCGAATGCTGTGTTCGGTGTATCACGGGTATAGGGCGGTAGACTCGGCTTCCTGTGGATAAAGGATTGAAAACCTAGAGGGGTCTCCCTTTATATACGCGACGGTACGGGGAGCGCAAGTCCGTACTAGCGCTGTCTAATGCCAACAGGCGAACGACAGCTGCTAGGTTTAACGACGCCGGAACACGTCTCTAGCCTAGACCTTCTAAATATGTTTCGTTAAGTTCCAATGTTGCCTTAGGTTAATTGAATAAATTTTACGGTTGATCTTCAATTAAGTTTCAATTTCCAGGCCCTATCGTATGTAGTGTCTCGAAAGACTCCTAAATGCAAAGCTATATGCCACAGTGCAACATTTCGTTCGATGAAAACTAGTTAGAGAAGAGTTGAGAGATTTTACACAAACGAAATGGGCGGAAGACAAACAGTGAGATCTCTAATGCAACTAATGAAATTGAAAACTTTTCATTCAAAACACTAATCACTAGCGATATGGAAAAGATCACAATTTGCACTAATTAACAAAAGCAAAAGAGATTTTTTTTTTTTTTTTCAATGTTTAATAGCTAATATGCACTAAACAAACTTGAAAACAAACGGAACAACTTGAGAAACGATTTCCAAGAGAGCGAAACAAACAAATTTCACTCAACAACACAAGCAATCAGATCCTCAAATCGACCAAAGTCTCTCAAAACGAAGAAAAGACTCAAAAGCTTCCAATGGACGGTGTGATCTAGGCCCAAGGCAAGACCGAATGAATTTCGAATGAAGGAATGAACAATCACCAAAAAATCACAATAAAACAATGAACAACTACTTAGAGGATGTGGAGAATCAATCAGATAGTTGACAGGACAATCAAAACACCAAAACTCCCAAGGAGGGCTCGATACACTAAGCCACTAGATGCCCTAGGGCTTAAAACGTGAAATCGGTAGATAAAAGCAAACAACCAAAGGACAGAGGTGAATTCCCAGTCAAACAGGACTCCAACACACTCAGGCAGTCGGAAAATAAAGAAGAAAAACCCTGATCAAATCCAGAGAGCTCAAAAATGAGGAAACTCAAAAAACTTACAGGGGTGGCGCGACTGTAAGTGTGAAACTGGCGCCAGAAAGCAATTGGCACGGCCTGGACAAAGGCAACGTGCGCCAATTGGCGCGACTGTCGGGTTAAAAACCGCGCCAGTCGAGTTTCTCAGCCAAAAATTAAAAACAAGCTACTCCAGAAGCAGACCAATGCAAGCTAAGCAAACCAAGAAGCCAAAACAGTGAAAGAACCCAACCCAGAAGGTTCATCAAGCAAGGGAAAACATAAAACAATCAAAGCGAGACAACACAAACGAGACAATGAAATCCGGACGATTCCCCAGTGGAGTCGCCAAATTGTTGAGGAGGTAAATCCCCTCTGCGGACAGAGGCGATCCGTACTAGCCCAGCAGGGGTCTAGCAACAATCAAACAATGTTATGACGCAAGCTCCTAGTTACGAATGGAAAGACTAGGAATAGAAGCCTACCTGGATTCCAACGCTATGATCTGAAGAAGAAGCGTCCCCGTTCCTCAGCCTCGGCAGATCACAATCCCTCCACGATCTTCGCGGATGAACACCTGCACATGGAAGAAACGAACAGATACAAGCATAAAATCCGGCACACGTAACTAAACATCAGTCAGAAAGGATGTTACTCGCATTAACATGATGGAAAACGGAGTGGAACCATAATCATAATCATCTATTAAATAATAAGCGAAGAGAGATTACAACCAAGTTCTGACGTCGCGGTCTCCTTCGGACGGGTCTCCAGTCGTCCACGTCTCGCAAAGCTCGCCAAGGAAAGGGAAAACCTCTCCGGAGTCTCTCGACGATGGTCTCCTTACTTGAGTCGGCCTTAAGGGAAAAAGAGGGCTCTTTACAGCACAAAGGCTCTTGGGAATATGGAGATTCAAAGCTTAAGGCATACAGAGCTAGTTTGCCATGGGATTAGCCAGACTTGCCCATAGATGGGGAAGGAGGAGTTGGGATCCCCTCATTATTGTGGATTGGGGTCATATGAGAGGTTCCATGGGAGGAACCCTGGCAAAACCCTTCCCTTCCATGAACTCCATGACCAAAGTACCCAACTCAAGATAGGCAATGGTTTGTAGGGTTTGTTTGGAACTCAACTTCCGCCATCTTTATAAAAACAGGTCCTAAATTGGGTGGCGCGACTCTTGCTCTATGACAGAGCGCCAGTTGGCACGACCTCTTTGCAGGATTTTCCCCATTGGTGCGAGTACTGAACTTACTGCCCGCGCCAATGCAAAAAGGGATGTTTCTCATGATTTTTGCAAGGAGATGTCTGAAGGGCAAATAAAGATCATGCTTAGAGGAATGCATTGATGATGTTTTCAAGGCATGACAATGTTCACAGGTCACAAAATGGGTCCTCCATTGTGCGGGACGGGGAATGGTAGGGACGGTGACAAATTACTGTGTAACACTGGGTATTTTTACGGCTACAACCATACAAACAAATGTCCCTCAAGCAAGCTAAGAAGGATAATAAATGATCGCCAAAGTACTATGGTCCTTACAAGGTGTTGCAAAATATTGGTACTATGGCATACAAATTGGAGCTTCCTGCTTCTTCGCGAGTACATCTAGTTTTCCATGTTTCGTGCTTAAAGAAGGTTATAGGTGAAAATATTCCAGTTCAAACAATATTGCCAGAACTTGATGAGGAAGGAAAAATCATATTGGAACCGGAAGCGGTCACGGAAACAAGAACTCGACAACTACGGAATCGATCAATTTCAGAGTATCTCATCAAGTGGAAGAACTTACCCACCGAAGATTCTACATGGGAGGATGAGAATTTTATACAGAAGCACCCAGAGCTACTCAAGCATTGAGGACAACACTTTTTTGAAGGAGAGGGGCATGTTAGGTCCCTATATTACTAGTATAGTCTCTTATTGTTGTGAGTGTAACCCCCTTATTGTTATCTTGTACCCCTGTAACCCCCATATTGTTATTATTGTGCCCTTAAATTATTATTGTTAGGTCGGCTAGGATTACATTGTGGCCCCACTAGGATTACATTACGGCCCCATGGACTCCTATATATAGAAAGGAGGTTTTGTAATTTGTATCATCCAATAATTGTTCATTAATTTAATGTACTGGAATTGCCCCCTCGAAGTGGCTTATTTCTAAGGCGTTGATATCTCTTTTCTTCTATTTTTGGAGTTGGTTTCACAACAAAAACATATAAATTTATGAGAAACATTCCACTTATTAATTTTATTACTAATTTGATATTTATTGAAACATTAAATATGAGGATTTGGAATTCTAAGGAGCTCTTATTAGCCTTCACAATCAAATCAATAAAATATTAGAGGGAAGCAAAAGACAAGTTAGAATATGAAGGTTTCGATAATGAATGGGTCATAATTTTGGTGATTCTTAGGTTTCTAAATTCTAATATTCTATTTTCTTTTCTAGTGAAACCTACTAAGCATTTTCTTTCATTATCAAGATGGTATCCAAAGGAAACCATATTCTTTAGACCTATGACCAAATTAATACCTTAATAACAAATAACTCACTAATAACAAGTATGTCAAATAGTTGGATATGTTGAATATGAACTTAAACACTGGAGGAAACAACATTCTCTCTTAGACACTCTAATTACACTCAATTAACATTATTATAATGCATTTTTTACTCCCCTCTTATTTTATGATTTGATATTGATTTTACCAATTAATATTATATATATATATATATATATTTTAACTTACCAAATTTTTAATTTTTATCTTTATTCATTATTTTTAATAACATTTTATTCTAATTTCAAATATTCCAAATAGTAATTATTCTAAATCCATCTTAAATCTAGATCTACCAAGCCAAGAGGGATCATGTTTGGAGTTAAGATAGATCTAACTTGGTACTCTTGCATTTCACAATGGATTTCCTTAAATACCATCCATAAATACCATGGACTATGCAATACCATGAACTTGTAAATCACTATAATTTTATAATTTAATTTAACTATTAATTTAATAAATTAAATTAATAATTAATAATTTTATTTTTATATTTTTATAATTTGAACTATAAAGAGATTTAAGCTTTATTTTATTTTTAATGAAATCAAAATGTTTATATTTACATTACAACATCATTATGACGCTAGACTAAAAGTGCTCTCCATGCCATTATTTAAGTATTTCATTTTTGAAATAGAAAATTAATTCATATCATCATAATTTATATATAAAATATTTTTCTAAAAGTGAAAAAGTCACAGATTTGACTCTCTTTATCCTTTTTAAATTTAAACTCCATAATATTAATTCTATCTTATACCATATAATATTATATTTTAAGTCATGCATTATGATGTTAATTTATTGTATTTTATAACCTATAGCATTATTATTATGATATTGATTTATTGAATTTCATTTATCATTCCTGTTATATCATATTATATTATTATAATTATGTTGTTAATTTATTGTAATTGATATCATATAACATTATTATTATTATTTTGTTGTTAATTTATTAAGTTTCATTTCTCATTTATTTTATATTATATTATATTATTATGATATTAATTTATTTAGTTGACTAAATCTTTTATTTCAAATAATATAATATTGTTATTAGATTATATTTTTTTAATTATTAATTAATAAAATAATTTAATAATTTAATTTTATATTAAAAATATTAATTAAAAATATTTAAAAAATAAAAATAAAACATAAGCAAAAGATTTCTCTAAAAAATATTAAGGTGAATACTTTTCCAAAAATTCTGTGTGTAAAAATTTTCACTCTCTTATAAAATATACTTGTTTAATATTTAGTAAGTAAAATAACATATTATGTAAAGTAACTTTTTCCATTCCCACCCCCCAAAAAAAGAAAATAAGAAGTAAAACATAAATTTTTAATCTTAAATGCACCGCATTGGTCTGCAAGCTTAAGAATTTACCGTTTCCGTGTGTCCATATTTCAACATTTTGTCGTGCAGACCATACCTACCCACGGCCCAGCCTATTCATATTTATCGCAACAACTCTGCTATAAGATAACGTGGGATTGTTTGTTTGGGACAAGTAACGTGTTTTTCAAGAGCTCTCTCTTCGAAAGGACGAGTAATCAGATACAGACTGCTGTAAACCAAAGATTCACAGGAGATATCCTCGGGCATTAAACCCCAAACAAAGAGACAACAAACCAGATGGCCGTGGCCACCAAGCGCGCGAGCAGCAGGGGGATTATGCTAACAACGGCAGGGGGGGCTTCAGTGGCGCCCTCGTCTTCTTCCTCTTCTTGCCCATCTCGCCCAACTTCCGCGCCGTCGACTTCTACGTCAATTACTGATACCGTCAATGGTTCCCATCACTTCACAATTAACGGTTACACCCTCTCCAAGGGTATGGGAGTTGGGAAATACATCGCCAGTGAAACCTTCGTGGTCGGGGGCTACGAATGGGCCATCTACTTCTATCCTGACGGCAAGAGCCCTGAGGATAATTCGGTCTATGTCTCGCTCTTCATAGCCCTGGCCAGTGAGGGCACGGATGTTAGAGCCCTGTTCGAATTGACCTTGCTGGATCAGAGCGGGAACGAAAAACACAAAACCCATACGCACTTCGATCGGATGCTCGAGAGCGGACCTTATACCTTGAAATACCGAGGCAGCATGTGGTAGGTGGCATTCTTTTGCTGATTTTTCTGGTTTTTTTGGGTTTGTCCTAGGGTTACTTGATGATTGAGAACAATAATTCATTTGGGCGTTTATCGAAATGATTCCAAGATGCCATTTGTTCGATTTAGATTTATTGGATTGAATTTGATATGCCCATTTTCTAGATCTGCAATTAGAGGCCAAATTTGGGGTTTTCATTCTGTAAAGCCTCCCAGTACTGGGAATTTGCCCCAAACAAGTTAGGGTTTGTTTTTAAAACATTGAGCCAATTGTAGGAATTGTGATTTTGATTGCTTTTGTTGTAAGCTTCCTCTTATTACAACGCGACCATAAATAGGGCGTGCGCCCCCAATCATTGCGGGTGTAACATTTAGTTCGGAAATATTTGGCTGCTATTAGAGGTCAAATTTGGGGCCTCCCATTACAGGGAATTTGCCCCGAATAAGTTAGGGTTTGTTTTCAAAATATTTCTAATAGACCCAATTGTAGCAAATGTGATTTTGATTGTTTTGTTGTAAGCTTCCTCTTATTGTAATGCGACCATAAATAGGGTGTGCGCCTCCTATCATTCCGGGTGTAACATTCAGTGCTGCATAACTTTCGGTGGGCACTGGGGGGATTATAATCCTCCAAATTTGCAAATTATTCGTGCCTGGAACGGCAAACACTAGCAGAAGCGAAACACATGCACAAGCAGCCAGCGGCCCACGACGGCAAACATGTTGCCGGGAGACTTTAACCTTGTTGGGGGCGATGATAGTGCACCGCTTTCTCCAACCGCGCAAGTCCCGTTGGCTTGATTTTGATTTTGAGCTTGTGAATTTTGGTAAGATCTCATTGGCTTGACTTGCTTTTGGGTTTTTCATATTGTGAATCCTGTGGGGAAGGTGCCTATTGGGCATCCGCAATGATGCCGTGGTCCGGGAGCTGAGTCAGCTGATCATACGAAACCATTTTGAATATTGCTGTGTGGAACGTAAATTGTCAATGGCTTTGAGGGATTTGTGTGGCGGTTTACTAAGCATTTTTCACCTTTTGAAAAATCTGGAAAACGATTAAAAAAGAATAAGAATTTTTACACGAACTCTGACGTTTGTTACCAACCATTTTTTTATTTTTTATTTTTGGAAAATCTTTAAAATGAAAGAATAGAAAAAAAAACCTTACACTACCTAACATGTAAAAGCCATTTCAAGTGGAAGTTGTTTCTTGTCATTACCCTTTTCCCTGTTTTCAAAAGTTGGGGACACAGTTATTCCCATGAACGTGAGCAGAAATCATCGCCATGTCTTTAGAGGTCTTTTGTTGTATTTCTCCTTATGTATGTCTCATTACAAATAGCGATACTGAGATTGATGGGGCAATTCTCCCTGTTCATGGGGTCCTGTTTTAGCAGTGAACACGGTTATGTGCAAGGCCACCCACTAAGATCCTATTGCCCTGGAGGCACAAATAAGTGGTAGGGGCCAGCTTCAAATCCTTGGTGATTTTGATGAAAGAGAACCTCCCTGTGATGACAGAGTAGCAAAGGAAAGTGCTTGTGATGAGTGGTTTTTTGGTACAAGGGCAATTGTAATCCTTCTGCATTATCAAACTGTCTGAAAAAGAAAAAATATCTCATGTGATCTTTTGCCTTTTTTTCCATTGGTACCCTCGTGTGATTGCTTTTGAAAGACAAATGGGCGGGTCTCATGCAACTTTAAGGTGTTTCAAACACGATTAAAGCAAACCTAGCTTATTTATAAATTGTGTCCCTAGTGCTTTTTATGCAAGGGTAGATCTGATCAATACTTAGGGCATAATGTAGTTTCTATCATTGAAAGTGGTTTTTCACAATTCAAACTTTTCGCCGAGGTTGTATTAGTACTAATTAATATGTATGGTTTATTTTGTCTTGATGACATGATTTGTTTTCCTTTCAGAAGTGCTTCAAGAAATTTGCCCTTAAGGGGCTGCACTGCAAAGGACGGACTTCCTTCAGCATAAGTGCCAGGTCCAAGTGCTCTTTATTTCACGAAAATCACCTGGGGCTTGCCCTTGTGCTCTTCTTTTTGAAGTTCGTGTAATTTCGACAATGTAGACCACAGCAAGATGGAACTGTGGTGGTTGGCTTAACACTATCGTTCTTATCAGTGATCCAGTGCCTTGCTGGAAATAAAATCAATTCTGGCATTATGGCATCTGGATATCATTTTCTCTCTCTAACAGAGGGTGCTGCTCTACTGGCTTTTGCCCAGGGTATTTTGAAAGGAACTCAGAGTCCTTAAATATGTGAAATGAAGCCATTTTGTTAAATCTGCTGAGATTTCAAATTAATTTAAGTAGTTTGATCTGGCAGAATATAATCAGAATATCTGCAATTCTTTGTTGAGTTCTTAGCATGACCAAGACAAAAAAAAAGTAGGCTCAAGTTAATTTTACGATGCTATTATGTGAAGCTGCAAACCATTATGTTAAAAGATGTTGAACTTAGCTTACTACAGTAAAGTTCTTTTTCTAGTCTCGAGAGCCCGTATGTCACTTGTTTGCCATGTGCCATTAACAACATTTTGGTTCATTATTTTTTCCCCTATTTAGAAACACTGTATCCAAAGATAATGAAGAAGCCGATTGTCAAAATGAATGTAGTTTGAGATTTTCCTTCATTGTTCCTTGTTCTTTGTTCTCTTGAAACATATTATATTGGGTTAACAGGTGGTCTTCTGTAGGGGCTATAAACGATTCTTCAGAAGAGCTGCACTTGAAACTTCAGATTATATCAAAGATGATTGCCTTTCTATAAAATGCACTGTTGGGGTTGTTGGCTCACGTACAGAGGGGCCAAAAATTTACACCATTCCAGTGCCAGAGTCAAATCTTGGTCAGGATTTTGGTGAACTTTTGGATACTGGCAAGGGTGCAGATGTTAGTTTTGAAGTTGATGGGATAATTTTCTGGGTTCACAAATTAGTGCTTGCTGCTCGCTCACCTGTCTTCAAGGCCCAGCTTTTTGGCCCAATGAAGGATCAGAATACGGTTAATATAAAGGTTGAAGATATGGAAGCACCAGTATTTAAGGTTGTTTCCTTTCTTCTTAATCTATTTGAGCTGTACCAATCTTTTTACTCTTATCTCAAATGAAATGTATCCAATTTCTGAGGTAAGTTGAAATTGTTCTGTTTCTTGAATCATAACATGGTTGCCCTTTGATTTGTGACATGTAGGCAATGCTTCATTTCATATATCGTGATACCCTTCCTTGTTTCGCTGACCTGATTGGATCAACCTCACCAGTTGCTTCGACCCTGATGGCTCAACATTTGCTTGTCGCAGCAGATCGGTATGGCTTGGATAGATTGAGGTTACTGTCAGAAGCAAAGTTATGTGACGAAATTAGCATAGACACAGTTGCAACTACTTTGGCACTTGCAGAGCAGCATCAGTGTTTCCAGCTTAAGTCAGTTTGTCTCAAATTCATTGCATGTCCTGGGCGACTGAAAGGTGAGTGTTTGAATCAATATGACAATTTCTTCTTACGTTTGGCACATTTTACTTTGGATGTTTGATTCAGTTTGACTTTATTCTCTCATTTTTCTCCTTCCATTCCAGCTGTCATGCAATCTGATGGGTTTGACTACTTGAACGAAAGTTGCTCTTCTGTTCTATCTGAACTTTTGGAAAGCTTTGCGAGAGTCGAGAAAAATTCAGGCATCGTTAGACAAAGATATGAAGATGGGAGTGATTCCAATGGGAGACGGGTTAGGCAGAGAACATAGTTTTCTAATCCATAGATGAAGTTGTCTCAGCAAATATGAGATTGAGTGCCTCGGCCAATGACAAAATATAAAACTTCTTTTTGAACTTCATAATGAGCGTTTGATCACTCTTGATACTTAGATTTGATGCTTTATTAAAAGTTAAATTCATGTTGACTCTGGTTTGGCAGTCAGTTCTCTCTATGTTTTGGGCCATTGCCCATGTTTGGTCCTAAAGTCATAAAACACTAATTTCATTCTTTTTCATTTTCATAGATGTGTTTATGAGGTTTACGATTCAGTGCAGTCTAAGACTGAGGCTATGGTTCTGAACAATTTCAGACGTTCTCTGCTTTCCTTCTGCAAATAATGTGCCATTATTGAAGTACAATCTTTGTTTTCTTGCATAACATTTGGACAAACTAATAATAGTTGCTAGCTGCTCTGGTTGTTGGGACAGACATTCTGTCCTCAGTTTACTACCACATGTCCATAAAATAGAATTACTAGGTTTGCTAAACTGATGTCAGTGTTGAAAGAGGTCGGCCATTGGCACGTGTAGCTGTTTATTATTTTTAATAATTCTTGCTTTTCCAGTTGCGCATGCCTATATTTGTAAATAGTACCGTGCAATTTGAGCTCTGGTATTTGTTAAGATATTGATATGATTTTAATCCAAGAAATGAAGTTTGGTTTGCGGAGATTACAACTATTTTGAGAATGTCAAACCTTTGACAACGAGGCCATTGAAATGGGTGCTTAGTTACGTTCCACCGAGGCTTAGGGATGCGGGATTGTGGGCCAAATTTCTGAGATTGTTACAAAGGCATTTCAAATTTCAGAGGTGACACCACATCATATCATATATACACGCATACGGTGAGAAATACGGTAAACAGATAATTAGGGGCGATGGGTAAACACAGCGCAATATCATTTCTATATGTTGATAAATATGTTAGACAAATAATTACAAGTGATAGACAAACACATCGCAACATCATTTCAAGTAGACAGCAAATTTGAAAAACGAAAGTCATGAACCTTCTCGTAGAAACTAAAAAAAAAACATATATAAAGATAAAGCAATAACGGCTTTAGTTCGTATTAAAAGCACAGCTTTAATTGAATTGGTCAGCAAAAAAATTAAAAATTGACAACTGATCTACTAAGATCAGTTCTCAAGAATATATATATATATATATAAAACTGACAATCACGGGTTTAATTCGTATCAAAAGCTGTAATTGAACTGGTCAGCAAGATACAAAATAAAATTTGAGAGCTGATCTTAGTTCAACGGACATCTGTTCTCTCCTTACATCTTACGGATTTGAAGCTGAAGCTGTAAAACTTAAGGGTTTGTATTGCTATTAATTCTTTTCTAGCAAAAAAACATCTGAATGTAAAACAAGATACATAACATTGGCAGCTACATACTAAATAAAATATACGTTTTCTTCTAGCGTCATCTTGGGCTTGGTTGGGAGGTTGAGACGTGTGTTTGACGAATTCTATTTCTTCCATTAATTGATACACTGTTTAATCTTGAATTTCACATGAACCAAACCCACAAATAATCAAGTTGGGAGCTGGAGACTGTTTTTTTAGATTAATGACCATGGATAGAAGTGTAATGCATTCTTTGTAAATGTGCTAGACTGTTTTAGATTAATGACCATGGATAGAAGTGTAATGCATTCTTTGACAGGATAGAAGTGTAATGCATTCTTTGTAAAATGTCAGAATTGGTCGCCTGCTGTACCAGTGTATTACAATTACACTCTATTAAACCTCTTGGTGTTAGAAGTCACAAACATTGGAAGTGATAGAAAAAATGAAATTCTATTCTCATTTGTAATATGCCCATGTTATTGGAGAACCTTGCATAACTATTTGAATGTTTCTTTGACAAGTGGACCATTACCATTGAATGTTTCTTTGACAAGTGGACCATTACCATTCATATTTTCAAGATCAGTAGGGGTCTGTAAATTGTTTTTGGATATTAAGAAATTATATTCCCTTTTATCTACTTCTTACTATGTTTGTTAAATTTGTTATTATTTGAAGATTTATTAATTCATAAATAACATCATTATATAGAAGAAGGGGTCTTCAAAAACATTTTGATTCTTGCTATGATTCTGTTAAATTTGTTATTCATAAATTACATCATGATATAGAGGGGTCTTCAAAAACATTTTGATTCTTACTATGGTTTGGTTAAATTTGTTGTTATTTGAGATTTATTAATTCATAAATCACACCATTTATTACTATTCATAAACCATCTATTACTATTCATAAATCACACTATTTATTACTATTCATAAACCATCTATTACTATTCATAAATCACACTATTTATTACTATTCATAAACCATCTATTACTATTCATAAATTAATTTATTAATTCATAAATCACACCATTTATTACTATTCATAGACCATCTAATACTATTCATAAATTACATGATGATATAGATGGGTTTTTATTAATATTTATAAATTACATGATGAAATATGTTGTTATTTGAATATTTATTAATTCATAAGTTACATTATCTATTACTATTCATAAATTACATGATGATATAGAGAGGCTTTTATTAATATTCATCGATGATATAGAGTGTTTTTTATTACTATTCATAAACTAGATGATATAGAAGGGTCTACAAAAACATTTAAAGTTCTTACATTTAAATTACATGATGATATAGAGGGGTCTTCAAAAACATTTAAAGTTCTTACGTTTAAAGAAATTGTTATATTAATTTCTTAAAGAACATTTGTCTCTTGATTCATTTCTCGCTTACCTCTTGAGAACATTTGTCTCTTGATTCATTTCTCACTTACCTTTGGAGGTATAAACATATGCTTCTCCATTCATAACTCACTTTTATAAACATATGCTTTTCCATTCATAACTCACTTTTCAAGTTCCTTTGATTCATTTCTCACTTACCTCTGGAGGTATAAACCTATGCTTCTCCATTCATAACTCTTTTCAAGTTCCTCTGATTCATTTCCCACTTACCTTTGGAGGTATAAACATATGTTTCTCCATTCATAACTCGTATAAACATATGCTTCTCCATTCATAACTCATTTTTCAAGTTCCTTTGGGGTCTATAAATGATTATTCCAAAATGAAACATAATGTAATTTTCCATCCTAAAATGAAGCACATTATGTTACATTGATACATTTTTGAATATAAATGATTCATTACCGTGATAGATTCTATATTTACAATAAAGAAATGGCTTATTATAGTAGTAATTTCATTTTTGTTATTATATTCATGCTCATGAAATATTCATGATGACAACATAGCGAGGTTGTTTTGACTCTCAGAGAGCAAGTGTATACTCACATTGCCATGATATATTGGGTATATAATGAAAATGTAAACACTCACTTGAGTGCTGTGGTCCAATATGAAAATATATGTAGGGGTAAAATATTTAATGGGTTCCAAGGTGGATTAATTTTACTATCTTAGCATTTGATGTGAAGTTTGTGATGTGTATATGCAATACAAATATGTGCCTAAACCACATGAAAATATATGTAGGGGTAAAATATTTAATGGGTTCCAAGGTGGATTAATTTTACTATCTTAGCATTTGATGTGAAGTTTGTGATGTGTATATGCAATACAAATATGTGCACAAAATGAGGAAGCAATGTTGAGAGGCTATTTATATCTCATTGTTTCTCTAGCTGGTTTTGGTGGTAATGTGGATGGATATGGTGTATTATAAGTTTTGATTTTGGTCCAAATTTCTTTGATGGTGGCGGTTTTGCTACTTTTTGTTGCTTGGATGTATTCATGGTGGAAAAAAATGATAATTTTTAATGAAATTTTGACAGAAAATATTTCATGATGGAAAAAAATGATAATTCTTAATGAAATTTTGACAGAAAATATTTCATGATGGAAAAAAATGATAATTCTTAATGAAATTTTGACATAAATATGTATAGTGGATCTTCACTCAGATTTTGTCGCTTGTAGTAATTATTTTGTTTATTTGTTTTGTGGATGAGTTTTGCATATATTTAGTTTGCAAATTAATTTATTATGGGCATTTTTGGTGTTTGGGGGTTTCTCAAATTTTGGCCTTCAAAATTGGGCAACGTTTTGCTGCGTTTTTTGAAATCTCGTTGTTTGTATATATTATTAGGTTTGAAAATTGTAGACTATTAGCAAATTAGAGGAAATGATTTATCAAGTTTTAATTAATAAAGATAAATGTAGAGAAAAAAAAATGATGGAAAATCATGAAAAAAATTGATAATTTTGTTTTTGAGATAACAACAAAAATACATTTCTAAATACTTGAGGCAATCCATTGATTGAGACCCCAAGAAAGTTTGCATCATGAATTAAAATTTTAGTTTATTGCTAAAACTACAAATTCTAAATTCTGATAATCTTCTTACACAAGTTATGTTTTTTCATACATTTGCAATGTTCTAGAAATATTTCTGAATGTCGAGAAGTATTTATCTTTATATCAACAACTATAATAGATTTTAGAAAAACCTATATAAAGTATGAACTAATTAGCAAAAAAAAAAAAGATGAAGTTATGTTTTTGGGAGCCAAGAGTCATGAAGATATTTGGAGGAGCCACTTGAGTTTTTTCATATACTTTCCATAAGTCTATCCATCTCCAATACAACTTTTGAGAGACAATTTGTTTCCTGGTTCTTGTCCTTGTAGAGACGGTCAAAGGTGAAGCGTGTTTTTGAAGTTTTGAAAAAGAGACCTGAGATGTAAGGAGTAATACCCATTGATCCAATTTATGGCTAGTTGAGAATCCCCATGTATATGAAGTTGAGATATTCCTCCTTGGGCTAGCTGAAGGGTCAATTTAGGAGCCTTGAGTTCGCTGAAATTATTGGTGGCTATTTGAAATGCTGCTGAAAAGGGAATGGGGTGGTTGCCTAAGTGATGCATAACACTACCAATGCCTCCCATAGAGGGGTCTCCTTGGGTTGCCCCATTGAAAAATGTGCAACGTATATATTTAATTCGAGTTTCTAGCGCTTTCTGTGTTGCCTAGATTGAGAAATTTTGCGTCGAGAGGTACTCTCCAACCCAGTGTGCAAGAGACGTTGTAATGGTTTGTCCTTTCCTGTAAACATTTTGACTCAGTAAAAATACATAAAAAAATAAAAACAAAACAAAATAAAATGATTAATGTAATGTAATGTAAACATTTTAACTCCGTCAAAAAGAAAAAAACCCTATGTTAATAAAAATTCTACGATATTATTTTTCTTAATTAATTTTTGTTGAGTAGTTAAGCTAAACTTGACTTGGTCAAGTTACTGGTGGTTTTTGAGCTCTAGGTTTATGAGAACCCATGGTATTAATGTGAAATATAGCCTATTTAAAGGGTGGAATTAAATCAACCTAGATCGATCTTAACTTCAGATCTACCAAGTGCTGAGAGAGATCAAATAATCTCTCTGCACCTTAAGATATCTCAAGGAATTTGATCCCTCTCGGCGCTTGGTAGATCCATAGTTAAGAAGGATCTAGGTTGGTGTACATAATAAGAGAGAACGACTATTATTTTGGTAGTAATGAGCTATGAAGAGGAAACCACATCTTTGTTTATGGAGTGTTTTCGAGCTATCTAGATTTCCCAAGCAAAGGTTAGGGGAAAGACCATGCATTATAGAATACAATGATTACTAAGCCAAAATTTTAAGGCTTCCTCGATTTAAACACTATCCCATACATAGGGAGTCCTTAAAGTCCTTTGAATTTCTTCTTATACCTCCTTACCAAATTTGAAGCCTTAAATGAGATGATAATTGGTCTCCCAGTCATGTAGGGAGATGTAGCATCTACTAGGCACCATGAAAGGTTCTTTGCAATTTGCCCCATGTAAAGGCTTTGTTGTGTAACATGAGAGGCATGAACAATTCTGTTTTTTCTAGACATTTTAATTTCCACAACTTTTCCTCTAATCAAGGTAGAGGATCAAAGGCTAGTTTCCTTGGCTAGTGCTTAGTTGAAGTCTTCAAACATAGTCTTAAAGGGTTGAGAGACTAGAGTACCTATTGATCCTGATATGTGGGGGAACAAGGGAGTTTTAGAAGCTTTGATATAAATTTCCTATAGAGGAACATGGTCACCCTCAATTCCTAGCTCTCCCCAAGTCAATCATTGATTTTTTCTATTCACATAGTCTCTTCTCATTAATTGGTATAAATAATGTAGAAAATCCACATAGATTCAACTGATCTTGTAATATGCTAAAACAAAATACTTGAATTTATTCTACAAATTGCGGAAACCAATTCCGATTGTAGAATCACATGAACAAGAAAGATATAATTTCAATCACACAACAGAGATTTATTTGGGGAAAACCTTCGCTAAAAACCCCGCTATCTATATATTACATAAGTAAAAAATATGATGAAAATACAATGCTTCTCTTAGGCTTGAGAGCTCTTTGTACTATCTTTGACTATCTCACTTTGATCCAAACAAGCTTGGTCCAATCCTTAACCAATTTCTTACCTCTGGATACTCGGCCTTCCTTGCACAATCCTTAGGAAAATTGAGCCCCTATTAATTAGGAAATTCCCAATAATTGATTACGCAATACATCCAAGGCATCCTGTTGACCTCATGCATGTCCTGTACAATTTTATAATTATACAACTGATAATATACTTCTATTTAACTCCAATCTCACCTGGGTCTTCCTTAGACCTGACATGCAACAACTATTTATAGCGAATATTCAATCATCTGATTGATCACTGCATGTGAATTAAATAAGATTTAATTCATTGGACCTCTCACTAGTTCCTCCATCAGTTATAACTAGTTAAAATGATTTTAACTCAAATAATTAAGTTAAATAATTACAACTCAAAAATAAACTGTAATTGGACCCCCTAAAACTTAGAGAGAACTCTACATGCCTTTAGTTTGACCCTCAACTTGAATTGACCGAGCTAACTAAGTCTTCTCGACTCTGTTAACTCGTATAAGCTGCCATGTGATATGGAATTAAAATTTCCTTCTAATTTAATTAAGGGAAAGTTAAATTAGAAGCCTCTTCTTGTTGCCAATTTCAACACTCCCTCTCAACAAGAAAGTGATTGTATGCTACCTCGATCTTGCATATGTGGAAATCAAATTTGCCTCTTGATAGTGCATTTGTCAAGATGTCTGCATCCCGCTCCTCCGTGGGAATGTACTCTAATAACATAATCCTCCTCTGTACACAATCTCTGAGGTGGTGATCCCAGATATCAATATGTTTGGACTTGTCATGAAAAATTGGATTAACTGAGAGATTGATGCAACTCTGGTTATCACAATAAATCACCGTCAGATCTATCTGTCGACTAAACAAACTAACAAGTATCTTCCTCATCCAGATGGCCTCACATGCTACGTGAATAAAAACCATGTACTCTACCTCTGCTGAGCTGAGCGCAACTGATCTCTGTTTTCTAATGTACCAGGAAACTGCTGCTGAACCAATGCTGAAGATGCCCCTTGATGTGCTCTTCCTGTCGAATGGACTCCCTGCCTAATATGCATTTGTGAAGCCTTGAAACTTCACTCCCTCTGCCCCCCTGTACCATGATACAAACTCTGCAGTGCCTCTTAGGTATCTCAACACATGTTTTCTTGCCTTCCAAACGAACTTGCTGGGATTAACCATAGCTTGACTAAGCTGGTTAACCACATAGCATATGTCTCGTCGTGTGTTCACCAAATACATGAGTAAACCCACAAGTTGCCTATAGATGTTGAAATTTGCAACAAGAAACAATGAAATTGGCCTCCAGAAACAACACACACATTGGTGTGGGATCACAGGGCACAAAGTGATGGATCTGATCAAGATTTGGATCATGGACTTAAGTGATAGCTCAAAATTCAAAGTGTTCAAAACTGTGCCAAACTTGAATGACCAGATAGATTTCGTCCTCCTGATTCCGGAGCCGCGAATGGTTCGAAAAACTGACACCGTATGAAGAAGTTATCGTGATTTGAAAAGTCCAGTAAACTGCAATTTTTGGCTTTTGGCCAAGTTTCACTGGGCCTTTGAATATTCAAAAAAGAGAATATTCTAGTGAATATTCCCTAGAATATTCCTTTTGGGCCAATCAGATGTTGACAAGTGTTAGCATGTAATTGAAGTTGGACTGTACGTGGTTTTGGCTCAGCCAACTAGAGTCTGCCACGTGGCAAGCCCAAAGGTTGCCACGTGGCCCAGGTATGGTTATGAAAATTTTTGTGGAGCTACCAGGGTTTGATCGCAGAACGTCCTGCCTGCCAAGCCACGTGTTAACCATCTCCGCCACATTGTTTCTTACTATCTATGGGCTAACGGTTCAATTTAACGTTTAATCGTTTTACGTTTGGGGGAGCGGAGGGGCTAGCCCATCCCCATGTAACCTTACGCCCAAGACCCAAGGGCTTAATGCCTCGGCAACTCCGCAACCGCCAACCGCCATTTTTACGTGGTCACATGCAGTATTATGCCGCGGTAACATTTCAATGCAACGGTTTGCAAAATTGTCCACCGACTGTTACGGTTAGAAAATCGTGGGATTCCGGGACATGTGTCCATCCCTCAACCTGTCCATTAATGCTATGTTATCTATAGTGGAAACCTTGGAGGCGCTCCAAAATTTCAGAAGTTTGCCAACTATAACTGCAGTTAAATGCAGTTCCTCCACATTTAGTGGAGCTTTTTAGGGGTCATTGGACAAACGTTGTTTAGGCTCTGCTAGATTCGACCATTCTGAGAGTGTGAATAGTCAATTTCGACTATCTCAGACATTCTAGACTCATTTGTGAGGGTTGCAGATTCATTAGAGGACTTTTGAGCAGGTTTTTGCTTCAAAGAAGTTCAAGGGGCCACTAGGGCCACCATGGGTCAGCAACAGTTTGAGGGCTAGCCAGTGTAGCTAGAGGCCTTACTCAGTAACCCAATAGTAAATTTTGGATGTTTTAGAAATTATGGAACTAATGGTGTGGTTTGCAGAGCTTTTAGAGGACTTTTGAAAGCCGAGTTGCTTCAGAGAAGTTCCAGAGGCCATCGGGGCCATTAAGTGCCAACAGGAGAATGAGGCCTATCCAGAGCAGCCAATATCCATTCTTAGCAAACCAATAGTCATTTATGACTATTTTGATACTTCTGAATCCATTGATGGAGTTTGCAGAAGCTTTTGAGGACTTCTGAACACTGATATTCTTCAGATAAGTTTTCAGAGACCCCAGAGCTAGGGGGTGCCACCAATTGTTGGAGGTGTAACCGGAGCAGAAGAAGGCCAATTTATGCAAATGAATAGTCTATTCTAACTATTTCAAACATTTCGAATCTAATGAAGGGATTTTAAGAACCATTTGAATACTTCTAAAGGTCAAAGAGCCACAGGGAAGTTTTGGGCTGCCTAGGGTCATCAGTGGATGGAGGCATAAATTGGGAAGCCAATGCTCATTTTTAGCAAATGATCAGTCCATTTTGGATGTATGCTATGTACTGGAGACAGTAGGTGAGGTTTCAGGGACAGAAAAAGAATTCTGAGGGAGTTAGTGCCACTTCGAAGCTCAGGGAAGCTTAAGGGCACCGACATAAGGAGTCAAGTCTAAGGGAACCTAGTTCTTTCTTCAAAGTGATGACAACCATGACAGGGGTATGATGATATTATAAACCCAATGGTACAGGCCAAATAACCATTGGAGTTGAGTATTTTACTTGTAAAAGATAATTTTCATCATAATTCCAAAGAGCCAAGTCAGTTGACAAAGGCTCAAGGAGACGTAGGCCACGATATTCAAGTGAACTCCTAGATTAAATTTGCTGTTATGTGTTGATTTTTATTTGCTGAATTATATGGCTATTGGACATGTTTAATATCAGCAAAAACAAATGGTCTTAAAGCACTTGAACAATTAGAAAAACATATACTTGTTTTCAAGTATAAAATTCCGCACAAGTCAAGTATAAGCTAGATCTTTTATTTGTTTAACTGAGTGGGAGGTTCTTGAAAAACATAAAAAATTATCCAACCCATTTTCAAATTAGGTTGGTATCAGAGCATAGTTTTTTGCTTGACATAGCACTAGGTTGCTTGTTTGACTTGAAAGGTGTTTAAACAATGCAAAGAATTTCACTGTTTGCAAACTCACTGATTTGAGTTTGCTAGAGGTGAAGGGAAAGCTACTGTTAGCTAAGTCCAGAAGAGTACAAGAAGGAAGAAGTTTGAAAATATTCTCTTTACCCAAAGGATGTCAAGGCAACCCTTGAAGCACAAGAGGTTTGTTTGCAAAAGGCTGCTTGAAGAAAAACTTGACTCTACATCCATTTTGTTCAGAAGCTTTGTCAATTGTTTTTGAAAGCTTTGTGAATTTTTGTTGAAGTTCTTTAGTTCATTTACATAGAGATGACAACTTCATCAAATGAGGTTTCAAAATCCTCTTCCTTCACAAGATTCTTCGATGAAGACAAGAAGAGAGACTTCTACATCCTGAAGGATAGAGTGAAAATTCTATTTGAAGATAGAAAGGAAAGCACTAGACTTCGCGAGCAATATTTTGCTATGAAGCAAGATAAGGAAGAAATTCTTCAAATATTGCATGAGATGGATATGCAGCTCCATCAAGCCCAAGAGGCCTTAGCCAAGAACATGCATGAAGCAGAGGTAAAACACTCTAATTTGTCTGGAAATTCCTCTTTAGAAAGATGTGTAGGTTCATTTGAAAATCACACTAGAGGTATAGGGTCCAAGTTGATGTTTAAAATGGGCTATGAAGGCAAGGGTTTAGGAAAACATGCACAAGGAATGATTGATCCTATTATGGTTGAGGAAAGTCCTAAGAGGTTTGATCTTGGTTATGTTCAATGTAATGGTGAAAACTCTACAACCATGAAGGCATTTGAGGCAACTTCAAAAAGAACTTTTGTTCCAAGTTCTAAACCACAAACATGTCAAGTTTGTTTTCAAGTTGATTGCCATTGTATGAAGCCTATGTTGCAGTAGGATGTGTGTAGACATGCAACTTATGGCGAGCATGAGAGTTCGGACAACTATCAAGACAAGAACACTGATGTTAGTCTTCAAGAGAGAGATGGAACCTTTACAAGCTCATCTCCTCATGAAGGTAAAAAATATGGACATGAAAAGCTGCATTTGAGGTATAATTCTTCCCATAGTCAAGTTGATTATGTTTCTGAAAAGAATGGCAATTCTGCATGCATGAAAGGAAGAAAGAGTTGTTGTGCATATTTTGGTCTGTGTAACCATGTTGTTTCAAAATGCTGGAAGAGGATGAAGGCATATATGAAACAATTGAAGCGAAGGAAACTTGCAAAGAAGGTGCAAAAGACTTGCACACATTGCCTGAAGAGGGGACATGTTATTTCCCAATGTTGGACATTGCATCCAACTAATCATCCCAAGCACACGAGGCAAGAGGATAAAAATACCAAGAAAGTGGAACTAAGGATTACATCATTGATGTGAGAAAATATGTTTCACATGAAGAATATTTTCAATGTACAAAGTCACATGTGGTGGCCTGGTAAGAAGTAGTTTGAATTCTTTAACTCATACACATTCATTTGTACATATGTACCCCAGTTATGTATGTGTTTCTATTGAAAATTATGTTTGTTTGAGCCACCTTTCCTGCTTAATGGCAAGTAATGTTTAATGGTGAAGTCAATGCAGAAAAGCTTGATAATTGGATTAGGCAATTGGAGGTTTATTTGAGAATTCATAACCTTTATGATGATGACACAAAAATCCAACTAGCTTCATTGAGGATGGAAGGTGCAGCTCTTGTTTGGTGGGAATCCAAGACAAATGAGGAGATCAAAAAGCATGGTAAGATTATTCTATCATGGACTGATTTCATCATTGTAATAAAACAACAATTTTATCCATTAGCTCATATGCAGAAAACCATAATGAACTGGAAAATTTTTAGACAATTGGAAGGACAAAATGTATAAGACTACACCCAATAATTTAGGAGAAGAGCTCTCTTATTAGGGGTAGATTTGCAGAGTCAAGATACTTTGCTCAAGTACATAGGGGGCTTACATAGCTACCTTATACATATTATCCTCATGTTTAATCCTACAAGTATATATGAAGTATGTGTTCAAGCCACACATCTAGAAGCTAGAGGGAAAAATACTTTTGAAGAGGGTAGAAATGAACCTTTTAAAGGGAAAAACAAAGAGAAGACCTCAAAAGGAAAAGGAAAAAAGAATTCATATATCAAGAAAGAGGGAGAGAAAGTGGTTTGTAAACATTTTTCAAGAGAAGGCCATGAAGAGAAAAATTGTTGGAAATTACATCCTGAAAAGAGACCCAAGTTTAACAATAACAAAGGGAAGTAGAAAACTGCAGCTAGATCTCAACATGAATTAGGAGAGGATTCAGGTGATGAAACTAAAATTACAGCAATGGGATTGAAGAACATGAAGGGGAAAGAAATTGAAACAAAACCTAATACTAGTACTTAAAACTGTCACATAGAAGCTCCAAATGAAGAGGAGAGAATTGAACTGTTTCATGTGAGGGTCATATCCAAACATACCAAGATTTATGCACTGTTTGACAGTGGTTCATAAGCGAATTTAATCTCTAAAGACTTGGTCAAAAAACTTATCCACTTGTGTGGATTTGTAAGGATGCAAATTTACAGGTTTCAAAGAAGTGCATATTGCGCTTTGCAATAATTGCACATTTTGTTGACACAGTTGAATTAGATGTGGTTCCGCTTGATATTACAGGTGTTGTGTTGGGCAGTGCTTACTTGTATGACATGAAAGCTATCTTCCATCGTTATGAGAAAAAATACCATTTATTCAAATATGGCAAGGAGTACATTGTTAGAGCACATCGCAAGAAGACAAATATTGCAATGGTAAATGCTAGACAGGTAAAAAAACAAGTGAATTCAAGTAAGAATTTTTTTTCTTCTAATGATTAAGCCTAAAGCTGATGTTAATCATGAGTCATTTGAAGATTGCGATCCTAAGTTGAAATCATATTTATATGATGTAGTTGATGCACACAATGATATGTTTAAGGAGCCAACATGATTGCCTCCTGAAACATCTCATGATGTGCATCAACTACATCATATAAATCAACAGGATTGCCTCCTAAAAGGGAGATTCAACATGAGATTCAGTTTCAACAAGATTGTCCTCTTCCAAACATCGACATGTATCGCATGTCGATAATGGAGGATGATGAAATAAAGAGGAAAATCAAGGACTTGTTGGACAAGGGACTCATAAGGCCAAGCACTTCGCCGTGCAGTTCACCCATAGTTTTGATTTCGAAGAAAGATGGGACTTGGCACATGTGTGTCGACTTCAGAGCTTTGAAAAAGATAACAGTAAAGAATCGATACCCACTCCCAAGGATAAATGATTTGTTAGATCAGATGAAAGATGCAAAATATTTCAGTAAGTTATATTTACGAAGTGGATATTATCAAGCAAGAATTGCAGAAAGTGACACATGGAAGATTGCATTCAAAACCAAACAAGGACTCTTTGAGTGGTTGGTTATGTCGTTTGGTTTGTGTAATGCACTGGCAATTTTTATGCGTGTTATGGATAATTTTTGTGTCTAGTTATTGATGAATTTTTGATTGTGTATTTAGATGATATACTCATTTTCAGCAAAACAAGAGAATAACATGTCTTGTATGTAAAGAGGGTACTTGATGTTTTGAAGAAAGAGCAATTATTTCTTAAGATGTCTAAGTGCGAATTTGGAAAGACTTCTCTGATTTATTTGGGACACATTGTAGGAGGAGGCACATTGAGAATTGATCCTTCTAAAGTGGAATCCATTGTGAATTGGCCCACTCCCAAATCAGTAACCGAGGTAAGAAGTTTCTTAGGCACAACTCAGTATTGGAGAAAGTTTATTGCTAACTTTTATGCCATAGCAACTCCTATGCATGCAGTGACAAGTGTGAAGAAATGCTTCCAATGGGGAGGAAAACAACAATAAGATTTTGAAGCTTTAAAAGACAAGATCAGTTCAAATCTGGTACTGCATTACCGGATTTGAGACAACCATTCGAGATACAAACCGATGCTAGTGATTATGCCATGGGCGCAGTACTTTTGCAGCATGGTAAGTCCATCACTTTTCATTCTGAAACATTCAATGGCGCTGTAATAAATTATCCAACATATGACAAAGAGCTGTATGCGTTGGTACGAAGCATTAAGAAGTGGAAACACTACTTGATGGGTAAAGAGACGATTATACATACCGATCACCAATCACTACAATACTTGCAGTCGCAAACAAAATTGTAGCTATCACGACATTTCAGGTGGATGGGATTTCTTCAACAATTTCACTTGGTTATAAGGTACAAGAAATGTATTTTCAATAAAGTTTCTGATATGCTTTCAAGGCCAATTATAAGTGCTTCTACTTTTCTTAAAAATTATTCTACTGTACATGAGAGTTACATAAAACAATATGCATTGATGCTGATTTTAAAGATGTGTATGCTAGTTTGAGTGAAGGGAATCAAGTTGAGGAAAATGATTATCACATACATAAAAAATTGTTGTTTCATTTGGGCAAGCTATGTATACCACAAGGAGAGAGACTTAGTGTCATGAGAGAGGCTCATCCGTCTCTTATTGCTGGACACTTTGGGGTAAGAAAAACATTGGCGCATCTACAAAGGTATTGTTATTGGCCTCGCACGATAGATAGTGTGTCACGTTTTATAAGAGGATGTTCTATGTGTGCTTCAAGAAAGCCTAGAAATATGAAGCTTGGGTTGTACATGCCACTACCGGTACCATCAAGGCCATGGGAGTGTGTCTCCATGGACTTTGTTGGAAGTCTACCTATGTCAAGAAACAACATGATTATCTTTATGTAGTTGTGGATATATTCAATAAAATGTGTATACTTATGCCATGTAAGAAAACCATTACTGCTGAACAAACTACTGAACTTTATTTTCAACATGTATGGGTTCATTTTGGTTTTCCAACTTCTATTGTTAGTGACAGGGATTCCAGGTTCGTTGGGAATTTTTGGTCCAATCTTTGAAAGATGATGGACACAAAGTTGAAAAAGAGTACTGATTTTCATCCGCAAACTGATGGCCAAACCGAGGTGGTGAGCATAACCCTTGCGCATCTATTGAGAGGATATTGCAACAAACATCCCAAGTTGTGGGATGAACAACTGCATTACATTCAGCGCACTTACAACCGAGCCAAGCACTCTTCTACAAATACTTCACCTTTTGAAGCCTGCTTTGGGTATTTTCAAAAATCACCATTAGACTTCATCTTTGAGAAGGATGTTGCAATTGATGGACATAGTGATATTGACAAGGCTCGAAAGTTCATTGAGAAAATTCAGATTATTCATCAACAAGTTCAAGAACAACTTGAGAAGAGTCAAAGCAAGTACAAGAGAGGCATGACAAACATAGAGTTGATCACAAGTTTCAAGAAGGAGATGAAGTATGGTTGCACATAGGCAAAGAAAGGATGCAAGGAGAAGGTAAAAAACTCAAGCTTATTTGTTATGGTCCATTCAAGATTATTAAACAAGTTGGTAATAATGCATTTCAACTTGACTTGCCTTCATATATGCAAATGTATTCTGTTGTCAATGTGGAGAATTTACGTTTGTATGAGCCTCCTTTGATTGATGATCAAGGGAGTGATATTCAACTGCCATCAATATAAGATTTCTCGCCAGAATTACTGGACAAGCTTAAGGAGGATTCCATCCTTGACGTGAGGACACACACTTATAAGAAGGGAAGTGTCGATTATCTTCAGATTGGGCTCAATGGCAGTGAACCAAGTAAGACAATATGGATGGAAGTGGAAAAGATGAGGGAGCTGTACCCTCATCTTCTGAACAGGTGATTAAAGTATTTTGGGGTCCAAAAGCTTCCCAATAGGGAGGTGTGATAAGGAGATCATGTGTTACGCTCAAAATTGAAAGTGCTCAAAATAGGTCAGAACCTGAGCGTCCGGAAAGGTCTCGTCGTTGTGATTCCGATGTCATGAATGGTTTGAAAAACCGATGTCGTATGAGGAAGATATCACGTTCTGTCCATTTTCCCAAACAACAAAAGTTTTGTGACTAGATGCTTAGTCATCATACAGGTACAGTCAGTAGGCATATTACATGAATATTCCATTTTTCTCAGCCAACTAGATCGTGCCACATGGAATGTTGTGGACCATTAATTTTTGTGGTACGAAGGTGTTTTTGGGCCGTGGGATGTGTTTTGATTAGCCGTTGGATGAGAGACACGTGGTGAGCCCGGAGGCCACCACATGTCCTCAGGATGGTTCAATAAAATTTATTTAGAGCCGGCGAGAATCGAACACCCGACCTCTCATCCATTAGCCAGCCCACGCACCATTGTGCCACAAGTGGTTCTTACAATGTATAGTATGGTGGTTATATTTATTGTTTAAAGGTTTGTAAGTTGGGGGTTTGGGAGGTCAGCCCCGAAGGGCCGGCCCCCCCTCCATGCGCCCAAGCGCTGGAACCTTGGATTAAACCCAATGAAACCGTTATCTCGACGGTTTCAGATGGGAGTGGTGACATATGACGGTAACCTAAAACTGTAGTTGACGGTACCGCAAGCCATGATTTAAACCGTTCCAACCATCCCGATCACATGGTATGGTTTGCAATAAGTTTAATGCGGCGGTAACATCAAATGCAACCTCCGGCGGAAAGTGTGTAAGGATTGTTCACATGGTGGAGTATGGCATCAAATGCCATGAATTTCGGAATAGAGACTCCAGGTTCCATGCGACTTCGTGGAGGTTATTCAAATTGTTAGCCACAAAGTTTACGGCGGGGGTCTGTATGTGACCACCTCGCCTCCAAACAATTTAATGCCAGAGTTAACCGTCCACCAACATTGGAGCGCGCCCCTAATTTTAGGGTTTTTTACCAAAATTAACTCTAGTTAAGTGCCTGTCTCCACATTTAGTGGAGATTTTCTAGCTTTCATTTGGAAAAATGCATGGGGAGGTCAATTTTCGACCAATTTTGGTGAAACAAGAGTCTACCTAGACTAATTTGAGAATTCTGGAGTCATTGGTGCAGAGAAAACATCCATTAGAGGCCTGTAAACACATGTAATTTAAAATTTTGAGCATAATGACAAAGAGGGACATGCCATTGGGAGCTAGACCAACAGATGTAGCCCAGGAGGGGTGAACTGCTTCATCATGCCTACTGTGTAAAACTTATGTGTGATTGTTTTTCTCTATTATGCATTGCTGTTCAATGTTTTTAAGGCTATTTTTCACATTTAAATTTAACTAATTCATCTATAATTCATGGTTAAAATTATAATTCCTTAAGAAAACATATGGAGACAAATTGTACATGTTTATATTATTAAAAGGACACTTAACACAACAGAACTAATACACTCCTTTCAAATCAAAGGGGCAACAACAGTTTGAGGCATAGCTAGTGCAACTAGAGGCTTTACTCAGTAATCCAATAGTCAATTTTGGATGTTTCAGACATTCTGGAACTAATGGTGTGGTTTGAAGAGCCTGTAGAGGAATTTTGAAAGCCGAGTTTCTTCAGAGAAGTTCCAGGGGCCACCAGGGCCATCAAGTGCCAGCAGGAGAATGAGGCCTATCCAGAGCAGCCAGTATTCATTCTCAGCAAACCAATAGTCATTTCTCACTGTTTTGATACTTATGAATCCATTAATGGAGTTTTAAAAATCTTTTGATGATTTCTGAAGGCCGAGATGCTTCAGAGAAGTTTTCAGTGACCCTAGAGCCAAGGGGTGCCACCAGGGGTTGGAGGCATAACCGGCGTAAACTGAGACCAATTTATGAAAATGAATAGTCGATTATGACTATTTAAGAAATTATGAATCCAATGAAGGGATTTTTAGAACCATTTGAAGACTTATGAAGGTCAAAGAGCCATAGAGAAGTTTTGGGTAGCCAAGGGTCATCAGTGGTCGTAGTTACTTTTATATCAATTTAAAAGCCTAAGGAGGAAACATGGACACGTGGCAAGTCGTACAAGTTCGCTCTACTGAATTAGTCCATAATTAGGTCATCGTAGGATATTAAGCATAAATTTGTCTTCAAGAATCCAAATCAGGTCAGAACTGTGGCATTCGAAATAAGAGTTAGAGGGCGACTTCAGAGCCAAATTTCAGTTATTGAGGATCCGAAATCACATAGATAATTCAGTTTCAATATCGAGCTTCTCAAAAGCAAGAAAAATGTGTGTATTTGGTTTTTAAAATTGCATAACGTTTGTTTGAAAAAGCAGTTTGAAGTGATTAAAAGGGCATATTTTAGAATTTTTATCAGTATTGGGTTCTATAATGCCTCCAAAAAATAATTCCATACCCATTAAGCCGTCAAAACGCTATACTATGACGCATGAAGAGGAAGAATTGCAGCATGAGATATCAAAATTACGGTACCAAGTGCAACAAATTTCGATCTTACAAAGAGCAAACGAAGATGACATAGATGGTTTAAAAGCAGAAATGGAGGCTAATTTGGATGGTTTTAAGGATCAAATAATAGCTAATATGGATGATAAATTAGTGGAAGATCACATTAAGCATCAACAACAAGTTCTCCAACTCTCAAAGGATAACCTAAATTTGGTGCAGAATCTAATGAAACAACAAGAAGATCAACATCACATCGAAAGAAGTTCTGAAGCAGTCACAGAAAAAAGAACTCAACAAGTATGATCAATTTCAGAGTATCTCAGCAAGTGGAAGAACCTTCTTGTAGAAGATTACACATGGGAGGATGAGAATTTTATACAAAAGCATCAAGAAATAATCAAGCGTTGAGGACAAAACTTGTTTGAAGGAGAGGGGCATGTTAAGTCCCTATATTAATAGTGTAGTCCCTTATTATGTTAGTGTATCCCCATTTATTGTTATTTTTGTACCCATGTAACCCCCATATTGTTATTATTGTGCCCTTACATTATTATTGTTAGGTCGGCTAGGATTACATTGTGGCCCCACTTGGATTACATTGTGGCCCCATGGACTCCTATATATAGAAAGGAGGTTTTGTCATTTGTATCTTCCAAGAATTTTTCATTCATGTAATGTATTGGAGGTTGCCCCCTCGAAGAGACTTATTTCTAAGGCGTTGATATCTCTTTTCTTCTATTTTTGGAGTTGGTTTCATAACAATAATTGTCTACGCGTTTGTCCAATTTTGCCTATATTAGTGTGAAGCAATTGGTGGAGTGTATGAGGCTGTGGTGATCACAAATGTTGGAATCATGATTGCCGTTAGACCAAAATTTGCAGGCGTTAGTCTCCGCTACAATCTCCAGAGTTAGGATCCACGAGAGGCGGTTAGTCCATGTCGCGAAACACACAGGGAGCATTGAACCCAATGTCCAACAATCTCCCCCCCAATGCTAGCCAGGTGAGTTTAGAACTCAAGACCTGTCACTCTGATACCACTTGTTGGAATCACGATTTCCGTTAGACCAAAACCCGCAGGCGTTAGTCTCCGCTACAATCACCAGAGTTAGGATCCATGAGAGGCAGTTAGTCCATATCGCGAAACACATGGGAAGCATTGAACCCAATGTCTAACAACAAATTCATTGTATTGTTTCATGATTCCTTGGTTGATTATACAATAAATATGGAAGGTTTTTGAGCAGTTGCTTTCCCCAGGAATTTTTGAGATTCAACAAGATGATGAGCTTAGTGAAAAGTAAGCACCTTCACTAAGTGGGGCCCGTAGACTATTTTTAGGTGTATGTCTATTTTTATACATGGTGAGCATATTTTATAAGTTGCAGGATGCTATTTGTAGATGGTTGATCAAATGTGAAAAATAGATGAATTTTGATTTTTAGAATATTGGGCGAAGTCTATTTATAGATTGTCAATCTAAAAATAGGTGCATGTCGATTATTATTAGCCCTTAATAATAATCCGACAATAAATATAAACTTATTCTCTTGGAGCACTTTATTTCTGTGAACAGATTTGGAAAATAAGTGGGTTGAAGGAATTACGCAATTCCTAGGGTTGGTTGGTGACTCATGCATGGAGGACTCAGTTAGAACTGAAGTGGAAAAGTTATGACAAAGTTGGAAGAGTAGTTACAGGAGTTGTTATTTAGTTTAACTCAGTTAAGTGAGTTAAACTCAGTTGAGCTAGTTGTATCTATTATAACTGAAAGATACACAAGTGAGAGTTAAGTGAATAATTTTTTTAATTAATTCATAACTAGAGACTCACTTACAACTAAACAAATACAATAGTTAACTACTTGCATGTTAGTTCCAGTTGAGACCCAGTGGAGAGATAGGTGAAAGGGTGAGGTGGACTATCTGTTGTGACTATAGTGATGCATTCAATGCATATGACACACATTGGATATGCCAATGAGGATTGAGAAGTCAAGGCAAGGCAAACTCGAATTCATTCAGAGGTCTTCTTCAACAGGGATTGCGCAGTGGAGGGAGGCTATCAGGAGGCAAGAAATTGGTGCATAGATATGCAAATTTCTGCATGACAATGTGTAATGATTGTTGATTGGACTGAGATCTTGATGTAATAATATTTGTATAAGATTATTATATGATTCCATTGATATACATAATATATGATAGTTGGGGTTTTTAGATTTAAGCTTTCCCGTTAAACAACTGTGTTTATGTGCGATTGATTTTCTTCATGAGTTTTGAAATTAGCGATTTAATTTCCGCAAAGAATTAAGTGGAAGGATTTAACATAAGATTAATTTGTTATATTAGGAGGATCTAGTAATACTATTCGTATTGATAAATTTATACATGGTATTAGAGTAGTGTTAATCACTGGAGATTGCAATAGTGAAGAGGTGCTAAGTTTTGTGCCGGTGGACAATTCGAATTTGCTGCAGAAATTTCTGGTGCGACAATTGAGTATTCATTGAAATGTCTTTCAATGGGTTGCGATCGGAGTATGCCCTTGAGGGTATCTAGAATTATATAGCCCAGAAGGATAGGATGGAGGTGGTTCTTGAAGATAATGGATTGAAGGAGTTCATCAATAGTGATGTTCCTAAGCCTACTTCTAGCGATGTTGCATTACTTGATGCATGGAAAAAGAAGGTAGCGAAGACAAGAAGAATTCTGTTGGAAGGTGTGAAAGACCATATTGTGTCAAACCTTCACAGGAAAGCCACTCCATTTTCAATGTGGAAGGATTTTATAGATATTTTCGAAAGCAGCAGCGACCATAGGAAGTTGGCATTGAAAGATAAGCTCGGAAAAATCAAAATGGAGAAGGGCGACAATATTCCAAAATATCTCACGAAGTTTGTCCAATGTAGGGATGAGATGGAGAGTGTGGGAATTACAGTTGAGGATGATGACTTTGTGAGCTTGGATCTCCTTGGGCTTTCGAAGAGTTGGCATAGCTACAAAGACTCTTTCAATGGATGAGAGAAACTGCTGGATTGGGAGCGACTTTGGTCGAATCTTGTGCATGAGGAGATAAGGCGGAATATTAGGGATGGCTCTTCATCGAAGAATGATGATGAAGAGAATTGCACTTTGGCTGCCAAAGAAAGGAGAGGGAAGGTGAATAAATCCCATCCAAAATCCGAGGCTAAAGGCAAGAAGCTGGATTTTTCCAAAGTGAAGTGTTTTCACTGTCACGAACAAGGGCATCTCGCCACTAACTGCCCACAGAAAAAGAAGAACAAGAAGGCTGTTGGAGTTGCAGTGGGTGAGGCCTTAGCCTCGCAATTTGAACTTGATTTCTCTTTGATCGCATGCTTGGTTTCAAGCACAATGGGATCAGTGTGGTATCTTGATAGTGGTGCTTCCTTCCATATGACGGGAGACAAGGAGTTGTTTAGTGACTTGGAGGAGAAGGATCTCCAAATGCATATAGAGATGGGTGACGATGGTAGATACAATGTGACTGAAATTGGAACCATTACCTTTGAGAGGGAGTCATGTAAACCATTTCTGTTAAAATATGTTATGCATGTTCCAGGTCTGAAGAAGAACTTGGTCTCGGTTGCCATGTTGGAGGACAGAGGTTATGACGTTGTTTTCAGCGAGGGAAAATATTTCCTGCAACATAAAACAATGGGTCAAACCAAGAGGATAGGAATTCAAGTTAATAATCTCTACAAGATGGAGGTAGATGGCTGCACTACAATGATGGGCATAGTAGAAGAAGTGGTGAGCCGGGATGAGGGCGAATTATGGCACAGGAGATTGGGCCATCTTCACCATGGCACCTTGAATATTTTGCAACAGAATTCTACTGTATTTCCCAAGGGTACTCTTGCGCAGTCAGATCAGTGTAAGGGATGTACTATGGGTAATTTTGTGAAGACCACCTTTCATGAGAAGGAGAACTGTGCTTTGGTGATCCTGGAGAGAATTCACACAAACATGTGTGGAACTTTCTCGGTTGCTTCAACAACAAAACACAGGTATTATGTTATATTTGTTGATGACTATTCTCGTAGATGCTGGATCTTCTTCATGTAGAAGAAGAGCAAAACATTTTCAAAGTTCTGTGAGTTTAAAGCATTGGTGGAGAAATATTCGGGGAAGCAAGAGAAGGCTCTACGGAGCGATAATGGTGGTGAGTATATCTCTAACGAATTCAAATAATTCTATAGCAAAGAAGGAATTCGAAGAGAACTCATAGCGCCTCATAACCCACAGAAGAATGGGGTCGTGGAGAGGAAGAACAGAATGATCGTGGGTGCTGCACGAGCTATGTTGCATGACCAGGGCCTACCGATGCACTTGTTGGCAGAAGCATGCAACACTGTGGTTTATGTGAAAAATTGTTGTCCTCATAGAGTACTTGACATGAATACACTTGAAGAAGCTTTTACTGGTAAGAAGCTTGATATTTCTCATTTGAAGATTTTTGGCTCATCTGTTTACATTCATGTGACAAAGGATGCCAGGAAGAAGCTATATCCGACTACAGAAGTTGGGATATTTGTGGGGTACACAGAAACACCCCTTAATTATTGTGTGTATTTTCCATACAGTTAGATGACTGTGGTGTGATGGGATATAAAATTCAATGAGGTGAAAGCCATGAAGTTGTTGCTTGAGAGGGATCTACACTTGCATGCAGAGGAGGACCTACTTGTTCCCAAAGACGAGCCTCCAGATGTGGAGTGGAGGAGTGGAGGAGTCGACTCATGCAGAACCAAACATCAAAACTGGGAGAAATCATACCATAGAAGCTGAGAGACTGAAGCTTGATGTGGCACATAATGTAGGAGTCCCTACATCACAGCGCAGACAGAGACAGTCACCTGATCGATTTACTGGATACATGGCTCTTATGAGCAAGTGTATCATGACAGAGCCATCTTATTTTGAAGAAGCACCACAGGAGCCCACATGGGTAGATTCCATGGTGGAGGAGTATGACTCCATTGTCAGAAACAGTGCTTGGGAGATTGTTCCAAGGCCGGTGGGTAAATCAGTGGTAGGTTCAAGATGGATCTACAAGGTAAAGCAAGCTGTTGATGGGAGCGTCGAGAAGTATAAGGCAATATTTGTTGCTCGAGGCTTCTCACAGATCGAGGGGATTGATTATCAATAAACCTTTGCACCTGTCGCACGGTATTCTTCCATAACGACCATCCTTGCTCTCTCAACACAGATGGGTTGGCACATTTCTCAGATGGATGTGAAGATTGCGTTCCTTAATGGGATCATTGAGGAAGAGGTGCACATTGAGCAGCCTGAAGGATTTGAGATCTTCAACAGCGAGTCACATGTGTGTAGACTCAAAAGAGTGATGTATGGGCTGAAGCAAGCACCACGTGCTTGGTACACTCGGATCGACAGCTATTTGACCGGACTTGGCTTCACCAAGAGTGAGGCAGATGCAAACCTGTACCAAATTGTGGTGGAGGGTAAGCTTTTAATGATTGTTCTTTAATTTTATGATTTAATACTAATGGGTGATGAGTAGTTGATACACTCATGCAAGGAAGATCTTGCAAAGGAGTTTGAGATGAAGGATTTGGGCCTCCTTCATTATTTCCTTGGATTGGAAATATGGCAGCGAGAAGGTGAACTGTTTGTGTCTCAAGGAAAGTATGCTCAGGAGATACTTGGTAAGTTTCACATGGAGGACTGCAAGCCCATGGATACTCCTCTTCCAAGAAATTGGAGGAAAGAGGATGCTACATCGGCAGAGGTAGTAGATGCCACTGTTTATCGACAGTTGGTGGGTTCACTCATGTATTTAGTTAATACAAGACCAAACATATGCTATGCGATGAACCAACTTAGTCAAGCGATGGTTAAGCCTACCAAGCTCTTTTGGAAGGCATGCAAGCATGTCTCGAGGTATCTCAGGGGTACATCTGAGTATGACTTATGGTATAGAAAAACGGATGAGGTGAAGTTGCATGGCTTCAAGAATGCATATTGGGAAGGCAGGCCAATGGACAGAAAGAGCACATCAGGAGGGGTTTTCAGTATCGGATCTACAACAGTTTATTGGTACAACATGAAACAAATATCCGTGGCACTCAGTTCAGAGGAAGTAGAATACATGGCAGCAAGTCAAGTTGCATGTGAGGCTATCTGGACGAGGAAGATCCTGGTCGGTTTGTTCAGTTCTCATTTAGATCCTACAGTGATACATTGTGATAATCAGAGTTGCATTAAAATCTCGATTAATCCTGTGTTTCATGATAGATCTAAACATATTGATATCCGATATCATCATATCAGAGATTGTGTGCAGTGGAAGATCATGTTGCTTCAGTATATTCCTACGGAAGATCAGGATGTAGATATTCTGACGAAGGCACTTAGCAGGAGAAAATTCGAATACGATAGAGGCATGATCGAGGTGAAGGATAATCCCTATCTTGTTGACAGGGAGTGTTGAGATTCAACAATATGATGAGCTTAGTGAAAAGTAATCACCTTCACTAAGTGGGGCCTGTAGGCTATTTTTAGGTGTATGTCTATTTTCAGACATGGTGAGCTTATTCTATAAGTTGCAGGATGATATTTGTAGATGGTTGATCAAATGTGAAAAATAGATGAAATTATGTTTTTAGAATATTGGGTGAAGTCTATTTATAGATCGTCAGTCTAAAAATAGGTGCATGTTGGTTATTATTAGCCCTTAATAATAATCCAACAATAAATATCAACTTATTCTTGTGGAGCACTTTATTTCAGTGAACAAATTTGGAAAATCAGTGGGCTGAAGGAATTACGCAATTCCCAGGGTTGGTTGGTGACTCATGCATGGAGGATTCAGTTAGAACTGAAGTGGAAAAGTTATGATAGAGTTGGAAGAGTAGTTACTGGAGTTGTTATTTAGTTTAACTCAGTTAAGTGAGTCAAACTCAGTTGAGCTAGTTGTATCTAGTCTAACTGAAAGATACACTAGTGAGAGTTTAGCGAATTAATTATTTAATTAATTCATAACTAGAGACTCACTTACAACTGAACAAATACAACAGTTAACTACTTGCATGTCAGTTCCAGTGGAGACCCAGTGGAGAGATAGGTGAAAGGGTGAGATGGACTATCTGTTGTGACTATAGTTATGCATTCAATGCGTCTGACACACATTGGACATGCCAATGAGGATTGAGCAGTCAAGGCAAGGCCAATTCGAATTCATTTTGAGGTCTTCTTCAATAGGGATTGCGCAGTGGAGGCAGGCTGTCAGGAGGCAAGAAATTGGTGCATAGATATGCAAATTTCTGCATGACAGTGTGTAATGATTGTTGATTGTACTGAGAGCTTGATGTACTAAGATTTGTATGAGATTATTACATGATTCCATTGATATACATAATATATGATAGTTGGGGTTTTTAGCTTTAAGCTTTCTCGTTAAACAACTGTGTTTATGTGCGATTGATTTTCTTCATGAGTTTTGCAATTGACGATTTAATTTCCGCAAAGAATTAAGTGGAAGGATTATATATTTAACATAAGATTAATTTGGTAGATCAGGAGGATCCGGAAATACTATCAGTATTAATAAATTTCTACAGGAATATCTAGTGTTGTGTATTGATTTAATTCTTTCTCCTACTTTCATGTGATTGAGCGATCGTGATTTATATTATGTAGATTTTGTATAAGGATTCAATATTTTGTTTTAGTACATTACACGATCAGATTGTTGAGATTCAACAAGAAATTTTTTTGGCAGCCATGGTCCTAGTGAAAATTAAGCACCTACACTAGGGTGGGGCCCACAGGCTATTTTTAGGTGCATGTCTATTTTTATTATCCCTTAATTTAGATGGACATTAAACTATAATATATTCTCAATGTGGACTTGAAAATAGTTAATTGAAGTGGAAAATTAGTTAGATAAGTGAATTTCGAGTTAGAGATTGGTTGGTGGGACATGCAGAGTAATTCTAGTTATAACAGAGTTGGAAGTGCAGTGGTGCATGAGTTTGTGCAAGTTGTAAATAGTTTAACTCAGTTAAGTGAGTTAAACTCAGTGGTTCTAGTTGTAACTGAAGATACACTAGTGAGAGATCAGTGAATTAATTATTAATTAATTCACAAATAGTGATCTCAAATTCAACTGAAGATTTACTATTATTAGCTGCATGCATGTCAGATCCAGTGGAGACCTAGTTGAGTTCTAGGTGAAAGGGAAGTAAACTATTAGTTGTGACATTATCCGCTTGCACCCATGCAAGCACACACACATTGGATGAGTCCATGATACTCGTGCAGTCAAGGCATGAAATAAGGCATCAATTCAGGGATTTCTTTCAGCAGAGATTGCGCAGTGAAGGCAGGATTTCTGGAGATAGTAAATTGGCTAAGGGATTTTCCAATTTTTGTATGACAGTGTGAGAAAATTAGCTGATGTACTGAGAGCTCTTGTGATTAGATTTTTGTATGTAATTTTTTCATGATCCATGATATAATATACAATAGAAGATAGTGGGGTTTTTAGCTTTAAGATTTCCCCAAGAAATTATCTGTGTTGTGTGTGATTGATATTTCTTCATGCTTATATAATTGGCGATTGTGTTTTTAATTCCGCAAATATTTGTAGAAGTGATTCAGTATTTAACTTTAGCATATTGTTATATCGGGTGAATCCAAGATATACATGCATATTTTATAATTTCTACATGGTATTAGAGTACAGGAAATTGCAGAAGTGAAGTAGGAACTGAGTTTGTGACTGGATAGAATTAAAATTTGTAGAAAGATTTTCTTGGTGCCACAACTGATTCAAGATTGAAATGGATTTCAATGGCTTGAGGTTAGAGTATGCACTCGAGGGTAGATCGAACTACATTTCTTGGAAGGACAGGATGGAGGCAGTACTCGAAGACAATGGCTTGAAGGAATTCATTGAAAAAGATGTTCCTAAGCTAGATGCTGCCAATATTGATGCATGGAAAAAGAAAGGGGCAAAGGCGAGGAGGATCCTATTGGAGGGAGTACGAGACCAAATTGTCTCAAGCCTCCATGGGAAAGCCACACCATATTCTATGTGGAAGGCTTTGATGGATCTATTCCAAAGCAGCAACAACCATAGGAAATTGGTGTTCAAAGATAAACTCAGGAAGATCATGATGGGAAAGGGCGACACCATTCCAAAGTATCTCACAAAGTTTTTCCAATGTTGGGATGAATTGGGGATTGTGGGAATAATAGTCGCTAATGATGATTTGGTGAGTTTGGCTCTCCTAGGACATCCTAAGAGTTGGCACAGTTATGAAGACTCTGTCAACGGATTGGGAACGAATGTGGTCGTATCTGGTGCAAGAGGAGTTCAGGCGGAACACCAGAGATGGCTCTTCATCAAAGCATGATGATGAAGAGGATTGTGCTTTGGCTGCCAAGGAAAATAATGAAAAGGGGAAGAAATTCCATTCTAAATCCGAGTCTAAAGGAAAGAAGCAGGACATGTCCAAGGTGAAGTGTTTTCACTGTCACAAACATGGGATTTTTGCTACTAACTGTCCAGAAAAGAAGAATAACAAGAAGGATGATCGAGCTACAGTTGGTGAGGCCCTTGCCTCACAATTTGAGCTTGACTTCTCATTGATTGCATGCATGGTGTCAAGTGCATTGGGATTAGTGTGGTATTTGGATAGTGGTGCTTCCTTTCACATGACGGGAGACAAGGAACTTTTCAGTGACTTGGAGGAGAAAGATCACCAGATGCATATTGAGATGGGTGACGATGGACGGTACAATGCTACCGAGATTTGTACCATTACCTTTCAGAGGGATTCAGGTAAACCATTTCAATTAAAAGATGTGATGCATGTACCGGGTATGAAGAAAAATTTGTCTTAGTCGCAATGTTGGAGGACAGAGGCTATGACGTTTTTTTTAGTGATGGAAAAGCTTTCCTGCGACATAAAACAATGGGTCAAGACAAGATGATAGGAATTCGAGTTAAGAATCTCTACAAGTTGGAGGTAGATGGATGTGATGCCATGGTGGGAAAGACGAAGAAAGTGGTGAGCCAGGATGAGGGCGAATTATGGCACAGGCGATTGGGCCATCTTCATCACGGAGCCTTGAAATTCATGCAACAAATATCTATTGGACTTCCAATGGGAACACTTGCTCAGTTAGATCAGTGCAAGGGTTGCACCATGGGGAAGTATGTAAAGTCCACCTTTCATGAGAAGGAGAACCGTGCTTCGGGGATCCTTGAGAGAGTTCACACAGACGTGTGTGAACCATTCTCGGTTGCTTGAATAAAAAAACATAAGTACTATGTAATATAGGTTGATGACTTTTCTTGTAAATGCTGGATCTTATTCATGCAGTAGAAAGATCAAACATTCTCTAAGTTTTGTGAGTTTAAGGCATTGGTGGAGAAAGATTCAGGGAAGAAAGTGAAGGCTCTTAGGAGCGATAATGGTGGAGAATACATCTCTAACAAATTCAAGAAATTCTGCAGCAAAGAAGGAATTCAAAGAGAACTCATAACGCCTCATAACCCACAACATAATGGAGTCGCGGAGAGGAAGAACATAACGATTGTGGGTGCAACACGAGCTATGTTGCATGATCAGGGCCTACCAATGCATTTGTGGGCGGAATCATGCAACACTGTGGTTTATGTGTAAAATTGTTGTCCTCATAGAGTACTTGGCATGAGTACACCTGAAGAATCTTTCACTGGTAAGAAACCGAATGTTTCACACTTCTGTTTATGTGCATGTGACCAATGACACCAGGAAAATCTAGAGCCGATTGCTGAAGTTGGGATTTTTGTGGGGTACATAGAAACACCCCATCATCAGAATGACTATTGTGTGACGGGATATTAACATTTGATGAGGGGAAAGCCATGCAGTTGTCCCTTGAGAGGGAGCTAGAATTGCACGCGGAGGAGGAATTGCTGGTTCCCAAAGATGAGTTTCAAGATGTGGATCAACCACATGAGGAGGTTCATGGAGTGGAGGAATTCACTCATGCAGAGCCATCCATCAGAAATGGCAGAAAGCGCACCACAGAAGCTGATAGACTGAGACTTGATGCTACAGAGAATGTAGGAGCCCCTACTTCATAGCACAGATAGAGACAATACCCTGACCAGGGAAAATTTTAAGAACCCCCCTAATTTTTTTTTTTATTAAATTTTAATAAGGTTTAATTTAATTTTTTTTAATTAATTAAAACATATAATTAATAATATAATATATGATTAATAAAAATCATATAAATATTAATAAATATATAATTTTAATTAATTAATTAAACCTTAATAAAAAATAAAATTATCCCATCACAATATATTAAAAAAATTTCTTTCAAAATTGAAAGTTATTGGGCGATTTCAAAATGCGATATCTCCTCCATACGGTAACGGATTTGAGTGTCGTTCGCGGCTACAGGATTTTTTTGGCGAGCTTTTTCCAGTCGATCTAGTTCGAACCAATTTTGAGCAACTTCATTTTTGAGCATTTTTCTACAAGAGACTTGATCTCCTGATCAGGTAAGATGATCAAGTAGAATAGATGGAGTGAGAGGTATTCAAATAATTGGGCTATGGAGTCTATGAAAATCATGGATATCTCAACAATGAAATAAGATGCATAACAGGGAAAATCTAGCATGGTCAAATGGATCTTTAAGGCATGTGTGAAGCAAAATGAACATAAATTTCGTGAGCATAGTAGGTGTGTAAGGGCAGTGAAGAATCCTTAAACAAGTAATTTTTAAACAATATGGTCTCAAATACTAGTCAACATAAGTAAATAATCATAAGATAGGGAAAACAATAGCTTTTTTATTATACTTAAGTAAACAAGCATTCAAGATGAACAATTCAGTGAAACATAGAAAGCAAGAAACTTATCTAACTTCTAGTGATTTCACCTTCAAGGTTTAGAAAACATACAAGATAACATATAACTTTAATCAAAGAAGAGGGAACTCCTAAGAATATATGATCAAGCTACAAAGAACTTTAAGGAAACTTCTCAAGCATGGAAAAAGGGTATGATAATAGCAAGGCCTATTTGGCTAAAAGATAACAAGTAATACTTTAAAGAGAGATTCCAAAACAGAGTTTAAATAGCATCAAATAAGCAAGGATAACCGTAAAACATATTTTAAAACTACTATATTGAACCATTGACGGAATAAACAAGCATAGGTAGGTCTAAGAAGAAACTAACAATTTCTTAAACTAACCCAACAGAGGAAAACATAAAGACAATAGAAAACAGGAAGGACTAAGGTGCCTCAAACAACATTTATTAGCCTATACTCTTTTGTTCTACTACAACATAGAAGGATGTAACAAAATGATGCATAAGGAAACAAAAACTAAACAGAGACACATCACCATTAATCATGCTCAGGGATCCTGCAAGCTATCCTCCTTCATCATCAATCAAGGCAGCCCATTCACAAACTCCACAAGATCAATTTCTTCTTCAAACTCAAGAAAACCATGTATTTTTTTCAAAAATCATAATATGCCAACATTTACAATGAAGCCCTCATGCTCTATTTATCTTAGCAAAGGAGGGAACAAACCCTAGATAGGGTCGGAAAATGTCAAAATCACTCATAAATGTCATAAATGCCCAAGAGACCATGCAAGGCCCAAGGCACAAAATATCCCATGAAATAAATGCCAAAATAACTTCTACCATCTAATTCTAGATTTTTTTTCCTCAAAAAACATAAAAATATCATTTTGCAATAAACGAGTGTGTTTTGTTGAATTTTGGCCAAAAACACACAATATTGTCTATAAGCGCAGCGCCATCTTAGGCAGAAAATAGGTCCTGTTGCATCCAAGTTTTGGGGACCTTACCGATGTCGGCTTTTACTCTGTGATGGCATGTTGGAAAGCCTACTGAGTCTTCTTTCCAGATCAATTTTTGGTTTTCTGATTGAGTACCTATAAACTGTTCAAAAAGTAAAATTTCAAAAACTACTCTAAGCGCGACTCTAGGCCTGAAAATGAGGTTGAATGGTGAAAAATTAGGTGTTTTTTGACCTTTTGAGCGGTCAAAAATTCTCCAATTGCTCTGAAATTCGGTGAGAATAATGTAATAGGCATGAGAAATCCAAAAATGTAAATTTCTCCCTCTGAGGATGTGTCAGGGAAAAGCATAGTGCCAGTGGCACTGTACTTATAGGCCTCCAAATTCTCATAAAACAAAAACCTGTCCAAATTTCTTCAAAATTGGTCGATGTCTCCCTCATGGGGTTTGAGAGACCTATAGAGAAGCTTGTACAAAAATTCCAAGTCTAGCATAGCCTTTTTCTTCTTTTAGTTCCTGGATCTTGGTTTGGGCCTTCTTCAGTTTGGCCCTTGCAACTTGGTTCCTCTGGGCATAATGCTTAGTCATCCTTCTTTCGAGGTCAAGATTCTTTTTAGCCTTCTCCAATTTACCCTCCAAGTGCATGTCAGCTCTGTCCAGCCAAGGCTCCCAATCCTGTGCTATCTCCATGGCCAACAACTCATCTAGGGGGAGTTGTTTTTCTAGGGCCGCTTCTTGTTCTTTTTGCTTTGCCAATGCCTTCTTCAACCCCATGGTTCTAGCCCTCCTCCTAGATTGACCTTCCTCATCCTCACTCTCTTCATAAGTGCCCATGAACTCTTCTAGTTTCACCTATGCCCTTTGGGCTTCTTTCCGAGCCTTAATGGCTCTAGACTCATAAATAGCAATTCATGCTCCTAGCTACCTGTTTTCCAAGTCAAGGGTATTAATCACACTTTTGGCCCTATTCAAATTGGCTTAGAGGTCTTCAGTGAGTGCATTTTTGTTTTGGTGCCTCCTCCTCCTCATCACTATCCACCTGAATGATTTCAAACTCCCTTTCCACCTCAGGATCTTCTTCTTCTTCTTTTACCTTTTGTTTTCCTTTGTCTAGTGGCAGAGCTAAGGTGGATGGCATGGTCCCTTACCTTTTGGAGGCAGCAAACACAAGCCTTGAACCTCTTTGGTATGTGAGTGAAAGAGGTGTGATTGTGGTCTTATTGGTGTCTTTATCATGGCTATGATCATCATTTGGACTATCAACCTCTTCCCCTTTTTCACTATCATCATGACTAGGACTGCTTTCCTCTTTTTCTTCTGCACTATCATCATTTTCATTATCACTAAGGAGTTGACTGTTATGACAGTTGTCATGACTGTCATGAATATTTTCTTCTTTTCTATCCTTTTCATCACTGAGGCTTGCTTCATTTTGGTCATTGTTTCCTTTAATCTCTACATTTTCCTCACTATCATAATCTTTATCAGTGTCATCCTCTTCCATATCTTCTAGATTGTCATCCTCTTCCTCTGTTTCCATGTTTTCTACCTCTTTGTCACTGCTTTTCTCACTATTTTCATCCTATCTTTGCCCATTGTTCCTTTCTTAATTTTCCACCTCTGTCTCTTCTTCATCATTTATTGTCTCTGTGTCCTCTGTTTTACTGCTCGCCTCCTTTTCATCAATGCTCAATTCATTCTTACTGTCAACCTCCTCATCCACTTCATCATCCTCTTCCATATTGTCATGGTTTTTCTCACTGTCATGCTCATTGTTTGCATCTTCATCACTGTCATGCTCACTACCCCTTTCTTCATCATCATTTCCTTCTTATTCCTCTTCATCAATTTCTGTCTCTGCTTCATCATCTATTTCTTCGTCTTCCCCATCCTTTTCCTCTTTTTCACTTTGGACTGATTTATTGTCATTCTCACCCTCTTCATTTTGATTTGACTCATTATCATTATCTCCCTCATTTTCACTTAATTCATCATTTCCACTTCCTTCTTCATGTGATGGATCAATATAAGGGGAGGAAGGGAATTTTTCTTGAGGTGAGGACACTTGTGTAGATGATGAAGGAAAGTTTGGTTGATGAGGAAATTGTGGGCTCGTGAAGACTTCATGGGCTATGAACACATCCCAAGGAATTCCTTTTTTCTCCAGCTGATGTAATACCACCATCTTGATCAAGGAATGGTGGAATAAACTATGCATTTTCTGCGTATAGGTCCTCCTCCAGATAATAGCTGACATCTTGTCAATGGTTCTATACAAGTAGTAAGGAAAATGAAGCATTTTAACCCTTGTGAAATGCATGAGGAGTCTAACATGGTAGGAATAAATTCTAGAGTACCTCCCTTCACAGGTAAAGTACTTCATGATAGCCCTCATCAAGGGTGAAAATCTCTGTTTTAGGTGTGAGAAAGGGAAGATAGCCCTGCAGCATATTCTGTACCTAGTTTTGACAAATGGCTCATAATGGTTCATGTCCAACCTTTCCTTCTTGAACCATTTCTTACCAACATCAAGTATGCCTATATCATTAGAGATGGCATCTGCTGATAGTTCAAAATCCACCCGTGCAAGATTCACCTGTTTGTTGTGGAGGTTGAGGACAAGCAACCTTGTAAGCTCTGGGTGGCTTTGCACTTGTTTGACTCTCTCACAAAATTGGAAACACCCTAAATTCTGGAAACATGAGAGGATCATGGGAGATGAGGATGCTCCGGCGTTCAAATCTATTCACTTTCCCTCCTTTGTGGTTTGGCCTCATAGGTCCTTGGCCTCTTTCACTGCTTCTACTGCCTTCTGCTCCTGACATGGTGATTAGGGTTGTTTGTGGACAAACTTGGGCAAGAGGAGTAAAATTAAAATTATGGTGGGCAGCTCTTGTAAATGAGTGATATGGAGGTGAGGTATGATTGTTTTTCCTTGAGCTTGAAAAAGGGTTTGTCTTCAACCAACTTTTGATTACCCTAGTTTCACACCTCTCTGATTTGGTAATGGTTTACTTGGAGGTCAGAACAATAATATTTCCATGAGGACCTAGGGCTTGCAAACATTATGGTTTAATCACTTTTAATCACCATGTTAGGGTCCCGTGATTTTGCCGATTGGCTAGCCAAATGACGATGTAACATCAAACCAAGCTTTGGAGCCCAAGGACCTAGCCTTCCTGGACTCAGAGAGGGCTCTCTCTATATGTGTAGAAGATGTCGGTGTGTTTACTTGCGATGTTCTGATATTAGGCTAGTTATGAAGTGTGTTTTTGGTTTTTTTAGTTTTTAAGTTTGTGAGGGATGAAAGTGATCAAATACATAAACTGGATGACAAGATGTAGATAAATTGGGCTATGGGGTCAAACAGGTCAAGGAAGCTATGAAGTGATGATGTAAAGCTGCTGTAGGGCCGATTTGATTCACAGTAGAAGGGATCTCTGGGCAAAATGGATTAAATGAACAATAAGTTGATGAAAGACAAGGGATTTCAAGTGCAAACTAGTTAATAACAGACATAAACATGTAACAGCAAGCCATTAATCATGCTAGGAATAACTATAAGCTAATCAATACATAGAAATCAAACATTCAAGCCATACATAGAGGTATATGACCCTCTAACTTCGGGAAAAGGCTATCAGACTTTGGGGAAAACACATGATTTGGGTACGAAAGCGCCAGCGAATTTTTTGATAAAATTCGTCCCGACAGCTGTAGTCCTCGGATAGAGCTTTCTAATGATGTATCATATGCGTCAAACGGAGATATTATGCCAAAGTTACGTCCCTGGGAAGTTGAAACACCAATTTACCCAAACGGGGCCCATAGTTTTGGCGCTTCATCTCCTAGGGTTAGGTTTTGGGATGTTGAGGGCTCTCCATTGTTTCTCAATAATAAATAGGCCCTCGAGCCTCATTGTAACTCAGTTCAGAGGTCTGTAGCCACCACATCTCTTCTCAGAGATTCGCTACCAGCACCCTAGCTATTTTATTTCCATTATGTCTGTAAGCATCTTTCTGTTATTTGATATTAATGAAATGAAGTGTTATTTCCGCCGCATCTCTGTATTTATGGTTATGTGTTTATTCTGTTGCGTTCCTGCATAAATCCGGATCAGTGGTATCAGAGCGGTCTGCTTTTTCTCGATCCTTCTTTGCATGTCCCCAACGAGGTCGGGGTATAAGGAGCTAGGGCTTGATCTCGTGGAACCTTTGCAAGATCAGCCTCGTAAACCTCGACGGACGCCCATGGGGGACGAAAAGAAAGATGAGGGAGCAGGAGATCCTATCAAAATATTGCTCGAGGAGGCCCTCGAAAAAAAAAGGAACGCGATGATGGATAGCTTTGCTCAGATCCTTCAACGGCTGCCCAACGGCGGCGCATCTGCATCCAGTAGCCACTCTGGAGTTGCGACTCCCTTTAAGGTACAAGTAAATTTTGACATTCCCATATTTGAGGGTCAAATAGACGCAGATGCCGTAGATAGATGGTTGAATCTATTAGAAGGATATTTGTCTGTTCATGACTTTTCAGACCGGGAGAAGATTATTTTTGCACTCCTCAAAGCTACCCCCCATGTTAAGGACTGGTGGGAAACCTACTGTGAGAACAAGGACCAGACAGAACCCTCTCTGTTCTCGGCCGTACCAACTTGGAATTCTTTTCGAGACGCCGTCAAGGAACCGTACTATCCCGTGGGGAGCTATGAGGACAAGTACATACAATGGACCACACTGCGACAACAAAGGGATCAAGATGTGCATGAGCTGACGAATCTGTTCCATACCCTGCGCACAAAGTTGGGTATCAAAGATTCAGAGAAACATCTGGTGCTAAAGTATCGCACCTGTCTGCACAAATACATTCAGGAGGAAATGGAGTTCCTTGACATCTCCTCGCTTGGTACGGCATACCGGTATGCTGCCAAGATTGAGCAGAAATTCAAGCAGAAGAAGCGAGACTTTGGATCTGTGAATCAAAAGCAAGGGAAAGGTGCTTCCAAACCGCAGAATAAAGGACCGAGCCAAGGCATGGCGGCTAAAGACAACTCATCGAAGCCACAAGAAAAGAACAGCACCGCAAAGCCAAAGAAGGACACGGAAAGTGGTGTGAGTTCCATAAGAGCTCCACTCACAACACAAGTGAGTGTCGGGCCAAGCAGTCGCTAGTGGCCGAGATGAGGGCTTCTGAGTCAGATGCATGCTCCGACTCCGAATTAGAACCTGAAAAGGGGAATGAAAAAGGGAAACAAATTATTGATGCGGAGCCCAACGCCACTGTTGCCACTACAAAGGTCCAGAAGGAGGAACCGGAAGATCCAGAGGAGGAGGAACGTCTCTTCCACTCCCAGATGTGGGTAAAGGGCTCCCCTGTACAGTTCATTGTCGACAATGGGAGTCAAAAGAACCTCATTTCAGCAGACGTCGTGAAGCGGTTGGGCTTGCCGACCACAGCTCACCCACATCCATACACCATCGGGTGGCTTCACCAAGGACGAGATCTCCGCGTCAGCCAGCAGTGCCGCCTTCCCTATAGCATCAAGCCCTTCACGGATGAGGTATTATGCGACGTTGCTCCTATTGATGTTTCTGATGTATTATTAGGACAACCATACTTGTGGAAGCGTCATGCTGTGTATGAGTCTCGACCTCGTGCTGTTATTATTACTTTGGGAAATATGTTGTACAGGATACCAGAGGTACCACCTCCTACGACTATCTCTTTGGTTACTGCAAAACAATGTAGTAAGCTCATTTCCCAAACCAGGAAATTCGTTTTTCTGATGATCCGCCCCCAGGGCAAGAAGAAGACTGTGGCCACGACCTCCAGACAGGGCCCCTCTGCACGACAACAACAAATGGATAAGGTCGTGAAGGAGTACGGGGACATCTTCACCTCACCCACAGGGGTTCCTCTGCACTGCCAGGTCAAGAACCCGATTGATCTGACCCCAGGTGCGCCGCTACCCAATGGACCGATCTATCGACGCTCTGTTCTGGAAAATGATGAAATCAAGAGGCAGATTCAGGAGCTGTTGCAGAAAGGTCACATCAGACCAAGTTCATCGCCCTGTGGGAGCCCGACCGTGTTGGTACAGAAGAAGGATGGGACGTGGAGACTCTGTATTGACTATCGGGCGCTGAACAAGATCACTGTCCGGAATAGGTACCCAATCCCACGGATTGATGACCTTCCGGACCAACTCCAAGGTGCAAAATATTTCAGTAAGATCGACCTGAAGTCTGGGTATCACCAGGTACCAATTGAACCCTCTGATGTGTGGAAGACTGCCTTCAAAGCTAAGGAAGGCCTTTTTGAATGGCTGGTCATGCCTTTCGAGTTGACGAATGCTCCCGCAACCTTCATGAGGATGATGGACGACATCTTGCGGCCATTCACCAACTCATTCGTAGTGGTGTACTTGTATGACATTCTGATCTTCAGCAAGACTTGGGAAGAGCACCTTCATCACATCCGACAAGTCCTCCAAACACTGCGGCAACACAAGTTGTGTGCCAATTTGGAGAAGTGCATGTTTGGCATGACCCAGGTTCAATATCTGGGATACATTATTGATGAAAGGGGGTGCATGTGGATCCAGCCAAGATCCAAGTCATTCGGGATTGGCCAGCCCCGACTACTATAACAGAGCTTCGCAGCTTTCTGGGTCTTGCTAACTTCTACCGTAGATTCGTGCTGGGATTCTCTCATATCACTTGGCCCTTGAGTCAAGTCACCAAAGGAGGAGCGAGAGCAAAATTCTTTTGGTCGGAACCTCAACAGAAGGCGTTCAAAGAATTGAAAAATCGCCTCTGTTCTGCCCCGGTGCTCACCTTACCAGACTTGCAGTAGCCATTTGAGATCGAGACAGATGCCTCTGACTATGCTATTGGGGCAGTTCTTACTCAACAGGGACATCCAGTGGCATATCACAGTGAGACATTGTCTGAGACAGTTCGCAAGTATCCCACCTATGATAAAGAAATGTATTCCATTATGCAAGCCTGTCGACAATGGAAGCATTACATTTTGGGGAAGGAAACAATCATCCACACAGACCACCGGCCCCTGCAGTTCATACAGACACAAGGAAAGTTGCAGAATGATCGCCATCAGAAGTGGTCCACATATCTGCAACAGTTTCATTTGAACATCAAGTACAAGAAGGGTAGCACCAATAATGTTGCAGACTGCCTCAGCCGACCACCGATCGTGGCACTCACCACTGTGCTCAACTCTTGTGGGCACGAGACTTCTGATTGGCCGCTTCTCTATGAGAGTGACCCAGAATTTGGCCACACTTACAAGGCACTCTTGGGGGGTACGCAAGTTCCAAATTTTCACCTCCAAGATGAACTTTTATGTCACCTGGGACACCTTTGTGTTCCTTCAAGCGAGCGTGCCAAGATGATATGGGAAGCACACTACAGTCGAGTCGCTGGGCATTTCGGGGTCGAGAAACAGTAGCAATACTACAGAAGTATTTCTATTGGCCAAACCTTCGAAAGGATGTCGAGAAGCACATCAGATCCTGCACTGCTTGTGCCATTGCCAAACCGACCATCAAGAAGCAAGGCCTATATACTCCACTACCTACCCCTAGTCGACCGTGGGAATCCATCTCCATGGATTACATGTCGCCCGCCTTCTACTAAGAATGGAAATGACTGTGAGCGTATCATTACGTATTCCTCGAAGATGGCCATCATGGCGGAATCGTAAGAAGAATATCGCTGCTGCAGCCACCGCTAGGGTCTCTAACCTCTCAGTGTGGGTGCACTTTTGGATCCCACAGTCTATCATATCAGATCGAGATAGCAGGTTCCTCAGCACATTTTGGTCCAGCCTCTGGTCAATGTTGGACACAAAGCTCACCAAGTCCACAAATTTCCATCCCCAAATATATGGCCAGACAGAGGTTGTCAACAGAATGATTGTCACATTCTGTGCATGTACAATTCAAAGCATCCACGCAGATGGGACGACAGCTTCCCCTATGTACAACATAGTTATGACAGGGCTCTCCACAGTTCAATTGGCCATAGCCCCTTTCAAGTGGGCTTGGGATTCCACCCGCTATGTCCCATTAACATAGCCATGCCATCTGCCGCTGCTCAGGTCGATTGAGCTCATGTCCAGTCTGAAGTTGAAAAAGCAAGTAGCTTCATCGAGCGCATTCAACACATCCGCCAACAGGTTCATGATATATTGGACAGAGCCAATGCGAAGTAAAAGCAGCGCCATGATCAACACCGGGTGCCACACAACTTCCAGGTGGGCGACAAAGTATGGCTGCATTTGCAGAAGGAGCGCCTCACTGGACCTCACCGCAAGCTTCGCTCGCTCCGATACGGGCCGTACACCATCACCAAGGCTGTAGGTAACAATGCCTTCGAGCTTAGTATTCCACCATTCCTTCGTCTGCACCCAGTCTTCAATGTGGATCGCCTTCGTCCTTACTTTCCACCTCTACTGGACACCTCGGACATTGCAGAACAACTCACACCAACAGAGTTAAACCCAGACTGCATGGAACAGGCCACCACAGATTGTATCATGGACATGCAAATCAAGAACACTCATCAACAACAGATCCAACTGTATCGGGTTGTCAAAGCTGGCCAACTCCTGCACCAAGGAAAGTGGTTCACCAGGGACCAAGTTCAGCAGAAATTTCCTCATCTCATGGAGAAACTTAACGCAATGGGGACCATTGCTTCCTAAGGGGGGAGGAATGATCCAGGTGGATATTGGTGGCCACCCGCCTATTCCACTTGGGCCCCCACCATTGTCTCTTTCAGTTTTTCCGCTTTGGCATAACTTACTATTTTTAGCAGTTTTTCGGGTCCTGAACTTCCGGAGCCGTTTTGAGGCCCTAAACGACGTTTTTTGGGTATTAAATTTGTTGCAATTTTGATCATCAAAATCGTCACAAAAGTTGTAGTCCTCGGATAGAGCTTTCTAATGATGTATCATGTGCGTCAAACGGAGATAGTATGCCAAAGTTACGTCCCTGGGAAGTTGAAACACCAATTTACCCAAACGGGGCCTATAGTTTTGGCGCTTCATCTCCTAGGGTTAGGTTTTTGGGATGTTGAGGGTTCTCCATTGTTTCTCAATAATAAATAGGCCCTCGAGCCTCATTGTAACTCAGTTCAGAGGCCTGTAGCCGCCACATCTCTTCTCAGAGATAGCTACCAGCACCCTAGCTAGTTTTATTTCCATTCTGTCTGTAAGCAAATTTCAGTTCTTGATATTAATGAAATGAAGTGTTATTTCCGCTGCATCTCTGTATTTATGGTTATATGTTTATTCTGTTGCGTTCCTGCATAAATCCGGATCAGTGGTATCAGAGCGGTCTGCTTTTTCTCGATCCTTCTTTGCATGTCCCCAACGAGGCCGGGGTATAAGGAGCTAGGGCTTGATCTGGTGGAACCTTTGCAAGATCAGCCTCGCAAACCTCGACGGACGCCCATGGGGGACGAAAAGAAAGATGAGGGAGTAGGAGATCCTATAAAAATATTGCTCGAGGAGGCCCTCGAAAAACAAAGGAACGCGATGATGGATAGTTTTGCTCAGATCCTTCAACGGCTGCCCACCGGCGGCGCATCTGCATCCAGTAGCCACTCTGGAGTTGCGACTCCCTTTAAGGTACAAGTAAATTTGGACATTCCCATATTTGAGGGTCAAATAGACGCAGATGCCGTAGATAGATGGTTGAATCTATTAGAAGGATATTTCTCTGTTCATGACTTTTCAGACCGGGAGAAGATTATTTTTGCACTCCTCAAAGCTACCCCCATGTTAAGGACTGGTGGGAAACCTACTGTGAGAACAAGGACCAGACAGAACCCGCTCTGTTCTCGGCCGTACCAACTTGGAATTCTTTCCGAGACGCCGTCAAGGAACAGTACTATCCCGTGGGGAGCTATGAGGACAAGTACATACAATGGACCACGCGGCGACAACAAAGGGATCAAGATGTGCACGAGCTGACGAATCTGTTCCATACCCTGCGCACAAAGTTGGGTATCAAAGATTCAGAGAAACATTTGGTGCTAAAGTATCGCAGCTGTCTGCACAGATACATTCAGGAGGAAATAGAGTTCCTCGACATCTCCTCGCTTGGTACGGCATACCGGTATGCTGCCAAGATTGAGCAGAAATTCAAACAGAAGAAGCGAGACTTTGGATCTGTGAATCAAAAGCAAGGAAAAGGTGCTTCCAAACCGCAGAACAAAGGACAGAGCATGGCGGCTAAAGACAACCCGTCAAAGCCACAAGAAAAGAACACCACCGTAAAGCCAAAGAAGGACACGGGAAAGTGGTGTGAGTTCCATAAGAGCTCCACTCACAACACAAGTGAGTGTCGGGCCAAGCAGTCGCTAGTGGCCGAGATGAGGGCTTCTGAGTCAGATGCATGCTCTGACTCCGAATCAGAACCTGAAAAGGGGAATGAAAAAGGGAAACAGATTATGGATGCGGAGCCCAACGCCACTGTTGCCACTACAAAGGTCCAGAAGGAGGAACCGGAAGATCCAGAGGAGGAGGAACGTCTCTTCCACTCCCAGATGTGGGTAAAGGGCTCCCCTGTACAGTTCATTGTCGACAATGGGAGCCAAAAGAACCTCATTTCAGTAGACGTCGTGAAGCGGTTGGGTTTGCCGACCACAGCTCACCCACATCCATACACCATCGGGTGGCTTCACCAAGGACGAGATCTCCGCGTCAGCCAGCAGTGCCGCCTTCCCTATAGCATCAAGCCCTTCAAGGATGAGGTATTATGTGACGTTGCTCCTATTGATGTTTCTGATGTATTATTAGGACAACCATACTTGTGGAAGCGTCATGCTGTGTATGAGTCTCGACCTCGTGCCGTTATTATTACTTTGGGAAATAAGTTGTACAGGATACCAGAGGTACCACCTCCTACGACTATCTCTTTGGTTACTGCAAAACAATGCAGTAAGCTCATTTCCCAAACCAGAAAATTCATTTTCCTGATGATCCGCCCCCAGGGCAAGAAGAAGACTGTGGCCACGACCTCCAGACAGGGCCCCTCTGCACGACAACAACAAATGGATAAGGCCGTGGAGGAGTACGAGGACATCTTCACCTCACCCACAGGGGTTCCTCTGCACTGCCAGGTCAAGCACCCGATTGATCTGACCCCAGGTGCGCCACTACCCAATGGACCGATCTATCGACGCTCTGTTATGGAAAATGATGAAATCAAGAGGCAGATTCAGGAGCTGTTGCAGAAAGGTCACATCAGACCAAGTTCATCACCCTGTGGGAGCCCGATCGTGTTGGTACAGAAGAAGGATGGGACGTGGAGACTCTGTATTGACTATCGGGCGCTGAACAAGATCACCGTCCGGAATAGGTACCCAATCCCACGGATTGATGACCTTCTAGACCAACTCAAAGGTGAAAAATATTTCAGCAAGATCGACCTGAAGTCTGGGTATCACCAGGTACCAATTGAACCCTCCGATGTGTGGAAGACTGCCTTCAAAGCCAAGGAAGGCCTTTTCGAATGGCTGGTCATGCCTTTCGGGTTGACGAATGCTCCCGCCACTTTCATGAGGATGATGGATGACATCTTGCGGCCATTCACCAACTCATTTGTAGTGGTGTACTTGGATGATATTCTGATCTTCAGCCAGACTTGGGAAGAGCACCTTCACCACATCCGACAAGTCCTCCAAACACCGCGGCAACACAAGTTGTGTGCCAATTTGGAGAAGTGAACTTTTGGCATGACCCAGGTTCAATATCTGGGATACATTATTGATGAAAGGGGGGTGCATGTGGATCCAGCCAAGATCCAAGTCATTCGTGATTGGCCAGCCCCAACCACTATAACAGAGCTTCGCAGCTTTCTGGGTCTTGCTAATTTCTACCGGAGGTTCGTGTTGGGATTCTCTCATATCACTTGGCCCTTAAGTCAAGTCACCAAGGGAGGAGCGAGAGCAAAATTTTTTTGGTCGGAACCTCAACAGAAGGCATTCACAGAACTGAAAAACTGCCTCTGTTCTGCCCCAGTGCTCACTTTACCAGACTTGCAACAGCCATTTGAGAACGAGACAGATGCCTCTGACTATGCTATTGGGGCAGTTCTTACTCAACAGGGACATCCAGTGGCATTTCACAGTGAGACATTGTCTGACACAGTTCACAAGTACCCCACATATGACAAAGAAATGTACTCCATTGTGCAAGCTTGTCAACAATGGAAGCATTACATTTTGGGGAAGGAAACAATCATCCACACAGACCACAGGCCCCTGCAGTTCATACAGACACAAGGGAAGTTGCAGAATGATCGCCATCAGAAGTGGTCCACATATCTGCAACAGTTTCATTTGAACATCAAGTACAAGAAGGGTAGCACCAACAATGTTGCAGACTGCCTCAGCCGACCACCGATCGTGGCGCTCACCACTGTGCTCAACTCTTGTGGGCACGAGACTTCTGATTGGCCGCTTCTCTATGAGAGTGACCCAGAATTCGACCACACTTACAAGGCACTCTTGGGGGGCACGCAAGTTCCAAATTTTCACCTCCAAGATGCACTTTTATGTCACTTGGGACACCTTTGTGTTCCTTCAAGCGAGCGTGCCAAGATGATATGGGAAGCACACTACAGTCGAGTCGCTGGGCATTTCGGGGTCGAGAAAACAGTAGCAATACTACACAAGTATTTCTATTGGCCGAACCTTCGAAAGGATGTCGAGAAGCACATCAGATCCTGCACTGCTTGTGCCATTGCCAAACCGACCATCAAGAAGCAAGGCCTATATACTCCACTACCTACCCCTAGTCGACCGTGGGAATCCATCTCCATGGATTACATGTCGGGCCCGCCTTCTACTAAGAATGGAAATGACTGTGTTTTCGTGGTCGTTGACAGATTCTCGAAGATGGCCATCATGGCGGCCTGTAAGAAGAATATCACAGCAGAAGCCACTGCTAAACTCCTCTTTGAACGAGTGTGGGTGCACTTTGGGATCCCACAGTCTATCATATCAGATCGAGATAGCAGGTTCCTCAGCACATTTTGGTCCAGCCTCTGGTCAATGTTGGACACAAAGCTCACCAAGTCCACAACTTTCCATCCCCAAACAGATGGCCAGACAGAGGTCGTCAACAGAATGATTGTACACATTCTACGCATGTACAACTCAAAGCATCCACGCACATGGGACGAGAGCCTCCCCTATGTACAACACAGTTATAACCGGGCTCTCCACAGTTCAATTGGCCATAGCCCCTTTCAGGTGGGCTTGGGATTCCAGCCACTATGTCCCATTGACATAGCCATGCCGCTTGCAGCTGCTCAGGCCGATTCAGCTCATGTCCAGTCTGAAGTTTACAAAGCCAGTAGCTTCATCGAGCGCATTCAACACATCCGCCAACAGGTTCATGATATATTGGACAGAGCCAATGCGAAGTACAAGCAGCGCCATGATCAACACCGGGTGCCACACAACTTCCATGTGGGCGACAAAGTATGGCTACATTTGCAGAAGGAGCGCCTCACTGGACCCCACCGCAAGCTTCGCCCGCTCCGATACGGGCCGTACACCATCACCAAGGCCGTAGGGAACAATGCATTCGAGCTCAGTATTCCACCATTCCTTGGTCTGCACCCAGTCTTCAATGTGGATCGCCTTCGTCCTTACTTCCCACCTCTACTGGACACCTCGGACATTACAGAACAACTCACACCAACTGAGTTAAATCCAGACTGCATGGAACAGGCCACCACAGATTGCATCATGGACATGCAAATCAAGAACACTCGCCAGCAGAAGATCCAACTATATCGGGTTGTCAAAGCTGGCCAACTCCTGCACCAAGGAAAGTGGTTCACCAGGGACTAAGTTCAGCAGAAATTTCCTCATCTCATGGAGGAACTTAACGCAATGGGGACCATTGCTTCCTAAGGGGGGAGGAATGATCCAGGTGGATATTGGTGGCCACCCACCTATTCCACTTGGCCCCCAACCATTGTCTCTTTCAGTTTTTCAGTTTCGGCATAACTTACTATTTTTAGCAGTTTTTCGGGTCCTGAACTTCCGGAGCCGTTTTGAGGCCCTAAACGACGTTTTTTGGGTATCAAAGCACAATACATCCCGAAAGCTGTAGTCCTCAGATAGAGCTTTCTAATGATGTATCATGTGCGTCAAACGGAGATAGTATGCCAAAGTTACGTCCCTGGGAAGTTGAAACACCAATTTACCCAAACGGGGCCCATAGTTTTCGCGCTTCATCTCCTAGGGTTAGGTTTTTGGGATGTTGAGGGTTCTCCATTGTTTCTCAATAATAAATAGGCCCTCGAGCCTCATTGTAACTCAGTTCAGAGGCCTGTAGCCACCACATCTCTTCTCAGAGATAGCTACCAGTGCCCTAGCTAGTTTTATTTCCACTGTCTGTAAGCAAATTTCAGTTCTTTGATATTCATGAAATGAAGTGTTATTTCCGGCCGCATCTCTCAGACATTTATGGTTATGTGTTTATTCTCGTGGCGTCTCTTCTCATAAATCCCATTATTAATTATTTAGGCATGATACTATTGTTTTTGACAAACCAAATGGTCTTCATTTTAATTCTCGTGCATGCCACCTACTTCTTTGGCCACTTTTGATATTTTTTTAGGTGCCTATTGTTGAGTCTCAAATCTGCATCTTTCCTATACACCTTTCTAGAATTTTTCCATTTACCTGGACCTCCTAAGCTATCAATATCATTGCATATTAATCATAAAAGAGCATTTAAAATGGTTTTTAACTATGTTTTGTGTCTGCTGTTTGAATTAGATTTTTGCTCATTTAGCTGCAGAATCTTGTCACTTTCCGCAGCTGCTATAACTTTCCGCAACCATTTTGTTAAAGTCTATATTGCAGGTGTCTTCAAGCAAATTGAGCCACATGGGCAAGTTGGAAATGATATGGACATGGATCGAGTCCTATTGGCTCAGTTGAATTCACCTAAGAAGGCTGTGGTCAAAGGTGGCCAAGTGGTGGTCAACCGTAGAGTCCCACGGTGACAGAACTCTGTTTTTCATCACGTGAAGACTTGCGTGGCCGTTTCTAAATCACGAGAGACATATCAACACCTGTAAACGGCTCCATAAGCCGAATCCAACAACCACTTTCCATAGATTTAATCTTCACGGCAACCATGATGCTAGATTTCTGGACGTGGTTGTTCACGTGTCTTCTATCAGCGCAGACTTTAGGGAATTAGTTATATCACCCTCTGTTATAAATAATGCGCTCTCATACGCATAATAGTTATTTCTTGTAATGTAATTCTGTTGTAAAGAAAGCCACTGTGCCGTAACACTTTTTCCATTGTTATGACTGCATTTTGAATATATGAGAAGACTCTGTTTATCAGCGTAATTCGTGGTTGATAGCTGTTGTCCAAGGTTTGTGCAGAGGGCCCCTGCACACGCTGAGGTTTTGTGTATTACTGTATAGTTTCATACTTCATTTCCTTACGTTCGTTGTGCCATAGTAATTCACGTATATATATATTACATCTTTCATGGTATTTACGTTTCATCTTTGTCCATAATCTTTCATGCTTTACGTTTTACTTCTGTCCATAATATTTCATGCTTTATATTGTTGTTAACTGATCAGTGTTTTTGTTCCAGATTACAATAGGCAGCCCGGGCATTTGCACATCATTTTATAATGACTAATGACATGGAATCAATCTTGTCCTTCTGCTGATTTCTTTTTCTTAGTTTTTAATTCCAACACTGTTTTATTCATTTCAGTTTTGAACATTTGCTTTACTAGTTAGATTAGATATTAAGCTGCTCATGTCATTATCAGTTACCTCCGAAAGCCATAGCAAGACTAATGGTGAGGGATTGAAGTATGAGTGTGTAGTTTGATATTAGTTTATTTTTCTGCAAGTTAGATATTAAATTGCTCATGTCATTATCAGTTACCTCCGAAAGCCATAGCGAGACTAATGGTGAGGGATTGAAGTATGAGTGTGTAGTTTGATATTAGTTTATTTTTCTGCAAGCTAGATATTAAATTGCTCATGTCATTATCAGTTACCTCCGAAAGCCATAGCGAGACTAATGGTGAGGGATTGAAGTATGAGTGTGTAATTTGATATTAGTTTATTTTTCTACAAATTAGATATCAGATTGCTCAAGTTGTTTATGATTACCTCCGAAATCCATAGCGAGACTAATGGTGAGGGGTCAGAATATGAGTTGATGTAATTTGATTTTAGTTTTACTTTACTTGCAATCTTTTCTTTGAGTACAGTTTCTTTTGTGTTTAGACAGCAGCAAGGGTAATGGTTTTCATGATCAATAGTTTACTGTTTGTTTAACTAGAATAGTGGCACATTTTCATTTCCTTTTAGGAACTAATTTTGTCATTGTATGTTTCAAAATCCTTTTGAAGTTTGAAGTTTGGGAAATAATTATAAAGGACATCATTGCCTTGAACAATCATAACCATACTTGTCTTTTAGAATTTCCATCTCACATTAGGAAACCAACCAAGATAAAAAGAAAAAAAACCAAAAACGACAAAAAGTAAGAAATAGGTTATCTTGCACATATAGTGCGCCACACTTCGTCAGCTTACGAATCCCGGATTGACAAATTAATGTAGCAATTTAGGACACACTAAATTGACCAAACATTTTGGCGCCGTTGCCGGGGAAGTGTAACTAGGTAGCCAATTTCTTAAAAAAAAATATAAAAGAAGGGAAAACTTGATAACTTCTTGAAGTATGCTCTCCTCTTGCACCTAGTGTGATCTGGAGGATCAGAAAAGAGAGTTATTGGTTCAGTAATTTCTTAAGTATGCTCTCTTCTTGCGCCTAGTGTGACCTGGAAGATCAGAAAGAGAATTATTAGCCCAACTTAAAAAAAAAAATATAATAAAAATGACATGCATAGAGCAAGAGATTCTAGGGGAAGGTTTATAGCTAGAGCTAAGAGTTCGATTTTCACAACTCCATCTTCTTCAAGGCATAGACAAGATTCACCACCATCTACCCCTAGCCTTAAGATTCTTGGAATTCAAGGAGCAACTGAATTAGAGGATTCTCCTATACCACCTACTAAATCTCATTTAGAAAAGGATCCTTTCTTTACTTCTACAAGAGAGTATATTGTAATCAAAGAAGTAGAATCACCTGAAGAAGAAAAGGAAGAGACTCCCTCTCATCCTCCCTTGATAGAAGAACCAGAGGACTTTGAGGACTCTAAAGAAACTATCATGGTAGAGGAAATAATAGATGGATTCGGAGGTAGAGGTAGAGGTAGAGGAGGAGGAAACAATGGAGACAACAATGGTGGAGGTGAAGGTAATAATGGAAGAAATAGGGAAGGAGACAACTTGTTTGGATTCCCTATAGTTGATGAGGAAACTCATACAACAATGAAAAATATCTCACCATCCGTCCTCCCCAACTTTTATGGATTGCGAAGTGAGGATCCTGAAACATTTCTGTTTGAGTTTGAAGTCGTGTGCCGAACCTATGACTATATGGAAGACTCTCAAAAACTCAAACGGTTTCCTTCAACATTGAAGGGAGCTGCTTTGAAATGGTTCATGGGATTAGCCACTCAATCTATTAGGACTTGGAATGATATGAAACAAACATTTTTGGATAGATACTTGGACTATTGTATGCCCACCAATCACAAGGATGAGGTATTCAAAATGATGCAAAAAGAAGATGAAAATTTGGAAGACTTAGTTGAAATATTTCAGTACAATTTGAAAAGAGCAAAGATGAGCAACTTAGATGAAGAAACTTTGAAAGCCCTCATATTAAAATCCATTAGAGATGAATGGATAGATATTTTAAACATGATGGGGAAAGGAGACATTTCTCAACTTCCACTTCGTGACATAACAGAACTATGTGTCCATCTCTCAAGGGGAAAATCTAAAACGGGAAAAGGGCCTAGAGATCCTTCTCTTATCAGGGCAAACAAATCTGCAACTGGATCAGTAAGTAGGGCAGAGATCGGAAATATGCTTGATGAGTTTAAAACTGATATCTTAGGGAGCCTTAGTAAACAACTAGACACCCTTAAAGTTCAAAACAAGCAGAAAGCAAAAACTGATGCTCTAGCCATCTTTTGTCCGAAATGTAGGAAGAAACATGCTTTAAGGGAATGTCCCTTGGATGCAAAAGTTGTAGAAACATGTATGATTTTCTCAGAGAATCATGAGATCAAGGATTGTCCTTCAATTCCTGGACTCAAAGCTATTTTTCAAGAAGACCCAAATTCAGTAGAATCTCTCTGTTTTGTTGCAAGAAGACCTTGGCAGGGACAACAAACTCAAGGGTTTAGAAACCCTATGAATCTTCAAACCCCACCAAATTGGAATCCTTGGCAACAACCTTGGCCCCAACATCAAAATCCATATCAGCCATGGGTACAAGGGATGCAAAATCCTTATGGGAGATTTACTCAATTTTATCAATATCCTCCATCTTTTCAAAATCAACAAGCTCCACAACTTCCAAACCCAAATCCACAACTTTCATTGCCATTTCCACAACAACAATCTTCTCAGCAAAATCCAAATCCTCAAATCATGCTTCCATTCCAACAAAAGACAAATCAACTTCCAGCTCAGCCATTGCCAAATCCTAACAATAAAAATCCTCAGAATACTTACATGATAGAAGGACAACAATTTCATACCTATATGATTGTTCCTCTCAATGATGTACAACTCAGGTTTGGTAGAGTTTTAGAAAAACCTTCTATAGATGTCCAAGAGCAAGATACCTCTGAGGAGGACTCTCTTAAAGCCAATAAGGGTTCTGAGGAAACATCTCTTCAAAACTCGAACATTCAAAAAGAGAAAGAAAAGTTAACACCCACAACTCCTATAGTTGAGCAACCTGTATCTTCATCCACACCTCCTTTCCCTGAAAGATTACAAATTGATAAAGGGGTGGAAAAACAAATCTTGTTGCCTAACTATGATTTTCTAGATGAATTAAAGAATGTTTGTATCAATATTCCCTTGCTACAAGCCATTCGAGAGATTCCTATTCTAGCAAAAACAATAAAGGAGTTGAGTTTCAAAAGACCAGGAAGGAAACTAAAAGACACAAGAAGAATCCACCTGGTAGGAAAAATCGCAGATATCATGATGGGAAAAATTACCATGCAGAAGTATGTAGATCCAGGAAGTCCAATTGTCAAGACACATATAAATGGGATAGAAATTCCAAACACATTGATTGACTTAGGGGCTGCTATCAACATTATGAGTAGACAGACTATGGACCAGCTAAAACTTCCTAACCTTCTTTTACACCTACTTTACTGCAACTTGCAGATCGATCAATTATTAAACCAGATGGTGTATTAGAAGATATTTCAGTCTCCTTAGATTCTTGGGAATATCCAGTAGATTTTATGATTTTTACTCCCAAGAGTAATCTAGGAGGGCACCCACTTATCTTAGGAAGACCTTGGCTAGCCACAGCTGATGCTTTTATTAGTTGTAGATCTGGGGATATGTACATTTCTAATTGTAATTCGACAAAGAAATTCAATTTGTATCCTCCAGCAAAAGCAATTACAAAAGTAGGAGACAATGAATGGGTTGATGATGAGGACACTATACAACCTGTCTTTACCATTTCTGAAATCAGTGAGGATAGTCAAATTCTGAACACATTAGAAAATTTTGAGATATCTTCAGAATATGACCCTACACAATTTCAATTGGAATTTGACATAGAATATTTATCGTCAAGACAAATGTCTCTTTACTCTATGGAAGAGTTTGGTAGTTCTACTATTGAGATTTTTCCAGGAAAAACATTGAATATCAACAAACATTTGGAAAAGTCACAACAAGAAGAACTAACCAAAATCTTGCAAAAACATTCTACCGCATTTGCATGGGAGTATACTGACATGAAAGGTATTGATCCTAAGACTTGCATCCATCATATCTATATTGAGGAAAACAGTAGACCAATCAGACAACCTCAAAGAAGGATGAATCCAAATCTTAGGGAGATAGTGAAAGAAGAGCTCCAAAAATTACTCAATGTAAACTTCATTTATCCAATTTCTGATAGCCGATGGGTTTCTCCTTTGGTTATAGTACCTAAAAAGAATGGTAAATGGAGGGTATGCATTGATTACAGGGAATTGAACAAAGCAACTTTGAAGGATCACTTTCCTTTACCTTTTATCGATCAGGTATTAGATACATTAGCAGGTAAAAAGTACTTTTCATTCTTGGATGGTTTTAGTGGCTATAATCAAATTCAGGTAGCACCTGAAGATCAAGATAAGACCACATTCACCTGTCCATGGGGAAATTTTTCCTATCGAGTACTTCCTTTTGGGTTATGTAATGCACCCGCAACATTCCAAAGAGCAGTACTAGGAATTTTTTCCGATCTAATCCATGATTGTGTAGAGGTTTATATGGATGATTTTACAGTTTATGGTAATTCATTTGAAGAGGCATTAGAAAATTTGGAAAAAGTCCTTATAATATGTAAAGAAACAAACCTTTCATTAAGCCATGAAAAATTCTTTATGATGTTTACTGAAGGTATTGTTTTGGGGCATCATATTTCAAGAGATGGGATTAAGGTTGATAGATCAAAAGTTGAAGTCATCTCCAAGTTGCCTATTCCAAATTGTCAAAGAGATGTTAGAAGTTTTCTAGGATTTACCGGTTACTATAGAAGATTTATAGAAAACTTCACTAAAATAGCATCTCCACTCTTCAAATTGCTTACAAAAGACTGTGAATTTAAATGGGATCCTGATTGTCAATCAGCTTTTGAAACTTTGAAAACAAGAATATCCGAAGCACCTATCTTGAGAGGACCAAATTGGAAACTCCCTTTCCATATTTCTACGGATGCTTCAGATACAGCTCTAGGAGCTGTGTTGGGTCAAAAAGATTTAGTTCCTTATGCCATTTATTATACCAGTAAAAATTTGACTCCCACAGAGTTGAACTATACTGTGACTGAAAAAGAGTTTTTAGCCGTTGTTCATGCAATCAATAAGTTTAGACATTACATAACAGGCTATGAAACTTTTATTCATACTGACCATTCTGCAATTAGATATTTAATGAACAAACCTGTTACTAATGGCAGAGTGACAAGATGGCACTTACTTTTGCAAGAATTCAATATTACTGTGTTGGATAGACCAGGAAAACAAAATACAGTAGCTGATTTCTTGTCTAGGATTTAGAATACTAAAGAAGATTCTCCTGTAGAGGATAAGTTTCCTGATGAATACTTGTTTGCAGTAACTATTAAGACTCCTTGGTATGCATATATTGCTAACTATTTGGTTACAGGGAAACTGCCTCCACATTTATTTCCAAGTGAAAAAAGAAAAATTATTCAGGAGAGTTCAAAATATTCATGGATTTCTAACGAATTGTTTAAAATAGGGCCAGATCTTGTGATCAGAAGATGTGTCAGGGAAGATGAGATGCCTGATATCCTTAAGGCATGTCATGATGAACCATGCGGTGGACACTTTGCAGACAAAAGGACGGCCTATAAAATCCTCTCTTTAGGATATTATTGGCCTTTCCTCTTCAAAGATGCAAAACAATATGTCAAAAGGTGTGACAGCTGCCAAAGAGTAGGGAAACCTACCCTTTCAAATGAAATGCCATTGCAAACACAGGTACTCATCGAACCCTTTGAAAAATGGGCTTTAGATTTCATAGGACCTATTAATCCACCATCTAAGCAAAAGAAGTATATATTGGTTTGTACTGATTATGTTACTAAATGGGTAGAAGCTAAAGCATTAGTGTCTGCTACTGAAAATTCAGTTGTTAATTTTCTTTATGAGGATATTTTTACTCACTTTGGTGTTCCAAGAGAAATTGTGACAGATCCGGAAACCAATTCACATCAACCTGGTGGAGAAATTGATGGAAGAATACAAAATCAGAAGCACGGAAGATCTACTCCCCTTACCATCCATGAAAATGGTCGAGTGGAGTCTACAAACAAAGTTCTTGGAAAGAAATATCATCACAGCTGATTTCTCTACCACCCCGAGAAGAGATTGGGCGAAGGAAAACTCACCGAAGCCTTGTGGGCCTCTGAGTGCATGGAGAAATACAACGGACATTCTCCCTATGAACTTGTTTATGGGAAAGAAATCCTGCTCCCAGTGAGTTCAAGTCAAAACCTTCAGATGGCGATTCGGTTGAGGATGGATCTGTCAACCAAAGCATAGGAATGGAAGCGGGTTGAATGAGCTAGATGAGATCGGACGAGGCAATTCTAAGGCGATCTAGTTCAATATCAAAGAGCTAAATGTGACAAATACATCAAAGAAAGAAGTTCCAAGAAAGGAGATTGGGCATTTGCTATTTGATTCCAAGTTTTAAAAGATTTTAAGGGAAAATTTTAGACTCATTGGCTTGGAGCTTTCATGAGATTGACAAAGAGATCTTTAGCAATGGAGCGGTAAGAATCAAGACCATTGATGAATCTCAAACTCCTCTTATTGTGAATGGCCACAGTTAAAGATCTATCATAAGCCACTCTCAAAAGAGAATTTGTCAAAATATTTCAAGATAATTCAATAAAAATTTGAGTCGAAGAAGAATCCTTCTTCTCCACGACCTAGCCTTTGTTCTTTTCGGTTTCAAAAAAAAAAAAAAAATTGTATAAGCACAAAAACCAATCAACGATTCAAGCGATCTTATACGAGAAAATGTAGGGTGAAAATCAGGAACACGACACCCTATATTTTCCAAAAAAAATCTCTCTCTCTCATTTCACAAAGTTTTATGACAACCCACTCATTTCATTCCACTTCCATTCCACTTCATTCCACTCCACTTCATTTCATTTCACTCCATTTCATCATTTCATTTCATTTCACCCGATAAAAATTTTCTTTCATGACCATTTTTCATTCGATCAGTTATCATCTATCTATCTCCATTCACACAAATAATTGTTGTGTCGGTTTCACAGTGACACCTTGATTTCCACATGACTTGACAGTTTAACGACCACCACTACATTTTTCAAAAATTTACGGTCGAGATGTTAGTTCAACAATCATGAAATTAAATGCAGGTATGAGGACATATTATGAAGACATGAGGCATTCAAAAGCATCAACGAAGACTGGCCCGATTGAAGACTAATGAAAAATGGAAAGAATTCAAGGTATGAGTAGAAATTTATTTCAAATGGCATTCAAGCACATTTTTACATAGTTATAAACTGCAGCTCCATTATATGCTGATGATTGCGTTGATAACTTCATGACCGTTCCACTATCTCTCTACGATTCCCCCACAATCCCTTGCATTCATTTTTAAACGACCTCATAATCAAGCCTCCGGTCTTCATAAGTGTTAGAAGCTGCTCTTTGATACTCCACACAATTATGGAACGTGGTTGATTTGACTACGGCTTCTCTCGAAATGCTAAAATCTAAATGGCCGTTCATAAACGTGCTTGCGTCTACTCTCACCGACCACCCAATTTTAAATACGCCGGATGCTTTACTCCCCCTCTTTGTTCTATTGACCTCAAAATTTTGCATTTCCGTCGTGTTCACATAAGCCTTCACCCCATTTTGTTCTCTGTTCCACTTCATTCCATGTACCTATTATACGATATCCGCTCACGGTCAATGGTCTCCTTCATAAACCCTATTCATTTCCGCTAATTCGGCCGTCTTACCTCGGCTAAAAACCTCCTCACGCAACCAATTTTTAAAGAACGAGAAGGAAGGATGGGTCGGTTGTTGAGCGAACGAGAGGGACCCAAATTTATGGAAGGATACGCAAGTCGAAAGACATATTGAAAAAGGCAAGACGCTTCGGTTTATTCAAAAGTTTAAAGGCTATAATAAGGAGTAACAAAAGCTTTGCGAGGGTCTTTCAACGGTGCGGAGGTGGAAATTGGGGACACTCAAATTTACGGTGGCCCAGGCATCCGCCAGCAGTACCTCTGAGAACTCCCTCAAGAAGGTGAACGCTAGTTCAAGAACAAAACATTAGCGAGAGGGCGGGGAAGTGATCCTACGTAACGGTATGGATGTCACCATTTTCAAAAAGGGAATTCTGTCCATGCTTTAAAGAAAGTGGGCCGATTTACTGTTGGTTATTCAAAATTTTATCACACAACGTGAGGACGTTTTGGATCAATGTACATGTATCATACTGACATTGATGAATTTCCTATACAACCCAGAACCCTCAATCTACCATACTTTTTACCTAAACGAGTTTGAAAAAGATGTACGTAACCGTCAAAAGCATACGGGGACATAGAACCACATTTGTATCACCATGGTCTCATAGAAAATCTTGATAAGAAAAACAATTAAAAGAGAAAAAGGACACCTAGGAGGCGAGTTTTTAAATTAAATTTCTTTGAAGAACACAAGAAACCCACAAGGAAGGTAGTACATCAAAAGAAGTAGAAGAAAGGAAACCCAGGGTGATAAAACTCAAGCACTCCTACTAACACGATTGAAAGAACTAGTAGAGAAGAAAGATTGTCTAAAAAGGAGAAAGGAAAGAGGCGAGGTAAAAAGCCAACAAATCAAAGAAAAAGAAGCATTGAGGGCGTGCATCAAACCCCTTCCTCGAGAAGAAGACCATCGAAGTATTGTCAAGGAAGACTAGTTCACCTTCGGGGAACGTTCATTATGGCCAAAAGGAAAGGAAAACGAAGGAAAAAGACGTTAGTCCATAGCATGTAAGAAGAAGCACCGGACTTAAAGGAAAGTGGAGGAAAGCACAAACAAATGGACCCCATTTTATTGATTTGGGAGAGAAACACTGAAAGAACTCGGTGGCCGTAGTCCACCTCATTCTACGTGAAGCATTGAAACTGAGTCCTCGAAGATGTTGACATGAGTCCTTTTCGGCCAGATTTTTGAAGTCAATTCTCCTCCATGACATTTTGGGGACTGAGAAAACGACACCAGAGATAGATCCAAAGTAGCAAGAGGTGTATGATTACATAGAATCCTTAGAAAGAAGTAAGCCACGGGTCCACGACACTTCTTCCCACTCGGCTTCACTGACCTGGCTCTATTCAATACGTTGAAACAAGAGATCTTTGAGGTTGGAGGTTTTAAATGAACGTAAAAATGAAAATGAAGCAATAAGGTATGTGATTGGACAAGATCATTCATGAAAACACTATGCTACATGGGGTATTGGCACAAAGAATAAAATTGAAGAAGAAATCTTAAAGAAGATAAGTAGAGCACTGATTAATCTCAAATTCGGATGCTTGATGAAGAAGCCAGGATGTTAGCGACGCACCAGAAAAGAGGAGAAGAGGAGTGGATGTCTTGTGGAGGTATCGGGGGCATATGAATTGAAGGAGGATGATCAAAATTTTGGTTGCATGGGGACATGCAACACCTTCACGGTGGGGTGTATGTTGGTCCCAAACTTGCATCTTTCTATACACCCTTTCTAGACTTTTTCAATTTACTGGACCTCTAAGTCCTTGACATCATTGCATATTAATCATAAAAGAGCATTTAAAGTGGTTTTTAACTATGTTTTGTGTACGTTGTTTGAATTATATTTTTCTCATTGAGCTACGGAATCTTGTCACTTTTAAACGTTGCTTCAACTTTAAAACGACCATTTTGTTCGTCTATATTGCGGGTGTCTTCGGGCAAATCAAGCCACATGGGCAAGTTGGAAATGACATGGATATGGACGGAATCCTATTGGCTCGGTCAAATTCACCAAGAAGGCCGTGGTCGAGGTAGTCAATCGGTGGTCAACCCTAGAGTCCTACGGTGACGGAACTTCGTTTTCACCACGTGAAGACTTGTGTGGCCATTCCTAAATCTCGGGGGGACATATCAACACTGCAGCCAGGCTATCCTCGGCCGAATCCAACGGCGACCTCCATAGATTTAATCTTCACGGCGACCATAATGATAAATTTCTGGACGTGGTTGTTCACGTGTCTTGTATCGGCGCAGTTGTAGGAAAGTAGTTATGTCATCCTCTTGTTATAAATAATGCGTTCTCACATCGCATAGTAGCCTTTTGTAATGTAATTTTCTTGTAAAGCCTTGTGCCGAGACATTATTCCTTGTTATGTGCGTTTTGAATACATGAAAGACTATGTTCATAAGCATAATTCGTGGTTGATAGGCTGTTCCACGAGGATTGTGCGAGAGGGCCCTGCACACGCCGAGGTTTTTTATTCTTTGTATAGTTTCATGCTTTATTTCCTTACGTTATTATGCCATAGTTGTTCATGTGTATATATTACATCTCTTATGATATTAACGTTTTATTTATGTCCATAATTTTTCATGCTTTATCTTCTTTATTCTTGATCAGTGTCTTTGTTCGATTAGGTGAAAGCTGACCGAACATTTGCACATAGTTTTACAATGACTAATGACATGGAGATCAGTCTTGTCCTGCTGCTGATTGATTTTTCTTATTTTAATTCAGGCTTGTTTTTATTTATTTCAGTTTTGTACATTTGCTTTATTAGTTAGATTAGATATTAAATTACTCATGTCATTATCGATTCTCAAGAAATCCATGGCGAGACTAATGGTGAGGGATTGAAGTATGAGTGTGTAGTTTGATATTAGTTTATTTTTCTGCAAGTTAGATATTAAATTGCTCATGTCATTATCAGTTACCTCACGAAAGCCGTAAGCGAGACTAATGGTGAGGATTGAAGTATGAGTGTGTAATTTGATATTAGTTTATTTTTTTACGCAAATTAGATATCAGTTGCTCGAGTTGTTTAGTTAACTTCGAAAGCCATAGCGAGACTAATGGTGAGGGGTTAGAATATAAGTTGATGTAATTTGATTTTAGCTTTACTTTGCTTGCGATTCTTGGATTTCTTTGAACGCGATTTCTTGTATTTAGGCAATGACAAGGGTAATGGGTTTCATGATCAATAGTTCTTTGTTTGTTTGACTAGTATAGTGGCACATTTTCATTTTCTTTTAGGAATTAATTTTGTCATTGCATGTTTTAAAACCCTTTTGAAGTTTGAGCTTGGGAAATCGTATAAAGGACATCATTGCCTTGAACATTTATATCCATACTTGTCTTTTAGAATTTCCATCACATTGGGAAACCAACCAAGATAAAAACCCCAAGATAAATAAAAAACAAAAAACGACAAAAGTAAGAGATGAGTTGTCTTGCACATATAGTGCGCCACACTTCGTCAACTTACGAATCCTGATTGACAAATTAATGTAGCAATTTAGGACACGCTAAATTGACCATGAACTTACCTCCTAGTAGACTAGTTCTAATGGTGATCATGATAACAAATAATCATGCGAGAAACTTTGCACTGTGATCGGCAGTGTGCTTCAGTACTCTAATAGTGTATTGTTATAAACACATGGGATCTCATTGACCACGGTCTACCGTCACACTATGGGTCAAGCCCTCAAAATGACGTTGAAACTCGGCTAAAGTCTCGTCTGTGTTGAGATGATGCATCTCCATCTCTTCTCTTAAAACTTGGCTTATTGAACCTACTAGTGTAAGTTGTGACTCTCCTCATCGTTGAAGATATGAGGATCCTACGAGTAAATGCGGTGATATCGCATGTGGAATCAATCATTAGTCTACGATACATAAAAAAATAAAAAATTGTAAAAATCCCAAAAATAAATAATATTCAAAATTACATTTTTTTACCTAAATTGCCTCGTTTCTCGCCTTTAGGTTAAAGGAGCTGCGAATGTCCTTAGAAGTCGGCTTCGACATAGGGGTAATCCTTGGTCATAATGAGTTGTGCCACATACCATCCAAAATAAAGTAGGTGTGAAACTCATCGGAAATGCACACCTAGATATTGAGACATGAGATATACCCATTACCTCATTCATGGAACTCTCTCGAGAAGCCCAAGCTCAATATGTTGAGGTTAAAGTAGTGTAATCCTCTACGGAGGAAATAATATAGAATGGATCCAATGAAAATTTCTTAACTCTTATCCAAGTTTCCCTATTAGGTTGTTCCTTCATATTTTCCAACACTCCCTCACTCTAGTTAATTACGGTAGATTCTATGCATGTTTCATATGGTAATTATTGGCGGAAGTGAAATGTGTACTTGCCAACCAACCAAGCAATGATGAAAAGGATTGTCCTAAGGCGATCAGTTACATTTTTAATATCTATCTTCTCATCCTTTGTTGGTTGAGAATGAAGTCTATAGTGAGCGGTTATGTAATTGTTGATAGTTTCATGAGCTCTTCTCATCCTGAACAACGAGATAAGAGCTCTTCTACGAGATAAGCCTATCATAAAACAAATTCCCTCAACCTCTATCCTAAGAATATGTGCTCCAATTCTGAAGTAATTTCCCTTGAATATCCCCGCACCCTGATTTGATATTCCACATTAACTCAAGTTGATCTCTCATCCTTGGAAGCCGGAAAAACTTAAAGGTCCACAATTCCTTAAGGCTTGTATTGTTGTTGGGTCATTAGCATCATCCAAATCTTGGGACTCATGTTCTCTTTCTCTCCAAAGTTAGAAGTAGAACCATTTTTCTTCGGTAGATAGTTGTAATACCATGAGAAAATCACTTAGAATGAATCTTATGCAAAAATTTGAAAGAAATACCAAGTGAAAATAAAAATGTATTTAATTGCCTTGACACCTTGATTTTAGAGGGCCAAGAATACTGACACAATTTCCTTTCTGGAAGGGTTCGAGGAGCTCTTGGGTATTTACCCTAAAAATCTGGTGCACCTTTTCGATACATTGATCGAGTGATCATGTCCTAAGTTGAAAAAATGCTCAAATTTGGAATTGCAAAGAATTGGTTGAAACGAGCAATAGGATAGGCCCTCACCCGTCTGATCCTGGCATTGTGAATGGCACTCAAATCCAACAACTTGTATGTGAAATTTATTCAAGTTTGAAATCTACAATTTCCTTCAGAAATCGATTTGACGAGTTGACCTTTGAATTTGGAAAATATTAGAAAAATAATATTTTGGGAATTATTCATGGAGATATTCCATGAATATTCCTTGGAATATTCCATAGAATATTCACACAATGGACCGATCGGCGATCGACAAGTTTCCTTTTTCAGTTGGAGGAATGTTTGACTTGTTCGTTTTGGACCAATCGTTGGGTGCCATGTGGCACCGCCGGAGGCTGCCACGTGGCCCCAAGTTGGTGAAAGAATTGGCAATCAAAATTTTTGCAACGTTACGAGGTTTAGAGCCCGCGGTTGGGGATGGATCGTGACCCCCGAGGCTCGGCCTTTGGGCTCGTGGTGGTTCTTACCAACCATAGGGCCACGGTTTTATTTATGTTTTGAAAAGAAAATTGTGGGTGGAAAAAGGGGAGCCGGCCCTACATTCACATGACCATATGTTGGGGTCCGGGGCTAACCGCCCACACGACGGTTACGGCGGCGATTAGCACCCATCCATGTGGCCCATGATGCGACAGCATGTCAAAATAAATGGTCTTCAAACATTTCCTATGGTCGGACGGTCATGTGACCGCCAACCCTCTTTTAGTGCCAGATTGGCGGCCGTTGAACTTGGAGCACGCCATTTTTGGCGGCTTTTCCAAAATAGTCGGGGTTAACTCCAGGTTCCCAATTTTGGTGGAGTTTTTTAGGCAAAGCTGGACAAATGTTGTTTTGGTCATAACTTCTCCATTACTTGAACCTTTTTGGACAAAATTTTAGTCAATTTCGACTATTCTCAGCATTACGGAGCCATTGAAATAGGTTTCAGAGCCAAAGGAGTGTCTTTTTTCTACCATTTTTACTTCGAGAGAATATTGGAGAGCCATCGGGGGCCTTGAGGAAATGGAGCTACATTGGGCTACACTTCAGCATTTTAGGTGAAATAAAAGTCAATATTAGCTTATTTCTGCCTTACGGAATTCATTTTTCACGAAATTTTGGTTTGGTCTGTTTAGGACTTTTTCTCACTATATTACCAATTTGAGAATCATAATATATCAAGGACATGCCCATTGGGAGCCTTGGACCGGCGGATGTAGCCCGAGAGGGGTGAATTGCTCATCATGTTGTTGTGTGTTTGTGGTGAAGTTATTCGTGTGTTATTCGGTTAGAATTGTTAAATAGTAAATTAAAACATACTCACACCTAAATTTATAACTTGATTTACCAAAAACACTTTGTTTCACTAAGACCATTCAAACACTTTGCACACTTAATTTAATGGAAATGAATACTTTGAGCAGTGAAACAAATACTTTCATTTTCGGATCGATTCCAATTATCGAGCTCGAAGTTAGAGGCATAGAAGCTATATTTTTTACTCGGCATTTGTTTTGTGCGAAGATAAAGCTATTTGTTTGGAAGTTTTCATGCTTACTAGGCTTAAACTCAAGAGAGGTGAAGGAAACTTGGTTAGTGCACAAGCTAATCACAACCAGAAGGGTCAAGAACCACCTCCAAGAGCCATAGAAGTAGCTTCAAGCATGTCTTCAAGAGGAGAAGCTCTGAAGAATGGATCCCAAGGAAGAAGAACGGGTGATCGAGAAAGCTTTCTTGGATATGGTAAGGGCAGTGAGGATCCTCTACCGAAAAGAAATGATAGGCTTATTGGAGAAGGGTCTAAAAACCGAGAAAGAAAGGAGAGGTTCCTGGGAGGAAAGAAGAGTAATGACAAGTCAAAAGAAAGGACATGGAGAAATGATCCACCATCCCCATCTTCATCCTCTTCCTCTACATTGTCTTCCTCGACTTGATCATCCCGGTCTCACAAGTTTAAAACCAGGTAAAAGTCCATTTTTAAGCTTGATGTCAAGTGAATTTCTGTGTTTAACGGTGAAGTCATCACGAGAGAAACTTGACAATTGGATCGAACGGTGGAAGTTTATTTAAGGATTCAAAACCTTCTACATGATGTGACACCAAGATACAATTAGCCTCGTGAGAATGGATGGGCTTGACATTGGTATGGTGGGAAGCCAAGACCAAGGATGAAATTAAAAAACATGGTAAGATTACTTTATCATGGGTGAATGTATTCTTTAACGATCAAGAAGTAATTTGATCCATTAGCTCATTACAAAAGGCTATAATGAATTGGCAAAACTTTTGACGAAGCAAGGGACAAATGTGCAAGATATACCCAAGATTTTAGGAGAAGAGCACTCTTATTAGGGGTAGACTTACAAAGTCAGATACTTTGCTGAAATATATAGGTGGTTTGCACGATTACCTTAAACATACTATCCTTATGTTCAATCCTACTAGTCTAGACGAGAAGTTTTTGGCACACGCCCCTACGCATTTAGAGGCTAGAGGAAAAAACACTTTTGATGAGGGTAGAAACAAGCCTTTCAAAGGGAAGAACAAGATAAAACCTTTAAGGAAAAGGAAAAAAGAATGCATCTATCAGCAAGAGAGTGAAAAAGTTATATGTAAACATTGTTCAGAGGGCCATGAAGAGAAAATTTATTTGGAAATTACATCTTGAAGAACTCAGTTTAACAAAAACAAAGGAAAGAGAAGAAAACTGTAGCTACTACAACTACACCTCAAGATTTAGGTGATGATTCAGGTAGCGAAACCAGAAATTGCGACCACGGGTTGAAAATTATGAAGGGAAAGAAAGTTTGAAACTATGCCTAGCACTAGTACTTATTTGTCATGTACAAGCTCTTAATGAGGAAGAAATAATTGAATTGTTCCATGTGAGGGTAGTCTCAAAACATACTAAAATTGACACACTATTTGACGGTGGGTCACAAGAAAATCTCATATCAGAAGACTTGGTCAAATAGCTTAAACTTGAGACCATTCACATCCAAAGCCTTCTCCACTTGGGTGGATATGCAAGGATGCAAACTTACAAAGTCTCAAGAAAGTGCACATTGCGATTAGCCAAATGCAATGACTTTATTGACACGGTTGAACTTGATATTGTTGTCGCTTGATATATTAGGAATCGTTTTGGGAAGTCCTTACTGTTATTGAGAAAGTGATCTTCCATCACCATGAAAATAAGTATCATCTTTTAAAGATAATAAGGAGTTCATTATCAGAAAGCACGAGAACAAGAAGGAAAATATATACAATAGTAAATGCGGGACGAGTAAAAAAGGCTAGTAAATTCTAGTAAAAGTTTTGTACTTGCTATGGATTCAGCCAACGTTGATATGAATCATGAGTCATTTTAAAAATTGTGATTCCAAGATTAAATCAGATTTATATGATGTAGTTGATACACATCATGAGATGTTTTAAGGCAAGCGGGTTTACCTCCTAAAGGAGATTGACATGAAATCCATTTACATCCAGATTGTCCTCTTCCTAACATACAAGCATACCACACTTGTCTATCATGGAGAATGTTGAAATCAAGAGGAAAATTAAAGACTTGTTGGACAAAGGATTCATAAGACCAAGCACTTTGCCATGTGGGTCACCAATAGTGTTGATTCAAAAGAAATATGGAACTTGGCGCATGTGTGTGGACTTCGGGGCATTGAACAAAATAACGGTAAAGAATCGTTACCCACTTCCAAGGATAGATGATTTGTTCGATCGGTGAAAGATGCTAAATATTTCACTAAGTTAGACTTACATAGTGGTTATCGTAAAGTTAAGTGCAGAAAGTGACATTTGGAAGACAACATTTAAAACCAAACGGAGACTCTTTGAGTGGCTTGTTATGCGGATTTGGTTTATGCAATGCACACGCAACTTTCATGTGGGTAATGGATGATGTCTTACGTCCTTTTCTTGATGATTTCATTATTGTCTACTTAGATGACATCTTAATTTTCAACCAAGACTAGATAATAACATGTCATGCATGTTAAGAAAGTACTTGATATTTTGAAGAAAAATCGATTTATTTCTTAAAATGTCAAAAGTGTGAATTTGGAAAGACTTATTTGGTTTATTTGGGACACATAGTAGGAGGAGGTGCTGAGAATTGATCCTTCAAAAGTAGAAGCCATTGTGAATTGGCCTACTCCCCAAATCCATTCTGAGAGGTAGATTTTTTTTGGGTGCGGCTCGGTATTGGAGGAATTTTATTTCTAACTTCTCTGCGCCATAGCGGCTCCTATGCATGCGAGTGACTGGTGTGAAGTGTGCTTTCCAATGGGGAGGCAAACAGCAGAAAGATTTTGAGTCTTTAAAGAGAAGATAATTTTAGCTCCGGTCCTTGCATTACCGGACTTGAGACGACCATTCGAGATTAGGACAAATGCTAGTGATTACGCCATGGGTGGAGGTTCTCTTACGGCATGGTAAGCCTGTTGCATTTCATTCTGAGACATTTAATGGTCTTTGTTGTGAATTATCCTACATATGATAAACAGTTGTATGTGTTGGTAAAAAGTGTCAAAATATGGAAACACTATTTTATGGGCAAAGAAACAATTGTTCATAGAGCCATTAGCCCAGCTACCGGTACTTGCAATACCGCAAAGTAAATTGAAGCAAATCAAGACATTTCGGATGGATGGATTTCTACAAAAAATTTCACTTGGTAATAAGGTACAAGAAAGTATTTACAATAAGGTTTTCTGATATGCTTTGAGAGCCTATTATTAGTGCTATTACTTTACTTAAGAATGATTCTATTGTACATGAGAGCTACATGGAAACGGTATGCATCGGATGTTCATTTTAAGGATGTGTATGCTAACTTGAGTGAAGGGAATCATGTTGAGGAGAATGATTATCATTTTATAATAATTTGTTGTTTCATATGGGCAAGTTATGTATACCAAGAGAGTGTAAGCATCATGAGAGAAGCTCATTCTTCTCTTATTGCTAGACATTTCGAGGTAAGAAAAACGGTGGCACATTCTGAGAGGGTATTGTTGGCCTCACATGGTAGATAGTGTTTAACGTTTCATTAGGAGTTGTTCATTATGTGCTATAAGCAAGCCTAGCAATAGGAAAGCTTGGTTTATATACGCCATTTTCAGTACCTTCTAGACCATGGGGAAAGTGTTTCTATGGATTTTGTTGGAGGGCTACCATTATCTAGAAAGCAACATGATTATCTTTATGTAGTAGTTGATCGTTTTCGGCAAGATGTGTATTCTCATGCCATGTAAAGAAAACTATAGCTGCTTGAACAAGCTGTGATTATATTTTCAACATGTATGGTTTCATTATGGCTTGCCTACTTCTATTTTTAGTGACGGGATTCCATATTTTTGGGAATTTTTGGTCCAATTTATGGAATATGATGGACACCAAGTTGAAGAAGAGTACTACTTTCCATCCACAAACGGATGGCCAGCGAGAGGGTAGTGAAACGAACCATTGTACATATTTTGAGAGGTTATTGACAAACATCCCAAGATTTGGGATGAGCACTTGCATTACATTCGACACGCAACACAATAGGAACTGACACTTTCTTCTACAAATACTTCACCTTTTGAAGCTTGCTTTGGGTATTTACCTAAGTCACCTTTAGATTTCATTCTTGAGGAAAGGATGTGGCCATTGATGGGCATAGTGACATTGACAAAGCTCGCATGTTCATTGAAACAATTCGACTCATACATCGGCGGGTTCAAGAACGGCTTGAAAAAAGTCAAGGCAAGTACGAGGAGAGGCATGATAAGCATAGAGTTGATCGCATAAGTTTCAAAGAAGGGGATGAGGTATGGTTGCATATTAGTAAGGAAAGAATGCAAGGAGAAGGTAAAAACTTGAAGCCTATTCGTGGGCCATTCAAGATCCTTAAACAAGTTGGAAATAATGCTTTTCAATTAGATTTGCCTTCATATATGCAAAACTACTCCGTTGTGAATGTGGAAAATTTACGTTTGTATGAACCTCCTTTTAATTTTATTAAAAGTGACATTCAGGCGTGCCATCCATGAAAGGGGATTCTCGCCGAATTTTTGGATGAGTTGAAAGAGGATGTTATCCTTGACGAAGGACCACACACTTGAGGAGGAAATGTTGATTATGTTCGGGTTGGTCTTAAAGGAAGCAAAGCCGAGTAGACGAAAGTGGATTGAGGTGGAAAAGGTGAGGACATGTACCCTCATCTTAACAGGTAATTGAAGGCTTTTGGGGGTCCAAAAGCTTCCCAATGGGGAGGTGTGATAAGGTGATCATGTCCTAAGTTGAAAAAATGCTTGAAATTGGAATTACTCGAGACTTGGTTGAAACCGAACGTAGGATAGGCCTCGTCGATACGATCCGACGTCGTGAACGACACTCAAATCCGACCTTTGTATGTGAAAGTTATTCAAGTTTGAAATCTACAATTTCCTTCAAGAAATCAGTTTGACGAGTTTGACTTTTGAATTTGGTAAATATTTAAAAAAGAATATTTCGAGAATATTCCATGGGGACCAATCGGCGATCGACAAGTGTCACACTCGGATTGGAGGAATGTTTGACTTGTTCATTTTTGGACCAATCATTGGGTGCCATTAGCCCCAAGTTGGTGAAAGAATTGGCAATCAAAATTTTTGCAACGTTACGAGGTTTCGGCCAGCGAGTCGGATGGATGGTAGCCCAGGCCGTGGCAGGAGCTCGTGGTGGTTCTTACCAACCATAAGGGCACGGTTTTATTTATGTTTTCAAAAGAAAATTGCGGGTGGAAAAAAGGGGGCCAGCCCCACACTCATTCACACGACCATCTTTTGGAGTCTAGGAGCTAACCGCCCGCCCAACGGTTACAACGACGGTTAGCACCCATCCATGTGGCCACGATCTGTGACTTTATGTCACAATAAATGTTCTTCAAACATTTTCCGACGGCGGATCGGACGGTCCATGTGACCGCTAACCCACTAACTTTTATTACCAGGTTAGCCTGACCGTCGGACTTGGAGGAGCACACCATTTTTGTGGCTTTGCCCAAGAATAGTTTAGGGTTAACTCCGGTTCCCCAATTTGGTGGAGTTTTTTTAGGCCAAAGTTGAACAAATGTTGTTTTGGTCATAATTTCTCCATTACTGAACCTTTTTGGACGAAATTTTAGTCAATTTGAGCTATTATCAAGTGTGGAGCCATTGGAATAGGTTGCAGAGCCAACAGGTGTATTTCAGCCATTTTTTACTTCGGAGAAGCTTGGAGAGCCATCGGGGGCCTTGAGAAATGGACGTTGGAGCTGCACTTCATTGTTTTAGGTGAAATAAAGTCAATCTTAGCTTATTTCTGCCTTCTGAATTCATTCCTGAGTTGGTTTTATGCATTTAGGCCTTTTTCTCCTTTGTATTACCAATTTGAGCATCATAATATATCAAGGACATACCCATTAGAACCTTGGACACGGCCAGAATGTAGCCAGGGAGCGGTGAGAAGCTTGCCTCATCATGTTGTTGTGTGTTTATGGTGAATTTATTCTCTTGTGTTATTCAGATTTAAGTTGTTAAACGATGAAAATTAAAACAACACTCCCTCACCTAAATTCATAAACGGTTACCAAAAACACTTTGTTTCACTTGTAGAACCATTGAACACTTTTGCACGCTTAATTTAATAGAAATAGAATACTTTGAACAACCAAACAAATACTCATTTTTCAAATCCTTTATCCACTAAAAGTATCACTAGAACTAGGGCTCAAATTTAGACTCTAAATCACTAAAATCTTTCAAAATTTTGCATAAAACCAAAAATGGAAACCACGAAAAAGAAAAGAGAAAGGACGGATCTCTACACAGGCCGGTAATCTCGAAATGGTCCACCGGTTTGGATGCAATCACTTGCTTTGAAGATTGAGGGTAAAAAACACTTAGAGATCACCCACAAGAGGTAAAAATGAATTTATTTTTCATATTTATGGTCAATTTCATTAATATTTTATTATATTTTTATCGTTTTTGGCCTAATTTTACCATATTGTATATATTTTTAATTGTTTAATTATGTTCTTAAGCGGGTTTATCTAATTGAAAGGATCATGTGAAAGCGATTTTAAGTTCAATACGGAGGTCATTTTGATGGAAAGGAGCATACCTTTTTTCATAAGCTTTTACGGCTCTAAAAACTCACGAAAAAAGGAACATCGTGGAGTCTTATTTGACTCTTTCGAGACTCCCTAAACATGAAAAGATTGTCGAACTTGCTGTATTTTCAAACTTGTTAAAGTAAATGAAAATACGTACGCCTAGTATAAGTTCAGCCTTTCCGGACTAGGATAGACTATTCTAGAAAAAGGAATACTTTAGTTGAACATGACTAAAGTTCTCTGAGTATCATTTTATGCCTTTTCAAACTCAAGAGACTAAATTTATGAAAAGGAACCTTTGGAGTTTTCTTTTTCACCTCTTTTTCCAAATTCTCTAAACATGAAAAATAATTCGAATTTACACCTTCTCTTGGACTGCGTAAAATCATCAAACAATGTTGGAATCATCAAACATGACACGACGAACCACTCCTTCTCGGGAGTTTGTTAAAACTACTCAGAGGATTCATCCAAAGGATGGATTATGAATCGAGCATATGTTATCCTCCTCAAGCTTGTCAAAAATAAAGAGGTATTGACCATAAATGGTTGGGAAAATTGGAAAAACATAGTACGTAACCTATCGATGGTAGCAGTCACTCTTGAACATGAAACTCTTTCACTTCATCTTTGTGATTGTTGGGTTGGGAAATTGGCTTGTATTTTTGGTTCATCACGATATTCAAAAGCCTCATTGATCGTTTTTGGAGTCGATACTACCAACTCCATAAAGTGTCAGCGATATGTTCAAGATAAGCCCTTTAGTTGATATCTTCTATTACTCTTAGATTTCTTTCATTTCTATCGTTCCTAAATCATCTCTTCCCTTCAACTCCATTCTCTCTCAATTCTTGATACTCATTTAATGTCATTGATGAGGGATATATCAAGGCCCTCCTTTGATGGGTCGTTTTCTGTTGAAATTAGCTCATTACGGAAAGTTGACTTAGAAACTCCCTTTGGTACCTTGAAGCTTGTATACATCAATGGAAAGTTTCCTCGCTCTAAGTGACATATCCTCATCATTGACCTTCGACCGAAATATTAAGTGTGGTGTTCAACTTAAGCTCATCATTCACACCACATAGATTGTACTATAGTACCTTGAGATCCATTAGTATCATTGATGGTTTTCTCTTGCGTACGGTAACGCTTACATCATTGTCCTGTAATTATATGGTGTCTACCATGTTCGACTCCCGACTCATTTATTCACATGCCTAGACTCATACTATCAAGCGATCGAGTGAACGAGATAGAAGAACACGAATCTAATTTCATCCATCAGGGTTGTGATTTCAGAATTCATACAAAGATTAAAAAGTATGATGGATATGAACATGAGAAAGTCATCCAAGCAAGGTCACTCAGCATCATCGGTGGATGAGACTTCTAAAAGGGTCATTATATATGTAATATTGGCTTATATTCGAAGGATGTGTATACCTCCCTTGGAAATGATATCATGAAGATAATATGTATTGTAACATATGATGATCTGCGACAATTTTGTTTTGATCTGAACTTGCCACAATTAAAGCACTTCCAATCCTCAACCATTGCTTCTGACTTTGTAATTTGAGGGCAATACATTTGCATGCCATTTTGTCACATCAACACAAAAAGCCCTATAAAGCTGGATCAGTCCAGCATCCTTGAACACATTATCATAATCCCTTTTCAAATCCCTAACCATAATCTCTCTAAAAAGTATGAGTTTCTTGGTATATACGGCAAAACCATGTTTTAGGCCCAGCCAGACCTTGTATGCTTGTCCACCGGTGTTGGGTGCAAGTTGCATACTGGTATTTGGTGTTGATCAACACGAGGTTTCTCATTCCTACGGGACCGTTGATTTTATAATTTCAGGGAAAATTAAAAATTATTTTTGAATCTTCTCCTTCCATAAGCTTCTAAGATGGTTTTAACCATTTACCATGGATATATATCTTGAATTCCTAACAAGTCCCACTCTAGTGATCTTATCTCTTGTCCTTGAGCTTATCCTCCCTCATAAGTGGATCTCAACCCTAATTATTAAATCCTAAACTACCATGTTCACCCTATAAATTTACTACACTCCATGGATTCTAGGTTGTCTTTGGGTGCTAGTGCCCTCATGTTGTTGCTTTGAGCGTAAAGGTCATTATCCATTTTTATTAGGGTTAGTGTGAGTTTTCTTTACGCAGAAAGGACAAGACATTTGGAGGAGACATCTACAAATTCAACTTCTATATATGGTTGTAACTCTCCTTTATTTACTAATACAAAAGCATATTGTTTTCCAATAGTTTTGTTATGCTTATTCTCTTGTATTTCGATGCCATGTTGACTCATTGAATAAAGATATTGGATTATGTTATGAGGATATTGTAGTCAAAGTGCTGTTTTATTCATTATTGCATGTTCCATTTATAATGCATGGAGCTAGGATTGGATATTACAAGCGAAGAAGAGGAGCAATTGCTACAAATTCCGGAGTAGGTCTCTTTTATGTATTCCAATCTCTCTAAGGGAAAGCAACGATATTTTTCCCCTCGGTTGTTCTAGATCATACCACTAGATCTAAGGGAGTTCATTTTTGTTTCAAAAAAGTGAATTTTTGTATAACAGAGGAAATCTCACAAGCTTTCCAAAGGAGATGGAAAGCATTTCCCACAACCTGAAAATAAAAAGAATACCACACTCCTTGCCGATTACGGGCTACACTTTCCAAGACTTATTTATAATAGGATTATTCAAGGGTTGGAGTCCAATGGAATTGGCTTTGATTCACTCCCACCCTTGTTGCTAGGCCCCAAGAACATAAAATTTAGGAAGAAGAGGTCCAAGGAATGGTTTTTCATTGAAAGAATGCGAGTTTCCTGGCTTTAACCACCTCTAGCTCATCATGGAATTTCAACCAAGTTATAGGAGAAATGAATGAAGAACGAGAGGGGGAAGAAAAGTTTCTCAAAGGGAGTGAGAAAAAGTTTCAATAGGAGGGTATGAAGGGCCTTCTGACTAAGAACAAGGCCCATATAACCACTCCTAGGCACATAAAGGCATATTAAACCTTATTTTTGCACTTAATGACACTTTTCCTAACTTAATGAGTTCTTAGGAGAGTTAAAGAGATATTTCATACTTTATGTTCCTAACATGATTATTGTGTAGGATATGAAATGGTTGGCACATATTTTGAAGAGATCTAGCGAAGATATCATGATTTCTACCTACCAGGAAAGAGAATCCCAAGCCGGTTTAACGAACACGGTAAATGCTCCTTCCTACTTGTTGGTGTCATAATGCAACAACGTCATGCGAAATTTTGGAATCCAAGGGCAAATACCCAAAGACTCGATCTTGGATGTTTTAGTTCATAGGCACCGAGCCAATATTCTATCACGGTGCATGCCATATCACCATGCTTCATCATGGCCCATGGGCATCAAGCACGCATAGTGCGAGCGCACTACTCCGGAGTAGACAAGCAAAGGGAATTGGTGGAGCTACATCTTGTTGGGTTCAAGGAAATCTTTGGGTGCTCGCTGATCTAAAAACATAAAGTGCTTTGTGCCACAAAACCGGATGCAAGCTAACCATAGGGGTGTGAGAAAGGTCACGTGTTGACCCCTCGGGCCCCACGCACACCCTCACTTAAATTTTAAATGTCAACCCCCCTTCGTTGCGGAATGTGTCCACATGTCTCCTCCATGTTGACAACCAACACCATTATCATAATCCATGTCTCGGTACCTTATCACATATTACTCCGGTGTCTTTCCCATATGCCTAGTTAGCAGCTCCACATCTTACTTTGCCTTGTCATCTTACATGTGTCGATCAATCGCAGAAATCAACTCACAAATGGCTCGGTCCCATCTCCGGCTCGTGTTTTACGACATTACCCAAACTTGAACCAACCCACATGCTCATAGATCCAACGGTGATGGTAACCATTCATTTCGAACGACCCTCAGCCCCGCTTGAAAATTATGCATGAATGATAATTCCGTGGGGGGTGTGAGCGATGCTATGTGTCTTCTCCTCGTACTTCGCACGCCCTCAAAAAGATTCAAAAACTAGTACCTTCACCATGCAAATAGAAGACACACGACCCTCCACGTTGATTGTCCACATGTCGTCACATTGTCCAATCAAATCCACCTTATGTTCGGTCACATGTCACTCAATGTGTCATAGCTACTAAGCCATCACGCTGCATTGTCTTTATGTGGCTAGCCCCACATCTCGGCGATAATAGAGCGTATCCTCAGAGAACTTTCCCATGAAAATTCCCACACGTGTCACATGTTATTTGGTATAAAGGAATAATTACATTATTATAATTTTTCTTCTTGTTTTCCCTTATTCCAACTTCTATGCCTACAACCTTGAAATGGCCAAATTTGGAAAATAAAAATGCAAATCACGCAAACTCAATCGGTGAGCCTCTTGCTCCTTATGAATGCTCCTTTTAAGCATCTTTACTTTCTAGAATTAACAATATTTTTGGCCATTTAAGCCCCATTATTTCCTTGCAAGTTGTGCACACCTTTTATAAGGGGAGAATTCATGCCTCGCGAAAAAGAATCACACAAAGTGGTGGAATTAGATTCATAAGTGCGGTATTAGTGAAGTAATTTGTTTAATTGCTAAATTCCTACTCCTTATGCTCAAAAACCCTAATCTCATGTGTGTGTCGCCATTCTTGGGCTTGCAATTAAAGGAGGTTGTTTAACCAACCCATCACTCACACTTTGTGACACGTGTCCCCGCATCATTTGCCACCTTAATCCCCTGAGAATCATCCTCTTGTCTCTCCATGGTCCGTTGATTAGGCATCTTCCACAACAGTCATCTATCAAATGGATTCTTCATCTACGAGGAGTTATGTGGACATGAAGGGAAAAGGTAAAGAAACAAGTCGATATGATAATTACATCGAAAAATCGATATTCTCTTATGGCATCCTTTGAGCTAAAAAATTCCATCTACATCTTGGTCGAGCGGTAGTAGTTTAAAATTTGATGAGTTGTGGTGTCCAACTTCCAAACTAGAGATGAGAATTTCTACGCTGAAAAAACTTCTTTTGGAGAGGAGCACATGGGCGAACTAGGAACAATCCCTCATTGAAAATAATAAGGAATCTAGTATGGGGGCACATGATAAAGATAGTGGATGAACACTAAAATCATTTGGAATTTATTCAAGATATGATTGAGACGTGAGGAAAACACCCGAGAGATAGAGGGCATTGGGAAACTACATTGGAAATTCACCTACCAAGGTAGAAGTCATCATAGACTTCCTAAACTGAAATCAAAGGAGGAGATTGAAAAGGTGAACCTTGATCGGTGCAAATGGGTGACCAGAAACAACCAAATAATAAGAAAATTAATTGATTACAATGGCTAAATAGGAAGTAAAAGCCTTAGCGAGAGGAGGTGGAAGGTTTCAAAAGTGTGAGATGTTGTACGTAAAAAAATTTCCAACTTTCTTTGACGAGGAGGGGAACTTGTTTCCTAAAGTGTCATTAAGTGAAACTCTCTCACGCGATCGGGAAAGGTCGTAGAGGCCTTGGAGGAGAGAATCATGTCCTTCGTCTGATGACATATGAATTTTTGTTCTTACTCGAGAATATATTCACGAAGGAAAAATTGACTCTTAAGACATTACAAGCTTAGAGCCATTATTGAGGCTTGGTGTTCTGATATCATACAACATAGAATGGAAGACCCTAATGGACTTTTAATGTAAATTGGCACTCCAACAAGGATTCACCCCGGAATCTCGAGTAGCCTCAACAAGTACGGTTCTAGTGCAAGGAGTTCTATGCCAAATGAAACTCCATTAGTTGGTGTTGATACCTAATCGAAAGGATTGGGATTATTGTAAATAGTTTCAGTTATGCATTAGAGAAAACTAAGAGACCTTGGAATTGGAATCCCAATAGTATCGCCACTCATGTACCTGTTCATGAATTGAGTAATGCAATAAACAAGTTAATTCGTGGAGTTACCTTCCTGGCTCTTCATGTTATCAAAAACACAAGTTCTTGGCTCTTCATGTTATCAAAGCACAAGTTCGTTGGCATATTCTTTTTCTTCTATGTGAACACTTGCTCTATCTCCTCACAACTAGTTTCTATGCGTTGATGATTGTTGATGGTCGGGGTCTTTGGTTAAATGTCCCTACATTTGCATATCTCTTGTGTTGACTCAAAGGTTGTTGCACAATGAAATTCTTGATACGTTGAAGAACGTTATTGTTGTACGTGATCTAAGTACGAATGGTGAGTTTGAAGTCATGGAATGGTTTGCAAAAATTTGAAGTGTTGAACGGTTGTTGAGCAAGTAAGAGGAAAGACATTGAAGAAAAGTTGAAAGCCTTGGAAGAGGCGTTGAAATACGAGGTCTAAGATTGTATCCTAGATTGTGCATGGAGTATATGTGATCAGATCATAATTGTGTTTGATTAAATGTTGCAGTGAGTTATTTTTTTGTAAGCCCAATCTGCACCAAAATTCCTTGGAAGTCATTATTTATTAGTTCTTTTGTGTTGAGCAGTGATTAAAGAATGGTATATGCGTTGAAGTTTTTTTTATGGCATATAAAATCGTTGAATGGCATGTGTTGAATAACCTTTTTAAAAGCAGTGGGTCAAATCCATGAAAAGCATTGGTTTGGTATTTTTTATGTGAAAGCTTATGTGGTATAAAGTGACACAAAGTGTGCCAACAAAGTGCGTTGAATGTTTTAAAAAGGTTAGAAAGTTTTTATGAAGGTATTAATGTGTGAAGTTAAGATTTTATGAAGGTTATGGTATATATTTTATGAAGCGATACATGATTATGTATGGAGTATATTACATGGGGAGGAGTGGTGACGTATTAAGAGTGGTGATATTTTATATGCATAGAATATATGCCTACATTTAAATCTTTGTCTTTTGTATATTAAATCAATTTCTTACCTAATCATGAAGGCATAAAATAGATTGCAATTATTTTGGAAATCAAAAGCACATAGTTATTTTTATGATGCAATCACTAATATACGGTATGAGAGTTCTCTGGAAAAGAGAACTATTGTGAGTGGTCTCAGGAAGATAAAACACACCTTGATTTTTCAATGAGTTGTGGAAAAAAAATTTGTGAAGGAGAAGGAGACAATGCAGAAAAAGCCCACTTTAGACAAGGAGGTTCCATTTGGGAAAACAAGAACAATAAAGCCTATGCCTTTATTGCAACGTCGATGAAATGAAGGCGAGTCACCATATTTTCTCCATTTTCAAATGCTTTTGAAGCCTTAAAGATGTTGAAGGAATGGTATGGGCTCACACTGCGAACTTGAATTTGTTATATCGATGATCAAGTTGTTTAATATTGAGTTGAAAAATGATGACCCTCTTGCCTTGGCATCAGAAATAAGATCCATTATGCATGATATAGAAGCCATTGGTGTTAAAATAGGTATTCCTCTCATATCTTTTTTCAAGTAACTATATCCCACCTATTCACATTTTTGAGTAATTGTGAGCAATTGGAAACAGCAAGGAGATTACCTTTGACTCCCTTGAAGACGTTTTATGAAAGAAAGGATTTTGGGAAGAAGACAACTCTGTTCTACTAAAAGTTATGTGCCTTGCAGAAAGAAAAATTGGGGACAAATTATTCTAGAGGAAGAGGTGAGGTCGAAGAGAAAGAGGAAGGGATAATTTTGAGGTAGAGCTGAGACATTTCCAAGGAGAAAGGTATAATCTTCATTGCATACGATGTAATAGAGATGGACATTATGCTTCCACATGTAAGTTGCCTTGGGGACAAAATCAAGCGAGAGTAAATGAAGGAAAAGGTAAAACACCTGGCAAAGGAAAATGTAAAGCCTTGATTCCTCTCATTATGTTGTGGCACGTGAAAAAATGGAGTAGCGAGCTTATTCAATGCTTCACTTGCTTCATGGAAATATGCTTGGTTTCTTGATTTAGGAGTAACTTTCCATATGAATTTCAAGAAATATTCTCTGAAGGAATTACATTGATAATGTTGATGGAGCAGTATACTTTGTAGACAATTCAAAACTCAAGCCATCATGGCTTGACACCATCGAGATCAAACTCCATTGTATTCAGGACTTTCTTCTACATGATGTTCTATACCTCCTAGGTTGAGGAGAAACTTGTTGTCTTTGAGAGTCGACATCTGCCACCAGGACAATCCATTCACATATTTGATTGAAATTTTGAGGTTAAAAGCATCAAATCACTCACTTGCCATGACGGATAAAAGAAATTTGGCTCAAGGAACCTCTGTCATGCAAAAAAAATTTCATACAGTTCTCATTATGATGAAGGTACATTTCCATAAAGTCTTTTATGGCGTGTATATTGGACACTTGAACTATGAAAACCTCCATTTGTTGAAGAAAATTGTTGTTACTAATTTGCCTAATATTCCTAGGAAACTTAAGCAATGTGATGCTTGTATCTTAGGAAAGCACAACAAACAATATTTTCATGATTCTCATTTGAGAGCACATAAAAAAATTGAACTCACTCATTCGACTTATGTGGCCCAATGCATGTTCCTTCTTCAAATGGTAATAAATGTATGATGATATTTATTGATGGGCACAGATGTGTTGAGTTTTATTTATTGAAGAACAAATCCAAAGCTTTTGAAACATTCAAGATATTTCATGCATGGATTGAAAATGATGCAAAATATCATGTTGGATCTATTAATTTAATAATGAAATAATATACATCAAATGAATTTTAAAACTATCTTCGCCAACATGGGAGTCAAACATCAAAAAATTGTGCTTTATAATTTGATAGGAATGCAAATTAGTTGAAAGAAATGAAGCAGAACAATCTTAAATATGGTACATTCCATGATGTTTTTCAAGAATGTTAAAAATGGGATTTCTTAGGTTTATGCAATTCTATTTTCCATGTATATAAATAATATGTGTCTGTAATGCTATAAAAATAAGACTCCCTATGAAATGTGATATGGCCACATTCCTTGAGGTGAGGCATATGAGTTTTGGTTCTACCTATTTTGTAATGCCTATTACATAGTAATTTGTCACCGTCCACTGCAATCCCCCATCCCACATTGGAGGGCCTTTCCATGTTATTGAAATGATGACAACTTCCTAAAACCACTTTCATGGCATCCTTAATGAGGAAAATCATTCCTGCGAAGAAAGTTTCCTTAGAGAAAACCCTAAAAACTGATCTTTTAGCCTTGGGTAAACTAGCCGGTTAAGCCCCTTGCGCCAGTGGGAAAATCCACCATAGAGAGCGCGCCAATGGCCTTCTCATCTGATGTCTCACTACGCCAAGCTTAATAAGGATTGTTTTAAAAATAAATGGCGGAAGTTTGATTCCAACAAACTCGTGAACGAGTCTCTAAAATGAGTTGGGAGGGTTTGGCTGCGGATCCATGTATGGGAGGTGGTTTTCCTATCATGGAAGCTTCCTTGAGGATAGGGCCAATCCCACAATTGTAGGGATCCCAACTCCCCTTTACCATCTATATAAGCTTGCCATTTTCCCTTAGCAAGATAGTAGTCCTAATAGCACTAGAAGCAAGGAGGCTGAACTTTGTAGCAAGGAGACTATCGCCAAATAGCCTTTGAGCCAAGCCGAGAGGCTTCGTTCCATTTTCGACGAGCTTCATTGAGATGTGCTCTGACATCCAGCCCCGCCAAAGAAGATCTAGTGTCGAGCTTTGGGTTGTATCTTTCCTTTGTTATTTTAATGATACTTAACTTTGATTATGGTTTCGACTGTGTGTCTTTGTCTTTGATGCAATGAATTACATCCTCTCGTGATGTAAGGTTACCAAGATTTAGATTATGTTGTGTATCGTTGTGTTTCTTCGCATGTGTGCAAGTGCTCGGACGCGTTAGCGGAAGTATCGTGATACGCAAAGCGGAGGATGGAAGCGTCATCCTTTCTTCGACGACCATCGCGTAGGACTTTGGGGAGTAGGCAACTCGCTATGTTTGTCATTTTGTAACTAGAGACCTACGTCACTGCGTAGTGATTGTTGCTAGACACGATGCGGGCTAGTAGGGATCGCCTGCGTACGCGAGAGGGATTTACCTCTCAACAAATACCTAAGGAACAAAGAAGGAAACAAACTCGGTGCAAGGGAGTTGAAAATGTATCTTCCTGGGGTGCTCAGAAACACATCCAAAATCATATTGTATCTATGATGAAGTTAATAAGAATATTATAATATCTAGAGATGTGATCTTTCTTGAATCTTCTAATACGACAATGTTGTTGGGTGACATCTTGATCGCTTGGATAGATTCATACATGCAAAATATTTTCAAGGTTTGATAATGAGATTCAACATATTTAGAGAGGATCATATATTGGATCAATACGTGAAACTTATTAGGTACTCCCCGCATGAAGCTTCAACCATTGATGACACTTTGAGTGATGTGAATGACAAAATTGGGAGACTAAATCTTGATTCGGCCCCATGTCAGGTGAACTAAGCGACACAGAAATCTTAAAAAAGTTCCTCAAAATGGATGATAAAGAAACTTGAAAGTGTTAATCCTGATGAGGTAGGAAATACATGAACTGAGAATAAACCAGGCAGAATGGAGGCAATATAGATAATATTGATTAACCGGTTTACATGGATGTTTGTTATGATTGTGAATTGAATTTTCTACATATTTTGAACCAACTTCCTTCAAATAAATTGTTCTTGTGATGAATGGAAAGAAGCGATACGAATTAATATGATGCTTTGATAAATAATGGCACAAGTGGTTGATCCTCCATTCGGAACCAAACCAATAGGTTGCAATTGGGTCTTCAAGAATAGGTGTAAAGCAGATGGCTCACTTGACAAGCCTGAAAGCAAAGATTGTGGAAAAAGATTTTGCACGAAGGAAAGAGGTCGAATATGAGAGGAGACCTTTTCCCCAACAAAATGGGCTACCATCCGTACCTCTTTGCCTTCGCGGCTCATAACGGTTGGAAATTCCATCGGATGGATGTAAAAAATGCTTTCTTGAATGGAGACACAGAAAGAGTGTTTTATGTCCCAACCAAAAGGATTTTTTGTGAATGGTTAGGAACATAAAGTATGCAAGCTTGTAAAATCCTTGTATGGCCTCAAGTAAACTTTATATGGCTTTGTGCGAGAAATTAAGTAGGTATCTTAAAACTCAATTTCAAACATTATGATCTTGATGTTACCAGCTTTGTTTGTCAAGAAAGTTAGCCAAAAAGACTTGTATATATTGTAGTGTATGTAGATGATATTCTAATGAGAGGGAACAATATTGACTACATTGCATCCATAAATAAGAAGCTGAGGAAAGGTTTTGAAATGATAGATTTAGGCTATGTTCACTACTATTTTGGTATTGAATTAACTCAACATCGAAGTTTATATTCCTCTCTTAGAAGAAGTACATTGGAGATCTTGAACAAGTTTGGGAGTGGGTGAGTGCAATCCTTTGACTACTCCAATGGAACGGAACTTAAATCTCACATCCGAAGGAAACAAATTTGGGAATGAAGCAGTAGACATCTCAAATGAAGTCTCAGCTACATGACTACTACCAGGACCAAACATTCATTTATTGTTGGAATCCTCTCAAGGGTTGTGCACAATCCTTGTGGGGGTCATTGGTCTTCTGCAAGAAAAGTTCTAAAGAAGTACTTGAAGGGAAATCAAGACTTTGGACTCAAGTATACATTGTGGGTGACTTAAACTTGATTGGATACTTTGATTCAAAATTCAATAGGAATAAATAAATTGGGGTATCTAATTCGAGTTATGTTATGAGTCTTCGATTAGGAGTTGTCTACGGGAGGTCACGCAAATAATCGGTTCCGACGAGATTCCTGAGCGGGGCGAATACGGCAACAATTGAAGCAACGAAGAAATTGTGCGGCTCGGAAAAAATTCGCGGAGGATTTGTAGGAGAAACAAGTGCATTTAACTCCTCTTTTGATTAATAACACTTTTGCAATAAATTTGGCCAGAACCCAAAGTTATGATCGAGCCAACACATAAATACAAATATCATCTAATTCGACATCACATTAAGGACAGGCAATCCACCTACGATATTGTTCTAAATTAGCAGTTACCAAACATATTCATAAAGCACTTACTTACGAGGGAAAAGTTTCAAGGTCGGAATGATGCTTGGACTCACCAACATCCCTTCGGATTGAGGAGAAATGTTGACACCTCATCACAAGGGATTGGGATTATTGTAAATATTGTAAATCGTTTCAATTGTGCATTAGAGAAAACCAAGAGGCATTGGATTTGGAATCCCAAGTATCTCCACTCATGTATATATTCATGAATTGAGTAATGCAATAAACAATTTAATTCGTGGGTTACCCTCCTTACCCCGATAGTCGTCACTAGCATTGGCACTGGCTTCAATATTAGAGCCATCTGACATCTTCAACACCACTAGCGAGGGCATCGACGTTGTCGTCGAATTCTCGGTAGCATTCCCACTATAGTGCCCGACCCAAGAATCACAACAAGAGAGAGAGAGAGAGAGCCCATTGCCCAACCAAGAGAGAGAATGAAGAGATATACAAGTTAAATACGAAGGGGGCCCATCAAAAACAAAAACCCTTCAAGAATTTTTTCTAGAAGAAGTTGGTTATAATAAATTTGAAATTTGAAAAAAAAAATTGGTGGTTTTTCAAATACCACTAGCGGTTTAAGGTGAGGTCAAAGTCCTTGAGTGCCTATATATGCCTCGCTTTGTAAATTTTGGGGAGGGAAATGTTTGTTGTAAGGGAAACTCTGTCAAAGTTTTGGTGAAGTGCTAAGAGGTTTTGAATTTATTCTAAGGAAGAAATGCGAGTAACTCTTGGGTTGTTTGTACCTTCTTATCATGTATTTTCTCACACCCATGTCATATTTTGAAGATTACTACATGTGAATACAATTTCACACAACTTTCGCAAATTTTAAGTTGTGAACCTAATCTATCATGTGAATTATGTATGAGTTGTATGGGAATGATAGTTCGTAAAATAAATTTTGGCATCAATATGATGGCTTATTTTTGGTTGCAATACTTATCAATGCGGTGTGAGAGTATCTTGACTTCTTTGATATCTCTTACAAGGGGTTTTACAAGAAATGGTAAATTTCAAAGTACATGTATTCCAATGGATTTGAATTCTTAATTGCTTAGTTTCCCGTGATAACCAAGCGATTTAAAGGAATTTCTCCTTTAAATTGGCGAGGTTTGTTCTCCATCTTTCATATTTTGAACTCTTCATGTCAAACCCAAGGGTTTTGAATGCTCCAACTTAGGATTTGGGGAAATGCAACCCAATAAATACATTTAATATACGATATTTTATCCTCAACCTTGATTCCCAAACAATTTCCCAATTTTACACATATTAGAACTAAATTTGAAGATGATTGGAAAATTGCATATTTTAGGCATTTTCTTCTAGAACATATTATGAATGTTAAATGTGAATGATGAATTAATTCTCAATGTATTGTGACACTAATGTTGCTTAGTCCGGTCATTTTGCATTGTCTGACAAAGAGATTCCCGCACAAAGATTTTATTTAGTGGTTCTTGTGAATTTTTTTCCATGTTATTTTATTTTATTGTGACACCTTATAGGAGAAAATAAAGTGCATGAAAATTTGGACCTCATTACAAATTTATAAATTTAATTAAGTTCAAAAACAAATTACAAAACCATTCTACAACAACATATTTGCAAGAACCCTGGATGCGGGTGACACGCACGACATGATGAACATCAAATCTCACCTCATGCGGATAGCGAAATCTCGATGCAATTCCCCACTGCCGGCGGATCAATTATCGTTAACTCCTCACACGCTCCTCGCGGAAACTAGAGATAACACGAGATCAAACGGTATTGTGTCACACGATACACGATCATCACCTCGCCCATCTGCCATTAATGTCCATGATGTATAATCAACATTGCGGCCACGCCTACCCCTTTGCGCCTTCTCATCTACTTGGCTCACACACATTTTAAGGTAGCAGAAGATCATTCATTGCCACACTTACAATATTCATCCTCCCACCTATTTATCCTCCAAACCTGCGCCTTTCTCCCTCATCAGTTCTCCATTGCATTTAGCTCTCCTCCTTCGATACGGACCTCATTGATTCCAATCAATTGCAAAGTCTACATCCCAAAGTGGAAGTGCACAAAATCCCTACGCATTTCTTTCTGCATTGTGCGCACCTACCCCCCCGACCTCTGGCGACCTCTCCAGCCTGTGTCACTTTCGCTTCCTCTCCCATGTGCGCAATGGCCCCCAAAATACGCCAACACACTATTTGCGGTGGTCGAGGACACTCTCGGGCCGTTACCATCGCGGCGAGGATCCCTTCTGAATGGATTGAAGGCTCCTCGTCCACCACCCTTGCTAGCCATCAATCCCTCTCGCGAGCAACGAGCATAATCCTCAATCTGCGCAAGGGGGTAGTCAAGGCGCGGGGAGGGACCACCTCCTCTCTCATGACTCCCTCTATGCCGCACGTTGTCTCCCTGAGCAGGTCCTGGCTGCAAGTTGATGAGGATACGGACATATGGATTATGGAATCCGGCCGAGCGTTTGGATGAAGGTTCTACCGAGAGTAGACCCGAACTCCCCCATCCTCTGCGCTCTAGGCGTCTCCCCAAGTGAGCTGCTTCTTGCCGTGGAAGTTGTTGTAGAGAAAGCTGTTGCGGGCTCCATCATGTCCGCATCGACGGGGAATCCCCATTGCGGTGATGATTATGATGAATAATGTACGCAACTATTCGGTTTACTCGGTTTTTTATCATATGTGCCGTGAAGACTTTTCTTTATTTTCCTGCCTTACTACTAGCTCTTAGATGCATACGAAAACTGCGCACAATGTAAGGCTCATTTCCAAGTTTTATGCAGGCCAGCCTCCTCCCGGTAGCCGAAGCTTGACATTACAAAGGCGAGGGATTGGTTAGGCGCGGCTCTGAGCCACACTGTATATATGTATTTTTATGTTCTCAATATTAATGAATTAGCACAAGTTACCAAAAAAACACACACACACGTTGCAAGAACAATTTAAATATGTGGTCTTATTTGCTTGCATGGGCTCATCTACACCTTTCACCAATTCTTATACCATGAACTATGACTAGAACATTAAATTCGAAGAGATTCTGAGAAACACGTTGGATAACACTAGATATAAATAGATGACGTATATGTTGATTTAAAATAAAATATCTTACAAACATAACGATAAATAAGATCACACGTAGATGTTCCCAAGCTGCATTATAGTACAATGTAGCGTGACCTACTGTGGCCCAAACACTATTGTTGAATTGGTGACCGAAACAAGATCTATTTTTGCGAGAGTTTTGGAGGGAAATAAGTTCTCCCCTCAAGGAGGCTACCCCTACACATATCGTATAAGTAAGAGGCTTGGGTAGCCTAGTAAGCAATAAAAGAGTAGCATAGTGAAGCATGTGAAGAATGTAGAAGTTTAGATTTCAAGCAATTTTTGTAACTACGTCATGTACACACAATTTTTTAGTTAATAGAAGTGGTATTTGATCTCAATTCTTAGATTGGATTCTTCTAAGGGTTTTGAGATTCATTTTGGGTGGGAACCCCTGCCTCAAGTTCTCATGATCCCTCTTGCCATTTATATTCTTGCATTTGTTTGTATCTTTGCAAATTATTTTTGAATGTTAATTTCATGCATTGTTATTTATATAGTTTTATAGGTAGTCTTGTTATCTGGCAATTTGATGATAATTACGATAGTCATTGGTTAAATATAATTTTCACTTTACATCTAAGTTATTTATTTTTTTCTATTTTTATTTGATGTTCATAATTCATTGTTTCTCGGTTACGCACTACACCTTGTTTTTGCGACTACATGAATCCATATAGCCTTGTCCTTTGCTAGATTAACCTTACCATAAAGGTGTTGTGATGCCTTGGAAAATGTAACTTGTCATTTTATAGCTTTCTTTAGCTTCTTTCCTTCCATTCTACTTGTTACTTCACGTTCACTTACTTGTTGGACTACTTTCTATAGCAAAATAGGGACTCTTGTAGCATTTTTCAACCCACCTTCTAAACTCACTCAAACTTGCAAACTCATGATTTGCCTTCCTTGGTCTATTACAATGCTCTTGAAACACGAGAACGGGACTTGAAGGTAGAGAGACCATGTAAAGATGCCTTTATTTATTTGTTGTAGGAACAAATTCTTTTCATCAAAAATTAAGGTTTATTATTTGCAAGATTTTATTTAATTAGTGTGTTTGCTTTCCTTGCGAATAGAATAAGTGTGATTTTAATTTGATTTTAGAGATAAAGTGATTTTCCTTCCTTTTGTTGCAAATAGCCTAGGTTTGCATGTTGTATTTCTTTATAACTATTTATTTCATGATATTTCAATTTTCTTGTAGAAAAGAAAAATTAGGAATAGTCTTTGTGCATATACATTCCATTTCACTTCTTCCACTTGCATAGAAGTCATCGAAAGGAAGAGACATTTCATGTTGCACATATAGTGTTGACCCCTCTTAAGTTTGTATGAACCACGATGTTGACTTAAATCTAATATACTTGGGATTTGCAAGATTGTTGTTGCAATACCGAGAACCATCATATAGTAATCGATTAGGATATAACAATTCCTTACAAACCATAGAAAAATGGGTTTGCAAAGTGAAAGAATCAATCCATCATAGTGATTTCTAAGACTACGATTCATGAACAAGACTTTCCAATGTTTCTTTGGACATAAACGTAACACAACGATTTAAATCTAGAATAGGTTTCCTCACAAGATCTTAGAGGATAAGATACCAAAGAGGCATTTGCTAGTGTGAAGCCAAAGGTGAATCATTTTTTCATCTTTGTTGATAATTTAATTCATATCAATATACCTATAAAGAAGAGGACCAAGTTTGATCCCTCCAACAAGAAGGATTTATGTGATTTATAGTGATACTCTAAAGTTATAGGGTTTAAATTCCAAAGCAAAGAATATAGTCGTAAGAGAGGATGTGAATTTTGGGGAAAGACTTTGCATAGAGGAAGTTGTTGAGCCCATTCCGGTGATAAAGTATGACGGTAGGAAGCTTTAAAGGTTGAGCTTAGGGACCACTAAATATAGTCATATGACGACTACCTTCGGGTGAGGAAGAGGAGACATTAACCCCTTCTAGTTTTTAGGAGACCTTCAGTTGTTCAAAAAGACATTAACACATGCTCAAGAGTATATTTGGGGATCCATAGGAGAATTTAGGGAGAGAAAGCCTCCAAAAAATTTCCTACTTACATGGGATTGATGGCTTGACATAATTGATTTTGGACTTCCAATTTTTAGAAGGAAACAAACTAGCAAGTATGGTGAGATGCCATGGTGGAGGAGTACACCTCCTCCACAAGTGTTTTAGGACATAGTTTAAAGACTAGAGGAAATCCAATATTAACACCACCAAGTAGTTGTACAAGATATAACATGTCGTAGATGGTAGTATTGAGAAGTTAAAGGTGAGTTTTATTGCCAAGAGTTTTCCCATAAAGAGAGTGGACTATGAGGATACTTTTTATCCATTTGCTGGGTACATAACTTCACTTCGCCAGAATAATATATTTATCTTCATTTATGGGAGGAGGATGCATTAGATGGATGCAAAGACATCTCTACCTAATGGAATCATTGAGAAAAAAGTGTACATAGAAGAAATCTCAAGGTTTAAGGTAAATGGGAAGAGATCTTATGTTTATAGGCTTAAGAAAGCCTTGTATGAGTAGCAAGCAAGCACAAGAGCATGGTACTTTAGGATCGATGGATATGTGTTGAGCGTAAGAGCTTCTTTGAAAGTAAAGCATGTCCTAACCTATATTATATAATTTTTGGGACTCATTTGAAGAAGGTGACAATTTATAGTCAAAATTGGTTGTTCCCCCACATTGTATAGGAATATGAAAAGTTCCTTATTTTATTTGGTCAACACAAGACCAAATATATGTTTTAGTGAACACCTTGGAGTCAATTCACGGTGGAGGCAAGGTAGGAGTATTAAGTAGTAGCAAAACATGTGCTCGGATATTTTAGAGCATAGTGGAGTATGGTATGCGTGTAAGTTCTAAACCTTACACAATAATGCAATGCATACGTAAATTATTGATCAACAAAAAATTAAACAAAAATGTGAATCACATGTTATATAGATATTTACCACATTAAGCCCAGAAGAAAACCAAAAATTGTTTAGATTTGCACCTTTAATTTTTATCATCATTCAACTTCATTGTTTAGAATACAATATATATATAATCCAGTGGCATCCAAAACCATTAATTTGTTAACTCATATTAGATTTCAACCTTAATTTCTTAGTTGAAATTATAAAACCATAAGGTTAATGACCATGTTCAGGTAAAATTGCTAAAATAAAAAGCGTATTTGAAAACCATCAAAGCATAAGCAAAAAAATTGCTATTTTTTTTTTTTTTTTTTTGGGGGGGGGGACTCTATCCCCAGAACACCCCCCCTACTATTCCCATCACATACAAATCATGCAAGGGACTAGTTATGCAAAGAATATAACAATACCCAACATTCTCCCCTTGTTGTTTTCTTTGCATATAATGGGTCACATGAATACATTATCAATAATTAGGTAGTAATGCCCATTATTTCTCACCATAGAGAACTTCTACGATGCTCATAGATTTGTCAATGAATCTACAACATTATTCAAAGTGTCAATGTTTTTTAACGAAGCTAGTCTTCAACCATGACTCTCTGAAATGATGCTAAACATCAGTATGATTTGTCTTAAGTTGGGTTCTTTGCTAGAAGATTTCACTAACAATCATTATCTAACCTTACAAATTCTTGCTCTGAACCCAATAATTGAACACGATCTCTATAAAATATGACTTCCTTACTTACATGATTGGCTAGAACATATTCAAATTAAATAATTAAGAGTGCCACTATAAACGGACTCTTGCTCATTCAACTGATTATTCCTCCAAATAGGTTAAACACATAACCACTCATAGATTCTCTACAATCTATATGCCTAAGATTGTATCCAATAAGGCTATATGTCCAACATTGTGGCTTCTTCGGGTCTTCCTTGGTATAAATTCCACAAAATGTATTACCATGCAAATACTTGTAAACCCTCTTTACACCCATCTAATGCTCCTTCCTCATTTTAATATGCACTTGCTCAAAAATCCCACAACATGTGCATTGTCGAGCCTAGTATAGACCATTGCATGCATTAAATTGCCAATAAAATACAGCGCATGGAATAGAGAACATTATTCATATTAAACCTTTGTAATATTGTCTCCAACATACTTCCTCTAATTCAACTCTGAGTTTCATGTTTGCTTGATCTCTTTTATTTTCTCTTTGTACAAATAAAATTTGTAGCATAAGATCTTTCATGTTTAGAGGACAACTAAGTTTTCACTTCCTTGTTGATTTCCATGTTGTTTCCAATCAACAACATATCATCCACATACACAACCACATAAATAAATGATCACCTACTAATTTGAAATATACATAATGGTTAACTTTGATCCTTGTGAAAACAATTTAATAAATAAGTATCAAAATTTTGATATCACGTCATGAAGTTATTTTTAATGTATCAAAGGAGTTTTTCATCTTTCAAACCAACTCTATCTTTTGTTTCATTGTAAAACCTTCTATTTTTTTCATATAGATTTCTTCTTGAAGTCCCATGTAGAATTTTGTCTTCACACCATTTGTTCTATTTCAAGATCCATGTATCAATAGATAAAAGAATTACTGTTAAGTTAACCTAGAAATAAAGAAAAAAATTCACCAAAGTCAATTCCCTCTACTTGGAATAACCTCTTGATTTTAATTGAACTTAGTATTTATCCACTTTACATTCAACATTTAAATTCTTCTTAAACACTGATTACTACTAATGAAATTTTCTCTAGCTAGCAACAAACTAAATCCCAAGCCTCATTCTTGTCTAAGGCTACCATTTCTTTGACCATGGCCTTTTATAGAGTTTACCATCCTCTGAATTCATTACCTCCTAAAAATTCTAAGATAATAATCAATACAGCTCAAACTTGAATTCAAATTAGGTGGAGTATACCTTTTTGGTTCCCCTCTTTCACAGGCGATCTCTCGCACGGTGGGTATGTGTTATTATTTGCATGACTGGTGGTGGGCCCCGGTGAGAGGTGGGGTGGGAGGGGTGGGGGGAGGGGCGGGTCACGGGGGGGAAATAGCCCCCCCTGTCGGGGGGTTTAAAGGAAATAGCCCCCCGGCATGAGGGTTCAAAAATGCCCCCTAAAATATGTGTTGAGATGTAGGGATGGACATCATAGTTTTGCGCATGGTTTTGAACTCGATAGTTTTCCTGGTAATTTGAATATTTGATCAATGGAACCATTATGTTCTAATCAGGGTTAATGGATTAGAGGATTTTTGGATACTTTGGCATGCATATAATGTATTGTAATATTGAAATAAACATAATGAAAAATCAATATGGTTTTTCTGGTTTTGATTCGAGGAGTAAAATATATGTATGTTTTGTTCTCGACATTGTATATTTTATGTGTTTAAAGAATTAGTTTGCAGGTAATTTCTATACGGGGTTAAAAGTTCACCCAAAACCTGAGTATGTGCCTTTTCTTCTTCTAAATCATGTTAATGCTATATTGTAATAATCATCTTATGATTCAAACTCCACTACCTCTAGTTCCTTTTCCCTCGGTTGACTTCATATTTGACAACAACTTTGGCCTCTATAAAGACAACACCGCAATTATAAAAACCTTCCTAGTTTATGGATTCCAAAAGCTTATAACCTTTTAAACCATCTTTATGTAGAAATTATGATGTAGATTTGCCATTTCTCATGAATTTTTAATCAAAATCACAAGACACGGACCTATCTATATTGCTCTGTAGAAATTCAGTTAAAAATTTAGTACATCAATCATAAACATGCAATGAGAAATATGGAACATGCACATTATTTTTTCGAGGGGAAAGCAATTTGCTAAAACTACCTTTCATAGCATTAATCTAATGAATAGAGATGTATTACAATTGCTAGCTCAATGCGAGGCTCAACCTACAAGTGAATAACCTATCTCTTTGCTCATTGAGAATATCTTACCCATACTTAATCAATTTTTGCCTTCTCATGAGCCCTTGTTACCTTGTGTAATTCCTTGAGAAATTATGCCCCTATTATTTAAGAAATTCTTCCAAATTGATTGCACAATTAAAGTTGATCCGTGACTTCTTGCAACACTGTAAACTCAATACTAGTCTACAACTAATATTATATTTCCTTGGAATCTCCACCACGGATGGGGAACTTGAATTCTATGCATGCACTAGCTATTTTGGGTGATTGGTGAGTTAACTACATGATCATTGGGTTACTTACCCCAGGAAATCACTTTTGCACAAATGACCTCCCACTAGTTCCTCCAACAATTAGAAATGCTTTAGCTGAAAACAACTTGAAATAAGCTGACGTTGATTGCTACAAGTGTAATCACACATACTCAACTAAACTCTAACCCTATAACTTAGGTAGAGCTAATTGAGTGACAAGAGCCGTGCCATCTTAGTTAACTACATCCAAGTTGTATGTGGATGTGGAAATTTGAATTTTCTTGATTTAATCAAAGCAAAATCAAATTCAGAATTTCTTTATGCATTTTTTGTTGTGTAACCAGCTCCAAAAATAGAAGAAAAGAGATATAAACGCCTTAGAAATAAGCCACTTCGAGGGGGCAACCTCCAATACATTACATAAATGAACAATTCTTGGATGATACAATTTACAAAACCTCCTTTCTATATATAGGAGTCCATGGGGCCATAATGTAATCCTAGTGGGCCACAATGTAATCCTAGCCGACCTAACAATAATTTAAGGGCACAATAATAACAAAATGGGGGTTACAAGGGTACAATAATAACAATAAGGGGGTTACACTAACAACAATAGGGGACTATACTAGTAATATAGGGACCTAACATGCCCCTCTCCTTCAAAAAAGTGTTGTCCTCAACGCTTGAGTAGCTCTGGGTACTTCTGTATAAAATTCTCATCCTCCCATGTAGAATCTTCAGTGGGTAAGTTCTTCCACTTGATGAGATACTCTGAAATTGATCAATTCCGTAGTTGTCGAGTTCTTGTTTCCGTGACCGCTTCAGGTTCCAATATGATTTTTCCTTCCTCATCAAGTTCTGGTAATATTGTTTGAACTGGAAGATTTTCACCGATAACCTTCTTTAAGCATGAAACATGGAAAATTGGATGTACTCGCGAAGAAGCAGGAAGCTCCAATTTGTATGCCATAGTACCGATCTTTTGCAACACCTTGTAAGGACCATAGTACTTTGACAATAATTTATTATCCTTCTTTTCTTGCTTGAGGGAAATTTGTTTCTATGGTTGTAGCTGTAAAAATACCCAATCTCCTACATCAAAACTTCTCTCGCTGCGATGTTGATCTGCCTGTTGTTTCATTCGATTTTGTGCCAAATTCAGGTTATCCTTTAAGAGTTGGAGAACTTCTTGCTGATGCTCGATGTGATCTTCCACTGCTTCAACCTTCGAATTTTCCCTTAAAGATGATGTGATGGATGGTGGATGATATCCATAAAGTGCCATAAATGGGGTCATTTTTTCTGCAGTATGGAAGGAAGTGTTATACCACCATTCAGCGAGAGGTAACCACTTGACCCATTGTGTTTGTTTATCAGATACAAAACAACGAAGATATCCTTCCAAACATTTATTTACTATCTCGGTTTGACCATCGGATTGAGGATGATAAGATGAGCTATGAGCTAATTGAGTACCCAAACAAGAAAATAACTCCGTCCAAAAATTTCCAGTAAAAATGGGATCTCTGTCGCTCACAATAAACCTTGGGCTTCCATGTAGCTTTTGAATTCTGTCCATAAATGTAGTAGCAACTGTACTTGCTTTAAATGGATGAGATAATGCACAAAAGTGTGCGTACTTGGTAAGTCTATCAACTACCACCATGATGACACTCTTTCCTTCGGACTTAGGTAAACCTGTGATAAAATCCATTGAAATCTCCTCCCAACGTTGACTTGGAATGGATAAAGGTTGTAGAAGTCCGGGGGTCTTAATTGTTTCCACTTTATTCTGCTGGCAAACCAAACATTCCGCCACAAACTTTTGAATATCAGATTTAAGGCCATCCCAAAAAAATTCTTTCTTCACCATGTGGTAAGTTTTTAAAAATCCTGAGTGTCCTCCTAAAGGAGAAGTGTGCAATTCCAGAAGAATCTTTTATTTTAGTTGGGAATTCTTACAAATATATAAGCGATCTTTGTACCATAAGGAATCATTTTTCCAACTAAATGTATCAGATGTACTAGGATCTTGCTGCAACTTTTGAATGAGTGTCCATACATCTTTTCCTTCTTCCATTCATCTCTTGCTTCGGTTATCCAATCTAGTTGGATAATAGAAATGGCACAAAGCAATGCTTCCACCTCTTCATTCTTTCTTGAGAGTGCATCTGCAACAACATTAAGCTTTCTTTTTTTGTAGATTATTTCAAAGTCATAACCCAACATCTTTGTGACCCATTTTTGCTGCTCTTCTGAAGATAGTCTTTGTTCCAAAAAGTGTTTAAGACTATCATGATCAGTTTTTACCTTGAAGTGTCTTCCCATTAGGCAAGTTCGCCATTTCTTTAGTGCATGCAGTATTGCTAACATTTCCTTCTCATAAATAGGTTTCTGTAAATACTTTCCTTTGATTGGATGACTTTCAAAAGCAATGGGTCTTCCTTCCTGCATTAAAACTGCACCAATTCCATTTCCTGAGGCATCACATTCCACGATAAAGGTTTTTGTGAAGTCTGGTGTAGCTAAGACCGGTGCTAGGCACATTGCCTCTTTAAGACGTTCAAAGGCCTTAGTTGCTTCAGGAGTCCATGAAAATGCATCTTTCTACAATAATGTTGTTAGAGGTGCTGCTATTCTCCCATAATTCTTAACAAACTTGCGATAATACCCTGTTAACCCGAGAAATCCTCGCAACTGCTTTATGTTTGTGGGGACTTTCCATTCCTTAATGGCTTTAATTTTGTTAGGGTCTACCTTAACACCCTCGTGAGATACAATATGACCCAGATATTCCACCTCTTGTATTCCAAAGAAACATTTGGATGTTTTTGCATATAATTGTTTCTCCTGCAATAGTTTGAGCACCCTGTCAACATGTTGAACATGATCCTTCTGAGACCTGCTGTAGATTAGTATATCATCAAAAAATACTAGCACAAATTTTCTAAGGAAGGGTTTGAAAATGGAATTCATCAACCCTTGAAATGTAGAAGGTGCATTGTTAAGGCCAAAAAGCATGACCAAAAATTCATAATGACCCTCATGAGTTTGAAATGTTTTTTTTGGAATATCTTCAGTCTTCATTCTAATTTGATGATATCCTGAATGAAGATCCAACTTGGTAAAATAAATTTCTCCATGTAATTCATCCAATAATTCATCAATCACAGGAATGGGAAATTTATCTTTAATGGTGAGCTTATTGAACTCCCTATAATCCGGACACATTTGCCATGATCCATCCTTCTTGTGTACCAATACTATAGGAGCAGAGAAAGAACTTTGACTAGGTTGAATTATACCCGCCTCTAACATTTCTGCAATCATACGTTCAATTTCGCTCTTTTGGAAGTAAGGATATATATAAGGCCTGATGTTTGGAGGAACACTTCCTGGAATCAAATGAATAGCATGATCATGATCACGAATAGGTGGGAGTCCTTTGGGAGTTTCAAACACCTTGGAATGATTGTCCAAGACTTGTTGGAGATCTGCAGAAATAGATGATTTTGATGTTGTAACTTCTAGTGAGCATAATTGTGCAATTACGCCTCGTTGTTCTTTCTTTAGAAGCTTTGTCATGACATTAGAGCTTATTATCCTTCTTGGCTTCCCTTCAATACCCCGTAATTCGACTTCCTTTCCTTCTGAAAAAATTTCAAGAAAAGTTCTTGAAAAATAAAAGCTACTGTCCCCAAAGATTGTAACCATTGTACTCCTAGTACAACATCAGCACCTCCCATAGGAATGGAAAGCATTGGACTAGTCAATACATATTCCCCCATGGTTAGCTTGATATTATGGCATTTTCCAGAGCAATTTATAGTTCCTCCATTTGCAACCATCACTTGACATTCTGGTGCCGGGTATAGGAAACAATTTAATTCCTTGGCTACCTTACAATGAATAAAATTATGGGTGCTACCTGAATCAATCAACACTATTACCTTTTTCTTCTTGATATGTCCTTCTATCTTGAGAGTTTGAGGTGTGGTAATTCCTGCCAGTGCATTACACGATATGGTCGGATTCATTTCTTCCTCTTCTAGGGCTGGTTCCTGGTGTATATCCTCTTCTTGTTCATTTTCTTCTTCCTCTTCACAATCTATGTAAAATAATTTCTTCTCGACACACTTATGACCTTTAGTGTATTTGCTATCACAACTGTAGCAAAGCCCTTTTGCTCTTTTTTCTTCCAATTGTTGTGGTGTCAACCTTGTAGGTTGTGGAAATCTAGGCGTAGCAACACTTCCTTCTTTATAGAATTGGGTGGTAGGCTTCCTTGTCGCCATTATTTTACATTCAACTTTTCTTGCCAACCTGAATGCCTTCTCCAATGAATCCGGTTCCAAAACACGAACTTCATGTTGGATGTTATCCTTTAAAGTGCCTATGAAGAGATTGATCTTGTGTTCCTCTGGAATATCAGTTACCCTTATATTCAATTTTTGGAAGTCCTCAATGTGCTGCCCCACTAAACCCTTTTGTTTGAGATTTATCAATTGGCTAAAGAAGGTGTTGCTCTTCGTATCCTCATAATGTGCTATCATTTCTTCCGTAAAAATTGACCAAGTGACAATTTTTTTACGGGAGCAAAGCCATCGATACCATACAAATGTATTTTGTTCTAAATGTAAAGTTGCGATGCGTACCTTTTGTGTGTTTTGCACATTATGGAGATCAAAATATTGCTCCATCTGTAGTATCCATGTTACAGGATCCTTTCCATCAAACTTCCTTATATCCATTTTTGGAATATGGTGGTTCTTCCCGCCAACATTAGAGTTTATGAAATAACGATTAACATTTATTTTGTTCTCATCATGAGGTTCTTCTACTATCTTTTCACCATTAGGAAACATTTCTTGTGTCAACTTTGTCAAACCTTCGATGTCTGCTTTGAGATCATTCTTCATGTTTTCCACGTTGTATTTCATGTCATCCATCTTAGCTTCCATGCCTTTCTTCAAACCGTCCATCTTCACTTCCACGCCTTTCTTCAAAACTTCCATTTCATTTTTTGTTGCTCTTTGCGAGAGTGAAATTTGTTGCACTTGCTCTTGTAATTTTGATAGATCATGTTGCAATTCTCCATCTTCATGAGTCATAGTAGAGCCTTCTGAAGGCTTAATGGGTGTTGAATTATTTTTACGGGGCACCTTTTAGAACCCAATACTGATATCTATTCTACAATATGCCCTTGGAATCAATTAAAATTTATTCTTCAAACAAGACATATGCAATTCGGAAAAAAATACACACCTTTTTCTTGCTTTTGAGGAGCTCGATATTGAAATTGGATTATCTCTGTGATTGCAGCACTTAAATATCTGAATTTCGGTACCGATGTAGCCCTCTGCATTATCTTTCGAATGCCACAGTGCTGACCTGATTTGGATTCTCCAAGACAAAGTTGTGTCCAATCTCCCACAATGACCTAATTATGGACTGGTTCAGTAGAGCAAACTTGTACGACTTGCCACGTATCACTGTTTCGTCCTTTGTCTCTAAAATTGATAAACGAAATAACTAAAGTACGTATTACTTGCGACCACTTTGAAGAACTCCAGTAAGTGCTGGAGAGATGTATTGAACTTTTCCCACGATCACCTCTTTGAGATACGATTGAACTTGAAAAGCACTACCTTCCACGGATCATATCTCAATTTGCAGACAAGCTACGAAATTTTGATACGTTCCTCGAGTTTCGGCTTTGCACCATCGAATTTGATTAAGACAGCCAAGTAGAAAAAATTATAGCGAAAATGCCACGATGACCTGTTTAGGAGCTTGAACAAAGACCTAACTTCCACAGATGATATCTCCGAAAATATTGCGAACCAAGCTCTGAAATTTTTAGACAATCTTCCTCGGGATTTCAGCTTCGCACCCTAAAAATTTCAGCTTCTGAAACTTCGTAGAAAAAAAGTTATAGCGAAAATGCCACGATGACCTGTTTGGAGCAGCGAAACCCTAGAATCCAAACCTCTGATACCAAATGTTGTGTAACCGGCTCCAAAAATAGAAGAAAAGAGATATCAACGCCTTAGAAATAAGCCACTTCGAGGGGGCAACCTCCAATACATTACATGAATGAACAATTCTTGGATGATACAATTTACAAAACCTCCTTTCTATATATAGGAGTCCATGGGGTCATAATGTAATCCTAGTGGGCCACAATGTAATCCTAGCCGACCTAACAATAATAATTTAAGGGCACAATAATAATAAAATGGGGGTTACAAGGGTACAATAATAACAATAAGGGGGTTACACTAATAACAATAAGGGACTATACTAGTAATATAGGGACCTAACATTTTTCAACACTCCCTCTCAACAAGAAATGGATTATCAACCACCCCTATCCTGCACTTGTGGTACTCTAACTTCCTTCTTGACAATT